>OX442363.1:4830914-5145914 GCA_949357725.1 Hyperoplus immaculatus | reverse complement strand
GGGTGGGGTTTTTGGGTCTTGTGAGGGAACAAGTGGGCGTTCGTTTGTTCATCAAACTTTGTTATGCAGGTTCTTTTATTTTTTCTATCACCAAAGTAAAAGGCCTTCGGAACTTGCTGTCTTCAACACATTTAAGGAGTCTCAACCCCTTTTAAACTTGCGACAAGACTGTGTGTGTGTGTGTGTGTGTGTGTGTGTGTGTGTGTGTGTGTGTGTGTGTGTGTGTGTGTGTGTGTGTGTGTGTGTGTGTGTGTGTGTGTGTGTGTGTGTGTGTGTGTGTGTGTGTGTGTGTCTGTAGGAGTGTGTGTGTGTCTATAGGAGTGTGTGCAAAACATGGTAAATTTACTACAGGAATCAAGCTTGTCAATTACATTCAATCGTTGTCTGTACTGATTAAGGTGCTTAAGTATAGTTTGCTTTTCTAATTTTAAAATATTTACAAATTGATCATGAGTGCTTACTTTTCATCTCTCCACATTTCTCAAAATACAGTCATATGAAAAAGTTTGGGACCCCCTTCTTATTTTGGGGATTTTATGTTCATCATTAGCTGGGATTTCAAAGAAGCAAATTCCTTTTCATATATGACATACCTTAGGGAAACAGAAGCAATTCAGCAGTGTCATTTTGTTTATTGGAATAATAGAAAACATGCAATAGGCATCATAACAACATTTGACTGGTGCATAAATTTGGGCACCCCAAAAGAAAAATGACATCAGTACTTAGTTGAGCCTCCTTTTGCAAAAATAACAGCCTCTAGACGCCTCCGGTAGCCTGTGATGAGTGTCTGGATCCTGGATGTAGGTATTTTGAACATTCTTACACACTAAAGCGATCCAGTTCAGTTAAATGCGATGGCTGCCGAGCATGGAACGCCCGCTTCAAATCATATTATAGATTTTCGATGATATTGAAGTCATTGTACTGCAACGGCCATATCAGAACATTGTACTTTTCCTTCTGCAGGAATTTGAACTGTGTTAAGGGTCATTGTCTTGTTGGAATATCCAACCCCTGGGCAACTTCAACTTTGTGACTGATGCTTGAACATTATCCTGAATAATCTGTTGAAACTGGGTTGAAATCATCCAACTATCGATTTTAACTAGGGCCCCAGTCCCTGAAGTGGCCACAGCATGACCAAATTTGACAGTAGGTAGCAGGTGTTTTTCTTGGAATGCAGTTTTCTTCTTTCGCCATGCAAAGCGCTTTTTATAAAGACCAAATAACTTAATTTGTCTCATCAGTCCAAAGCATTTTCTTCCAATATGAATCTGTCTTGTCTAAATGGGTGGGCGCAGAAAGGGCTTCCTTCTCATCAACCGGCCATACAGATGTTTTGGTGCAAATTGCGCTGAATTGTTGAACGATGTACAGATACACCATCTGCAGCCAAATGTTCTTGCAGGTCTTTGGAGGTGATCTGTGGGTTGTGTGCAACCATTCTCACAATCCTCCACCTATGCGCTCCTGTTTTTTTCTTGTTCTGCCATGCCTGGGTTTAACTGCCACTGTGCCTGTGTCCTTCCATTCCCTGACAACGTTCCCTACAGTCGAAATTGACAATTGAAACCTTTGGGAAAGCTTCTTGTAGCCTTCCCCTGAACCATGACAATGAACAATCTTTGTTTTTCAGATCTTTTGGGAACTGCTTTGATGATCCCATTCTGTCTCACTTCAGCAGAGTCAAAGAGAAGTGCAACTTGCATTTAGGCACCTAAAATACCTTTTCTCATGATTAAACAGACATTTCTATGAGGTTCAAGGCTTAACAACATAATCCAACTAACTTTGTGTTTAAAGTCATCAGTTTTACATGCTGTTACAGGCATTAAAATCAACAAAACCACAAGGGTTCCTACATTTTTACACAGCCAGTTTTTCACATTTTATTTTATTTCATACAACCAAATACTGCTTTTCAAAAAATCTTTGTTTGGAAAACATCCCAGTAGTTAGCTGTTCCTAGTAAATTAAAGACATACCACTTTTATCCTTTTTTGTGTGAAAGCAGAGTCAATTATAATGCCGGCTGAGAGGGGTTCCCAAACTTTTTCATATGACTGTAAATGTCCATGGTTTACTTTTCTTTTTTTTTTCAGTCGCCAAAATAAAATAGCCCTTCTCCCACTATCTTACTAGAGACATACACACAATCCCAACACACATTTCTTTCACTGAGCTTCTGC
The DNA here is from genome assembly GCA_949357725.1 of Hyperoplus immaculatus. Classification (NCBI taxonomy): domain Eukaryota; kingdom Metazoa; phylum Chordata; class Actinopteri; order Uranoscopiformes; family Ammodytidae; genus Hyperoplus; species Hyperoplus immaculatus. The sequence goes on along the minus strand of OX442363.1, from coordinate 5,143,722 downwards.
AGCCATTTCTTCATTTAATATCTCTAGCAATCAATCACCATGGTAATGCCTCCTCATTTGATTTTAGGTGTGAAATCTGATTATGTCTTACTGCGGAGTCATTTGAGCTGACATAAATTATTAATCACCGCCTGCCTATTGTTTTTTTTCTAATTTAATGTTCTCCTGACGCCCTTTCGGTATTAATTGAAATCATTCAAACCTGGGGAGAGACACCGTGGGTTAGTATGCTTGGAGGCATCCATTTCAAGCTGTCATAAGGAACTCTGTGTGCTTTTTAAAGTTCACCTAAACTTTGTATCCACACTATTAGAGTAGGCCCGAGCCGAGCAGGGCAACTAACATGTAATTGAAAAGCGACATAAGAATAAAGTACAGCTCTTCACCTACCCAGTTTACTGTGGATTTCTGAACAGTGGCTGTGCTGACAAAACAATGGTAATGTCGGGGGACTAAACAATGCATTGTCAATGACTGCTACACATCGGAGCAAGAAGTTCTACGATGCTAACATCGCCTAGCCTGGCACCGCCCGCCTACCTACTTCTGCTCAATTTTTCATTTCCCTTCAGTAGTCAGTCTGTGTCTCCGGTACATTCGCAGGTTTTTCTCCCTGGCAGATTTTTACCTGTCCAATCAGTGAACATAGGCAGTGGCTGAGAACAATGACGTGCGCCCAGTTTCAGTTCCAGTTGTAGTCAGAAGCCGGCGCATGACATACGTCACGACCAAACATTATGCGATTGGTTGGCAGATCCAGAGTGGCACTGGGCAGATCCAATAGTTTTAAACTTTAACAGACACCTGTCTTCAAGTGAGGAAATGTTTGTCAATTGAGCGATTCCAGACCTTCTGTACAAATGAAATTAAGTACGATGGTCTGGTGGACCAGGCTAAACATCTCCATGAACACCAAACAAATTGTTCAGCTGTGTAAATGTTGGATAATGTATTAACGGCTTGAACACACTCTCTTATTGTTCTTTTACATCAGTGAGGTCAGAGCTCAGATTTAAAAGAGACGTCAGAAACGTCATTACCTCACTCAATGGCACTCTGGTCGTATGCTGTTGTTTATGAAGGGCGACCCTGTGACTCTCTGGTCACAGAAGATTGCCTCTCAAAAAATCTAAAAAAAAAACCTTCCTGCCATCTATTCCAATCAAAGCTCCTTCATTATTCTATGCCTATAATGTTTGGATTAGTATGGGTTCATGACCTTAAATTACAGGATAATGCCATTCCATAGCACTATGCAGTAAGCCGCAATGCTGCAGTCTTACATCTGGCCTGAGCTGAAGTTCTCATAGTAGCTTTGTGGGTTTCTTTCTCCAGCCTAGCTCCTTGCTGTGCCTGAGTGCAGCATCCCGTGGCCCTCAGCTCTCTCTCTTCTCCTCATCTCCTGCTCACCTCTCTGATACCCACTGCTCCTCTCTACCTTCACACACAACTCTGTTTGCCCAGAATGCATGTGTTTTTTTTGTTTGTTATTTTCGATTCACTACTATGGCCAATTTTGACTTCTGCCATCTTTTACTACACTTTACTACACTGGACCAGATTTCTTGCATTATATCCTGCCTTTCCTCCCTTGAAATTGTTGTGTGTGTGTGTGTGTGTGTGTGTGTGTGTGTGTGTGTGTGTGTGTGTTTGTGTGTGTGTGTGTGTGTGTGTTTGCGTGTGCCCGGCTACTGTACACCCCTGATGGCCTCATTGCTGGCTGTTCTCATTTCCCCTATACTCCTGCTGCATTCCTCTCTCACACAGACACACCGAGAAACACACACTCACATTATGCCCCGTGGCAAGGCAGTAGCAGTGTGGGTACTGTAGCATACTGTAGGATATGTCTGCCTGGCTGTGTGTGAGTGACTGCAGCTGCTTTTTGGCCCGTCCAGGCTGCCTCCTCGTTTTCAGCTTCATTTCCCCCCTAATGAAGATTCAGAGCACAGCTACTGGTACAGGGCAGGGGAGGGGAGGAGAGGGGGTATAGATGAGGAAGAAATGACAGCGGAAAGGGAGGTGGAGAGGCAGCAACGCAAGCAAGAGAAAAAAAAATGGGAGGAAATGTATGGAACTGTTTTGAAATTTTCTTTCTGGCACACGCTTTAAAATCCTCTATACAGTCAAACACATTCAAATCACTTATCAAAACACACCTCTTCAGAATAACCTTCAGCCATTGATAATAAAGTACAGTTTTACATATTTACATTACATATTAACATTACATATATATATTTTACATATTTACATTACATCTGGTGATGATAAGTTGGAAATCCAAAATTATTGTCAAGCACCATAAGTTGAACGCTTGTAACGCGCCCCACACACATCCTGCGTCTACCTCTGGAGCGCGTCGCCTTACCTTACTGCTGCCTCTCTCGGACTTTTCTCGGACACACATGCAACGTCTCAGCAGCTGCTGCTGCTGCAGCGCTGCTTCTAAAAGCCCTATCTTTCTACATAGAGTTTTCATAGATAATTCCCATTAAAAATGAAGTTATTTCATGTCATCTATGATGCATATGATTTATATTGAGTCTGGACAGTAATCTGTGCGCCCCATTGCCATTTTTTTTCTTTTTTTTTGCCATGTTTTCGCTTGTTGGAAGTTTTATTTTGAAGGGGACACACCAGGAAATGGTGAAACTACAGCGAAAGCTGCCAGTATGAAGTTAATATGACTCTCAGCAGAGTATTTCAAAAATCACTGATTTATACGGGAGAGAGAGAGGGGGGTGTGGTCGGGGAAGAAGAAGGCCGTAGACACAGATAGAGCAACGGAAAACTGTTGCGCTCATCATGATCTTTTTTATTTCTTCACTATATTGGATCTCTATATCATGTGTGTCATTTATCCAAAAATGAAATGCCAGAACTAATTGAAAATTAGGTTTTAAATCCCTCGGATTTTGATTGCACAATTAAATCGTGAAATAAAGGGATTATTCGCGTAGGCCTATACGACTGATGGATGTTTTATTTTGAAATAAACACACCGGGTAAACGTGTAACTAGAGTGAATGCTGCTGGTATGACTGTCAGCAGAGTATTTCTCTATCAGTTAAAGCACAGAGACGCGAGAGAGACGCGCTGCTCTCAGAAAAAAAATAGGCGAGCCTCCTGAGATGAAGGGGAGCGTCGCTGCAGACGTGCATCCGACGCGCCTCAGCAGTGCGTCTGAGGTTGGATGTGTGCTCGCTCTACGTTGATTTCACAGTCTGTGACAAAAAGTCAGACGCAGACGCGAGGTAGACGCGCAGTAGAGGTAGGATGTGTGTGGGGCGCGTGAGAAGTCAGTCAGAGTCAGGAGGCGAGGGGCGTGGCCTGTCAAGCATTGCATTTTTTAACTAAATGGTTTTCGAATTTGTGGTGCCCCATATGGGTTCGCTTTTAAAAGCCTTGGTTGACATGCTACCACATGTGTTCTGCACATATCCACCATGTATTATGATGATAGGACCTATGGTCAAGGAGTTATGGCCAGTTAGCTGCCTGCGTAACCATTTTGGTCAATGGTGGCCATGTTTTTAACGCTATCCTACTAATCCTCTATGGACATGTGTGTCTTAGTCCCCCGATATACCTTGATCAATCTGGAGTTGATTGAGTAAAATTTGAGAAAGTTGTTGTGCAAAAACTGTTTTACAGTTTATGCAAATTATCTCAACATTTTTCCAGGCGGACGTACATGGTCCCGGAGGCTCTTGTAGAGAACCTGGAGCTGGACATGGGTAACACATTTCAAGACAATCTGATTTAGGGTGTGAGGGGCGTGGCCTCTCAAACTTGGTATGCCCTCATTATTCGGGCATGCACTTAATGACTATTACAGTATATACAAGTTAGAATTCACAACAGTTTCATGAATCACATTACATTTTCCAAAGTGTGTATGGAATTCAAGCAAACCTTCGACTAGGGCGGTCTGCTGGTGTAGTGGGAAGAGTGCATACCATGTGGACCTACTGTAGTCCTAGTCACAGTGGTCGTGGGTTCGAAACCGACCCGTGGACCTTTACTGCATGTCATCCCTCCTCTCTGTCTCCCCATTTCAACTCTGTTTCTCTCTACTATCAAATAAAGCTTGAAAACGCCAAAAAATAATCTTTAAAAAATTAAACCATCCACCACTACAATTATATATAGGAAGAAGGTTAGACAGGAGAGGGGATGAATGGGGAACACTGGACAGCTACAACAGATATGAGAACACAGAGTGAAAAGGGTGATGAGGGTTTTTTTTTTAATAAAGATGATTAAAAATAAAAGGAAGCTCTCGGTCCCTCTCCCATCTCTCTCCTAATTAGCTCCCTGGCTGTGATGAATGGCACAACACTCAGGACCCAATCAGCCAGCTGACCTTGTCATGTGTGTGGAGGAGGTGGAGTGACTCTACACCCCCTCCCACCTCTGTCCCCTTTTTACCTATTGTACCACCTCCGGTGGAAGCAGATTGTGTGTGTGTGTGTGTGTGTGTGTGTGTGTGTGTGTGTGTGTGTGTGTGTGTGTGTGTGTGTGTGTGTGTGTGTGACTGGGCACTTTGTCCTCCTGCCTCACTTGGTACTGTATATGTAGTCATCTTTTGTTTTGCAGCATCAGGTGTCACACTATCCCTTTGGAATTGAATTGTCGTGTGTGATGATTAGTACGATGTTTAGAATAAAGCCTTTTCTTTGCTTCTAAGCTGTCCCTAATGTTACCTTGTGTACATTTAAGACCAATTTCTTTGGGGGTTTTTATGTTGTTTTTCAGAACTCCTGCTTTTTCTTTTTGCAGTACATCTCCACTGAGTATTCCCTCACATTGGCCCTCATTTATCAAACTTGCGTGGAAACTGGTGCAGATTCTGGCGCAAATACCTCCCTACGCCAGGTATCGCGTGGGATTTATCAAACAGTCGTATCTCGCCAATCTCGGCGTACGCCAGGCCATTATTGATAAATGCGGCGGCTGAAAACAATCGTACCACGCCCCTATATTTTCTCAGTTTAGAGGCCTCGCCCAGAGGTTTTACGACATGGATAAGCGCATTACGGCACAAAAGAGGAACTTATCTGATGTAGAAATTGACAGAATAACAGCGAAAGTAGAAACATAAAGAGTTTCATTTCGGAGCATTACAAGCGGCATCAAAGAACGACAGAAGGCAGCCGTTAGGAAGGAAATAACTGCTGCGGTCAACAGCGTTGATGTTGACAACAAACGATCTCCAGCGGAGGATTTTGCATTTTAGGTTTACATATGGCTATTGCTCAAATGCTATAAAACAGCATATACAATTATATGTCGCCATTTCTTTGAATAGACGAAGAAAAAGTGGTCTGACTCAAAAATCGCCACTAAAAAAAGCGTGTTGCTGTTCTGAAATGCAACCAACTGGGCTGGGGGTGCGGGCATAATATAAGCGGTAGAGGAGAAAAAGACGCACCAACTGTCCGATAATGGTCCCCATAAAAGAAATACACGTCTGCAGATATTTGAATGATTAAAATGTATTGGCCCTTTTAGATAGCACTACTCAAAAGGGGTTTAAAAACTAAAAATAACACATTTTGCGTTTTACTGTATGACAGCATGCGCTTGGTCAGCCCAGCCGTCAGCTGCACAAGCCGACCCGGCAACGATCAGCTGTGAGAGCGCCCACCGTCCTGCTCCACCAGCAGATCGGAAAAACGTGCTGGTTAACGGTGGAAATAAATCGCTCGCTTAAGCGATCAATGACACATTAAAAGAGGAACTAACATCTAAAAAGTGCTTCAAATAAATAAAATGTTAAGCTGAATGTTGTGCCGTGTATTTTTTATCATAAAGAGCAGTGTAGGCCTATTACATATTTAATAGGCTGCTTAGGCTAACATTTTGAATGAATGCAGCCCTCGTAGTGTCCCCCCAGCTGCTCCAAGTCGGAGACAACTGCCCTTACGCAGTCCCATGCAGGGCTCCTAAGTGGCCGGTGCTCTCCTACTACATAAGCTGCACAAGTTTAAGTGATTAATATATTTATTTCGGTCTGAGCAAACACTGCATTTGTATTATCTTCTAATAATTGTCCAACAAAGTCATCGGCTACCCGGCACAGCCTGCACTGCGAGTCCATGCTGTTTACAAACTTGCGTACACGAGCTGAGAGCTGGCGTGGGATTTGAGCGTATCCTACGCTCACGTCCATATTGATAAATGCCGAGATTTGCGTGGAAATGTACGTATACCCATTTTTCTGGTCTACGCACGGTTGATAAATGAGGGCCAGTCTGTGTTGTTATTGTTTTTCTATTGAGGATTTTTTTTAAAAGCTCTGAAAAGTACATTTGGACATGGGTTTTATTATAACTTAGATCTTACTTTTATAGATGTGTCCATCAATCCTCTCTGTAATATATAGGTGAAATTGTACTCACCAAACATATCCAGTATCAGGGACAGAGATTGAGTTCCATCAGGTTTAACTATGACCAACTCTTATGTGACAGAGAACATTTCAGGTGCACTGACATTTAGATTTGTGGTAACACTTTATAATAACTATCCGTTGTAACTCGTTAATAGATCATTAGTAAACTCTTAATTAATGATTATTAATGATTTGTTAAGTGTTTGTTAGCAGTTTGTTAAGGATTTATAACAATGGTAGATAGTTAATAGCTTAATAATTTAATCAGTTCATCTGGGAGGTAATCCGAGATTAACTGATCACGTCATGTTCAAGTCCATGGCATGCACAGTGTGTATTGAGTTTATTTAAACATATTTGAAAATGGGGCTGCCCTCAGTTGCCCATGCACTGTGTATAGTCTATAGCCTATTTCAGCCTCGTCGGTATCTCGGATTACTTCCCAGATGAACTGATTCAATTATTAAGCTATTAACTATCTACCATTGTTATAAATCCTTAACAAACTGCTAACAAACACTTAACAAATCATTAATAATCATTAATTAAGAGTTTACTAATGATCTATTAACAAGTTACAACGGATAGTTATTATAAAGTGTTACCAGATTTGTTTACCTCTAAATAAAGTTGCTTACCCGCATTCCAATCCCCATACTTCCATACTATTTAGTATGCCAGAAAAAGATTTATGATGTCCCAATACATGCACGTCAATTGCAGTATGCAGAAAAAACCTAAATGCCCCCACTGACTCCAATAGCATTTTGGAGTATTCGCCTTTATTCTTGACATTTCTCGACATAATGAAAAAAAAACTTCCGTATCTGATTTTTTTTTCTCCTTCTCCTGCGGCCCTTAAAACTCTTCTGTACTTTAGTATGTAGTGTAGTAAAAATAAAAAAGTATGTGATTTGGAACACAGGGATAGTTTTTTCCAATGTGTTTGCATGTTTTTGTTCACCCTCAGTGATGGTGTGTGTTTGTGAGCCAGTGTGCTGTGTCTCTTCTCCACTGTAGAGCAGTAAGAACTGGCGGGCTGCGGTGGATCTCAGCGGCCGGATGCTGACAGTTCACGGCCAGGGATATGGAAAGGCCGGCCAGCCAAGCTCCCACACCAGTGAATCACTGCAGGTAACAACGCATGGGTCCATCCAATCATCTGTCTGTGTGTTTGGAGGTATTTGGCCAAGTTAAGGCGCACTCACACTAGTCAAACCAACTGGACTTTAGGAGGACAACGTACTTGGGCATGGTACAGATGGCCTGGTGGGAATGCCCCCTTTGTCCTATTATACATTGATGTAATAATTATCCAAATAGTCCAACACAACACGCTATGTTTATTTTAGACTGGTACTATTTACAGTTTAGTATGCATTTTAGACAAATGTTGGAAGAAAGGATGGTCCGAGATAGTTTTCTTTGTTTGCAGTGCACTCCTTTTTGTTTTTTTTGTACATGTTTTGTTTTTTTTGGCTGCTAGCACATTGTTATGCCTCTGTTTGTGGGCCTGTATCCAGAAGATGGATGGCTGCATAAGCTCATTAAGAAGGCCACCCCTGTGCTAGGCTCTCTGCTTGAGACTTAAATCAATGGAGCATGTTTCTTGGCTAGTGCTGCTTCTACACATTACTGTTTGCTTTTTGCGTTCTTAAAAAAAAAACGTCATGGCACAAGGTTTAAATGTGTTCTGCTCTTTTTCAAGTGTGTTTAGTTGAGTGTTTAGAGTCATTAATTAATTAGTCTGTGTTTCCCCCTTAACTGCCTAGCTCTAGCTGTGGCCATAAGGACACAAGTATCACCTCATCCCCAAAGCAATGTGCATCATAACAAGATGAGGAATTCTTTAAAAAATATATATATATTTTTTTTTTAGATGTAATATATGTGAACATGTAATATATGCACAGATAGATTAGACTTTGATTTTTTTTTATTGTTATGGTCACTGTAAAAATGAACTCCTGATGGCATGCACAGCTGAGTATACAACTGTAACCGTGAACATTTTGTCACTCTGCACCATTGAAGTAAATTAGAATTAAAGTTGGATTTAAGTTACATAATCCATTTTAATAAAACATCACAAATGAAAAGAAATGTTCTTTATTCTCAAATTGAAGGCCAGGGTCTAATGATGGAATTGTTTTGATTTAGGTGAACAATTCAATTATTAGGAGTAGATGTAAAGGGTCTTACTGCTGAATGCATGCAGAATACAATCAGACTTGTTGGCCCCTTAACAGTCATCTTCTAAATCACAATGCTGCACCATCCTACACACTATAAAATGAGTCAACTCCAATAGCATTTTGGAGTATTCATCTTTATTCTTGACATTTCTCAACATAATGAAAAAAATTCTTCGTCATTTGATTTTTTTTTTCTCTCCTGTGGCCTTTTAACTCTTCTGTACTTTAGTATGTAGTGTAGTGAAAATAAAGAGTATGTGATTTGGAACGCAGGGATAGTTTTTTGGAGGCTCACCAACTCCCCTCAACTCTCTATCACATCACATCAGGATGCAGCTGTGCATGTGCCAGGGCCTCTGGCCAAGTGCACAGGGGGCTGTATGCTGTCAAACACACACACAACATGCTACTAGAACAGGCTTTGCCCTTCTGAGGCAAAGGAGTTCTATACAGCATTCATAAAGTGATGTTTAAGGTGTTTAAATCACTGTTAAAAAGGACTATACTATTCATTTTATTCAGCTATAAAAATTATCCACTAAGTACATTATCTTGGCCACAATTTTTAAATAACTCAACTTAAGACGTCCTCTTAAAAAGTAAAGTTTTACGTTATGTGTTCATTTTCAAAGAATGAACATTGGATTATATAATCAGATGTTTGAATATTTAATATCAACTTCAATTCTGACCTCAATTCATTCACCAATCAGTTGGTTGGGCTCTAGGAAAAAACATTGCATTACAGTTACATCACCATAATGCCATTATTATGTAATATAATAACTACAGCGTTTTTTTTTTTTTTAATAAATAAATATTTCACTGATGAAATATTGTAAAGGTTTATTAAATTTTTGATAAGGATATGACTGTACAATAAAAGTCAATATTTTATGCTTCTTATTACATCATTGGTTATTGACCAAATTCTGCGAGTAATTAAGAACGTTTGAATCAAAAGACACACATGCGAAAAACACAATTACTGATGTGATACGAGGATTTGTATGATGTACCTTTTTTAATGTTTCTATTTTAATTTGTATAAAATGTTATACATTTAACAAACAGAGGGGGTTGTTTTTTTCCGCGTGTGTTCATTTACTTTAATATTACCATGTAAACATCTGGTCAATGATTGAATTCCTTCGTGATTTTTCTCTACTATGACATCTATTGCAGAATGTCCGTCCTGGAGAGGGATCCCTTACTCTGTCAACTCTCCCTGAGATCTCGCAATTTTTTTTAAATCCCGATAAAGGGTTTTTTACTGGGAGTTTTTTTCTCAGCCGAGCTATGGGTCTAAGGGCAGGGTGTCGCACTGTATGGAATGCAAAGCCCACTGAGGCAAATGTCTATTTGTGATATTGGGCTATACAAATAAAACTGATTTGATTTGATTTGATTTGTTCCAGCTGTGGTTTGCCCGGCTGGCACTCCTCACCAAACTCAACCTCTTCCAAAATGCTGAGCTAGAGTTTGAGCCCTTTGGCAACCTGGACCAACCTGACCTCTACTACGAGTTCTACCCTACTGTTTATCCCGGGAGAAGAGGTACACACACACACACTCTCTCGCGCTCTCTCTCTCCCTCTGTCTCTCTCCCTCTCTCTCACATACACACACACACACACACACACACACACACAGCTTGTTAATTACTCATGTTGTGGGGGATATTACATAGACTTCCATTCATTTCCTGGAGACTTGCCCCAACCATAACCAATACATGCCTAACCCTTACCACCATTAACCCTGACCTTAACCTAATCCAAAGTCTAACCAAGTCTTCACCCTAAAATGTCATTATTACGTTATGGGGACTTCCATGTTGTCCCCAAAAGGAATATACGTCCCCACAATATAACTCTGTGAACAGAAAAATGTCCCCACAACATGTCAAATACACGCCTACACACACAAACACACACACACACACACAGGAAAAGGCGTTGATCGCGAAAACGTATATAGAACCTCTGCATTGTAAAACCATGCATTCTTTCATATGTCTTTTCATATGTCCAAACTCTTCTTTTTGAATTCCTCCTGAGAGCCGACTGATGGCTGAACAGTTAGCATTCATAATAGTGCTGAAACTCTCAAACTCTTTATCTGTGTGAGTGTATGAATGCGTGTATTAGCCTGATCTCCAAGAGGATTATTCACAGTTAACCCATGTGTTTTATAGGATACACAAGACATCCCAGCGTTGTCCTATTAAATATTCAAAAGGGAAGGTTTTTCTGCCAGGAGCCTGATATCAGACATTACACTGTGTATCGTCGATGAGCTCCAAACAACTCTTACTCGTATCCAGCAGTTCTTTTTTGCTTTTGTTTTTCCTCCTTTTTTACGCCGCATGAATTGTTCTCTAATGTATTCCCATTACTTTGGATCTGCCTCGGGCTACCACAGTGAAGGCAGTATAGCAGAGACACGGCTTAACGCACACACACACACACACACACACACACACACACACACACACACACACACACACACACACACACAAACCCCGTACACATTTGTGCAATAAAAAAAACAACATACTTGAAGCTTCACAGCACAGCCTTCTAGAGAGAGCTCCGATTGACTTTCCATTGCTCAATTTTTGTAAACGCTGTTAGGTGCTCGCCGCAGACACAAACCGGCATCACTTGTGCATAGCGTATATAGCCTGGCATCAGAAGTCAAACATTTTTTTTCGGTCCAACGCTTTGCATCGACTATGTATTACCCTGCGGTCGCACTCAGTGAGCGCCTTAAGAGAGGGCTGCCCTTGTATCACTCTGCAAAGAATTAGGACTGACTATAAATCGCTCGAGAGGGGGATCGATTCTTTTTCTTTTTTTGCAGTTATTAATTTGTTTTCCAAATGAAAAGTTTTAGACTGAGAAATATTCAGACCTGAATGCCCTCTTGCATGACAAGTAGCTTTTATTCCTACCTTTTAAATCTGTCTCTCCTTGCTAAACTTTCAATGTGGATTTCTTTCATCTACAGTCAAAACCGAAATTTTTCATACCCCTGGCAAATGTTGACTTAAAGTTACTTTTATGAAACCAGCAAGCTTTTTTTTTATTGGAAATGACAGAGGAAATCTCCCAAAAGATAATAAGACGATGTACAAGAGGCATCATTGTGGGAAAAAAAAATATTTTTCAGCTTTACATTTGAACAAACAGTGGCATTTCCAAAGTGCATACTCTTCTCAATAATCAATAGAAAAAGCCTGTATGGCCTATTGTACATCGTCTTATTATCTTTTGGGAGAAGCCTGTGTTATTGCTCCTCTGGCAGAGGAGGGTTATATAAATCTGGATGGTGTGACACGGCTAATAGGACAGATTGCTTCATTTAGAATATGACTATGAGTCTTTGACTTTTGAGTCAGAACTGTCATGGCGGTGTACACAATAAGTGTTAAACTGAAATATGTTGAATATCCATGTGGCTTAAACTTCACTTCTGCAAGCAAATCCATCAGTCAATCCCATTCCATGAGTGAAGTTTGAATTTAGATTCTAAATGAATTGACATAGCTGCACAATGTTGAAGGCTGGTCTGAAGGAACATGTGTATCTCCACTCCCATGTGCTCTTGTGCATACGAGTGCTCCCTCTAGCATGTGCTAGTAATACATGACATAACAATGAAGTGATGAATGAGTATGTGGTATGCCCAATACCACATAGCGCAACTAGTGGTCAACAACTGCCTTTTAAATGTAGTTGTATGTGAGGTCTTGACAATGTCCATGGGTTGTTTTCCCTTTCATATATCAAACCTTTAACATAAGACCCATCGAAAAAGTGTTGGCTTGGTCTTAACTTGAAGCTCTTTAAACATAGTCACCTCAGAGACATGATAAAGTATCATAAGCCTACACAGCACTGTCCGGTCAGCATGAAGATATAAACCTCATTAACATAGACACTGGGCTATATGGAGTAAATGGGTGTGTATCCTCCTACTGTAGATGTTCAGGAACAGATTTTGAATTGAGATGTATAGTAGAATGTTAGAAGAAGCAAACCAAAGATGGACCAGCTAGATCTGAGCTCCAGATCTGACGACAATATCAAAGAGAGTCTGATCAAAGCCCGGGGACTCACCTGAATATAGGCTCTTCCTCTGGGATATGTGTGTGTGTATGTGTGTGTGTGTGTGTGTGAGAGAGAGAGTGAGAATGATGCACAGGCAGAGGGAAAGACAGAGGGATGAGTGATGGAGCCATGCAGCACACAGGAGGGGGGAGAGAGAGGGAGAGAGAGAGAGAGAGAGAGAGAGAGAGAGAGAGAGAGAGAGAGTCTAGACCTACTAGACTAGATGTTTTGCTGCAAATTGCACTGAATTGTAGAACCATGTACAGATACACAATCTGCAGCCAGATGTTCTTGCAGGTCTTTGGAGGTGATCTTTGGGTTGTGTGCAACCATTCTCACAATCCGCCGCATATGCCGCTCTTGTACTTTTCTTGGTCTGCCAGACCTGGGTTTAACTGCAACTGTGCCTGTGTCCTTCCATTCCCTGACAACGTTCCTTACAGTCGAAATTGACAATTGAAACCTTTGGGAAAGCTTCTTGTAGCCTTCCCCTAAACCATGACAATGAATAATCTTTGTTTTTAAGATCTTTTGGGAGCTGTTTTGATTATCACATTCTGTCTCACTTCTGCAGAGAGTCAAAGAGAAGTGGAACTTGCATTTAGGCACCTAAAATACCTTTTATCATGATTAAACAGACCTTTATATGAGGTTCAAGGCTTAACAACATAATCCAACCAATTTTGTGTTTAAAGTCCTCAGTTTTACATGCTGTTACATGCATTAAAATCAGCAACACCACAAGGGTTCCCATATTTTTGCACAGCCAGTTTTTCACATTTTATTTAATTTCATAAAACTAAATACTGCTTTTCAAAAAATCTTTGTTTGGAAAACATCCCAGTACTTAGCTGTTCCTGGTAAATGAAAGACATCTAATCCAGTATACCACTTTTATCTTTTTTGTGTGTAAGCAGAGTCAATTATAATGCCGGCTGAGAGGGGTTCCCAAACTTTTTCATATGACTGTATCAATTAGACTCAACCAAATTATAACACATCAGAAACAAACCTACCTCATTGGAACACTACAACACAAACACAGAGCAAAATGCAGTGTTATCTGGCCCTAAACAGACAGTACACTGTGGCCCCCTACCTGACCACAGTGACTGATATTAGACACAGAGTGATGTTGACAAAGTACAGACTGAGCGCTCACGGCCTGGCCATCGAGACAGGCAGATATAAGAAAACATGGCTGCCCAAAGAGGAGCGGCTGTGCCAGCAGTGTGGAGAAGCTGCTGTAGAGACAGAGCAGCACTTCCTCCTTCACTGCCCCAAATTTAAAAATGTCCGCAAAACATATTTGAACAAATTCGGCCAAAAACATCCAAATTTTAGAAGCTCCCCTGAAGAGCAATTTAGAATAGTTATGGGAGAGCGTAAAGAGAGCTCCGTCCTCGCAGGACAGTTTATTTGGGCTTGCCACAACATTAGGACATAATAATACACCAGGATCTTTTTTGTGTGTAAGCAGAGTCAATTATAATGCCGGTGTTCTGACATTTTCTGCTCCCTTGTCAGATTTTGCTACCTATCAGAAAATGCTACCCTACGTCATTGGTAGCGTATAGACAATTACCTCTATCAAACGATGCACCCACTACAGAATCACGTTATTTTACACCACTACACACAGTGTAGCCTACAGTGTAGGAATATGGGGAGCATATTTTGATGCTGTTAGTGTTAAATAGCCTATATCAAATCATGCTACCCTATCAGAAAATGCTACCTTACTCTCTATCAAACGATGCTCCCAGTAGGCCTACATAATCACGTAATTTTACACCACTCATCCACACTGTAGGAATATTGGGAGCATATTTTGATGCTGATTTATAACATATTTATTGAAGATTTCAGGGGTACAGTAGGCTTAGTGAGACCAATTGTCTCTATCAAATAATGCTCCCACTACAGAATCACGTTACTTACACCACTACTCACCCCATGTAGCCTACACTGTTAAGCTTGGGGAGCATATTTTGATGCTCCTTTATAACGTTATTATAGATTTAGTAGGGTATAATGTGAGATCAATTGTCTCTATCATATAATGCTCCCACTACAGAATCACGTTATTTTACACCACTACCCATGTATACCCCTCTCCCCCACCACCGGCGAAAACTTTTCCGAGTCTGGTAAAGTTATCACATAGAAAAGCCTATCATTTTATTTCTATATTCAGCAGCAAAGCCAGTGGCTACATGCACATTTGTACATGCTCACAGGTCAAAAGGCACAATTTAAACATATGTGTAGCATTACGCAGTTAAAAACATGTTTTAAAGAAAATACTCGCCATCAGCCAAAAAGGTAGCAGAATGTGATGGCTGCTCACGCAGGATTATTATTTTCGGAATGCGCATGCGCAGAACCACTAGGGAGCAAAATCTGACGGGTAGCAGAAAATGACAAGTCACCGGCTGAGAGGGGTTCCCAAACTTTTTCATATGACTGTATCAATTAGACTCAACCAAATTATAACACATCAGAAACAAACCTACCTCATTGGAACACTAATGGCGCTTTTCCACCGCATGGTATCAGCTCGACTCGACTCGACTCGCATTTTTCCACCGCAATTTCATGGTACCTGGTACCACGTAGCGGCTGCTTTTTTGGTATCGCCTCGCTCTAGGGTCCAAGCGAGCTGAGCCGATGCTAAAAGGTGACGTCGGCAGACGGCCGGCCACTGATTGGCCAGAGACTATTGTCTGGCCAATCAGTGGCCAGAGACTACCGGCTTCATTCTGTTGTTTATTCTCCCCAACTCTCCGGGACTTTTGAGTGTATTTCCGCCGCGTGCAGCCTTCTCTAGCTCTCTTTCATTTGACTTGCATCACAGATCCGAATTTATTTTCCATATATTCGCTAAGCTCACCCAGTGTTGGTTGTTGGGGAAGTTACTTACATACGAGAGGAGACATGTAGGACAGCTAGCAGCTAGGCTAAATAGTAGCCAGCTGGGACAGACATGATAGCGAGCGATTACATTACAAGCCTCGGACTGAACTGATTACCTCAATAAAATATTCAGGCTGAGACACGGCTTGCATTTGAAAACACGTATCCTGAAACAAGCACTAAACAGTCAACTTTATCATGCCCGTGTTTACGTGCATAGGGATGTACGTGACGCATCCCTACAGCTGACTGTGTGGCAGAGTCACACATCGGGACAACAACCATCCCTCTTAATGGCCCGTAGCAATATTATTCTTCTACTTCTTTTAGCAAACAGATACAAGGGGGTATTTCTTAAAAAAAACTCATCCGTGTTTTTGGCGGTTGGTTCAGTTAATAGTGCAACAACTGCTCGTAATTTCTGCTTTGCTACTTTGCTCCGGAGTAGGCTTTCAGCCCCTTACGACAACCCCGCCCACGTTCAGCAGGTACTATTTGCGGTGGAAAACGACCCGTGCTGCTACCAAACCAAGTTGAGTCGAGTCGAGTTGAGTCGAGTCGAGCTACATGTGCGGTGGAAAAGCGCCATAAAACACAAACACAGAGCAAAATGCAGTGTTATCTGGCCCTAAACAGACAGTACACTGTGGCCCCCTACCTGACCACAGTGACTGATATTAGACACAGAGTGATGTTGACAAAGTACAGACTGAGCGCTCACGGCCTGGCCATCGAGACAGGCAGATATAAGAAAACATGGCTGCCCAAAGAGGAGCGGCTGTGCCAGCAGTGTGGAGAAGCTGCTGTAGAGACAGAGCAGCACTTCCTCCTTCACTGCCCCAAATTTAAAAATGTCCGCAAAACATATTTGAACAAATTCGGCCAAAAACATCCAAATTTTAGAAGCTCCCCTGAAGAGCAATTTAGAATAGTTATGGGAGAGCGTAAAGAGAGCTCCGTCCTCGCAGGACAGTTTATTTGGGCTTGCCACAACATTAGGACATAATAATACACCAGGTCTCACTGTTTCATTTAGTTGTGTTGTAATCATCTGTATGTTGTGTTGTTATATGTTGAATATTTTTACTTATTAATTTGATGATGTGCTTTGGCAATATTGTACAATACTGTAACTTTCATGCCAATAAAGCCAATTTGAATTTTTGAATTTTTGAGAGAGAGAGAGATGAGAGGGTTTAATAAGCAGCAGCCATACGTAGCTCAATGCCATCTGTAGGTTCCTGCCTTCAGGGCTGTGTATGTGTGTGTGGGTGGAAGGGTTTATATTCTCATCTGGCACTCTCGTCTTTCTGTCTCTCTATACGCCTTCCCTTTCTATTGTGTTGATCTCTCTCTTCCTCTCTCTTTCTTTCTTTCACTCCCTCTGTTTTTCTTTCTCTCCCTGTCTCTCTGTCTCTTTCTCTCCTGCTATGTCCTCATACCACCCTGGTTCTCATTCCCTCTCTCCCTTTTTCTCTCTCTCTCTCTCTCTCTCTCTCTCTCTCTCTCTCTCTTTTTTCTTTCTCTCTCTCTCTCTCTCTCTCTTTTTTCTTTCTCTCTCTCTCTCTCTCTCTCTCTCTCTTTTTCTCTCTCTCTCTCTCTCTCTCTCTCTCTCTCTCTCTCTCTCTCTCTCCAGGCTCCATGGTGCCGTTCTCCATGCGGCTGCTGCATGCTGAGCTTCCCCAGTACCTGGCCAAGCCCCAGGAGGCTCTGGACCGCCTCTACAGTCTCAAGAGCGTCTGCCTCGCTGTCAGTAGAAACAGACACACACACACACTAGAGCCCGGCAGATTAAAGGCATACTAAGTGATTGTATTCCAGAACAGAGAAATGATCAAAGTTATTATTTATAAAAATTATGAGTGTATTGTGACTTTACTATTTAATAAAGTCTATATAATATGACCTAAATATGAAGAATATAAGACATGTACCATTTGTAAATATGATTTATATCCATGTAGACATGCCCAACAGTAAGATAAAATGCTTCATGTCTAAATTTCAAAATGCCCTACATAACGTTAGACAAACTTTTACCCTAATGCATATTAAACTTTCCTGCACCAACTTTTGACAGGAAAAGTATTCTAAAAAATCCATATCGGTCGGGCCCTACCCCACACACACACACACACACACACACACACACACAGTCTAATACAGTCTCTGGATGAACATAGATATATATGCATTTGCATCTCAAGGTCATACAATAAGCCTACACACCCAGGAAAAAGCACATTAGCATTAACAATACAAATCTTAAGGCCCACCTGTGCAAACAGATGGAACATGAATGTTAATATGCAGATTGTAATGCACACACATAAAAAGCCTTCAGTGCTGGTTCTGAAGCAACTTCCCCCTCTAAAGTTTGATTCCCCCCACATCATCACACCATGTTCACAGATTCTGGAGAACCTCGAGAAAGGCTTAGCCGAGGATGGCAGCATGATCACCCTAACACAGGAGAACAGGCAAGGTAAGCACGCACACACACACACACACACTTGGCTACAGACCTGGCCCCAGTCCCAGACTGCATCACACTGTGGGAGGAGAGTGAGGTCATGGTCCCCAGTGGGTAATATACACACGCACACACATGCGCACACACACACACACACACACACACACACACACACGCACACGCACACAAGCAATGAGGCAGAGGAACACCTGGTGCAAGACTGCAGCATACCTCAGCCCCACATACACACAGACACACACACACACTTTAAACCATACAAACCAACCAATGCGGTGCTCTAAAAAAGTGTTTAGCACCTCACTGCTTTCGGCACTGGCGCTGAATATCAAACGCTCTCTCTCCAGCCCCTTCACACCAAGCAGATCAATACAGATCAATCCCATTCAATCCACTCACATCTGCACAAGTGTGCTGGGGAAATAAGGCAGGCGCCCACATCTCAAATACAACAGTTTTGGATAGACACACACCTCCACACAACCTGATATTAGTCCACATAATCTATTGTTCTCTTATCTTCTCTTTTCTTAATAAACAAACTTCATCTTCAATCAATGCAGCGTTCTTAGAGTCCTTTGGTTCCGAGCTCCTGTGAACGCCAATTTAGCAACTTCTTCCTAAGGCTGCGTGTCAGGCTTTTTTTAAAGCTACTAGCAGCCATTTAATCAGCTAATTCCGAGCGATGAACAGCAACAGGCAACTTGGTGAAGTTGAACTAAATGTACCAAGACAGTTGGTTATAATTGGGCAAAATTGGTAGCTTGAGTCGCGCACCCACATGTGTGGTGTGAGGGTGCACTGATTCTGTAAGCCCCCCCCCCCACACACACACACACACTTCTAAAAGCAGTAATAGCCTTGCCCTCTGTCTCTCCTCTCTCTGCCCACGCAGACGCTCGACAGTCAAGTCAATAACGTGGGGCCTTGCCTTCACACATCAGACCCCTACTGAGTGATTAGCTCTTCTCCCCAACACACACACACACACATGCAGCGATGAATACTAATAGGCCTGCACTCTGTCTGAAGGAAGAGAGGGAAGCGGAGTGTGCCGCAGTGTCTTCCCCACCTCTCCTTTAAATAAAGCCCGGTGTGGAGCCAGTGGCTGGGGGGCTGTAGTGTAATGAGAGGGATTAAGGGATAAGAACCAAGTATGGAAGAGAAGGGGGAAAAGCGTGACGTTAGAAGGATGCTGAAAAAAGCAGACCGTGCAATTAAAGAGGAAATAGCCCTTTTTAAAGGTGCAGTGTGCAGAATGTATTGACTTTTCTTTTTTATAACAGACATGGAATATAATATTGATAAGTATGTTTTAATAATAGCTTGAAAATAATAATTATTATTTTTTAATTACTTTAGAATGAGCCTTGTATAGCTTCATATGAGCGGATCGTGCTGCCATGTTGCACCGCCATGTTTCTACAGTAGCACAGAACGGACAAACTCAACGGCCCTACACGGTTTTGTAACAATAGAGCTGTTAAGCGGAAGTGGCGGAATTACGGGGCATGGGACCTCTCGGCTGAAAAAAAATGAATGGGAGTCTATGGAAAGTAATCTACTATTTTCTGGTCCCAGTCATTAAATGCCTTGGATTACATATATGTTTTGTATGGGTCTAAATGATCATTTTTCATGTGAAGAGTTTGACGGTATGTTGTATGATTATTCGTCTAACGGCTTTTGAAAAAATGTTACGAGAACAACTACAAGTCTTGTCGCCTCTGTGACGTCACCTCAACACATTCCCTCCACTTCTCGACTGACAGTGCTAATGCTAATGGCTGGCGTG
The DNA here is from genome assembly GCA_949357725.1 of Hyperoplus immaculatus. Lineage (NCBI taxonomy): Eukaryota > Metazoa > Chordata > Actinopteri > Uranoscopiformes > Ammodytidae > Hyperoplus > Hyperoplus immaculatus. Next base: position 5,123,810 of record OX442363.1, on the reverse strand, counting down.
GACAACGCCAACAATCTCCCCACTCGAGAAATTGAAACTCTCCACATGTCCACTTGTGTTGTGGTTTTCGCCACGCTGAAGACTTTTGTCTTGTCATTGAAAGAAGGCGGTAAAGTGCATTAAAGACACAGCCATGTTTCTGAACTAAGCGGGTGTGAGTGGTGGTGACGTATATCACAAGTGTCAAGAGCAGCGAAGAGCTGTAGTCCACAAAAGCGCTCTGCACAAAACCTGACCGTATCCAGCTTCTACTCGCTAAATTGTTCCATTCTTTGCACGAAAAAATACCATCTAAATCCATACAAAACATATGTGTAATCGAAGGCATTTCATGACTGGGACCAGAAAATAATACATTTCTTTCCATTGACTACCGTTGTAATTTTTCGAGCCGAGAGGTCCCATATCCCGGAAGTAAAGCACTTCCGCTTAACAGCTCTATGGGCGTCCTGGGGAAATGCACCTGTTGGAAGAAGAAGAACGATAGAATAAATAACTAAATACATCTTCACCTCATCACTTGATATTGTGGAAAGACTTGAGGCAATTGTAGATCATGGCGCAATCTTTAGTAACTTGCTTCTTGTCCTTGAAGGCCACCGTAGTTTTGGTAAATTCTCTTAAAGCAAGGGAGCGTTGCAATCTGGTATCGCACCACTAGATGCCACTAAGTATTGCGATATTATAACACACTGTACCTTTAAGAGATAAACCTTCTATGTGTCTTTTTCTCTCCCTGTTCTTAGGGTCTCTGAAGCTGTGGAGGTCTCGCCTCAGCCGGGTCATGTACTCCATGGCCAACTGTCTGCTGCTGATGAAGGTGTGTGTGTGTGTGTGTGTGTGTGTGTGTGTGTGTGTGTGTGAGAACGTGTCTTTGCGTGTGTGTGTGTGTGTGTGTGTGTGCGAACGTGTCTTTGTGTGTGTGTGTGTGAACGTATCTTTGCGTGTGTATGTGTGTGTGTGTTAGCTCAAGTGTGTGTTTCATGGGCGGTATTTTGGAGTGAATGTGTCCCTGTATGCGCGTCTGAGTGAGCCAGGTTGTGTGTCTGCGCGGGTGTGTGCATGTGCGCGCATGTGTGTGTGAGACTCTGATGCCAGGCTGGTGGAGGATTCACAGTGAACTCCCCACAGACTGACCACTAATTGGATTCTTGGTCAGTGAGGGAAAGACCGTGAGAAAGAGAGAGAGAGAGCGATTGAGAGAAAGAGAGAAAGAAGTGTAGATTTGGATCAGACTCTACGGAGAACTACAGTGCCATCTACTGGTGAGAAATGAAGTTACAGAACTTTTCCAATGGCTTTGTCTCCATCGTAGTTTCAACACGCCAAGCTCTCACCTTTTTAAAAGAGGCATACTAGTGGTTCTGTATGCTGCAACACATTAGCTACAATTCATCAACACTTCATTTTAAGTCCACAGTTTTATTATCTGTGTGTTGGAAATTCTGTGCATACTTTTCATATCAACATGTAACCTATAACCAATAACAATAGGGTAGACACCATGATCCGTGTTCAGTCAACTCTGTCTTATCTATAAAAAGAGCTTAAGCATTTTTAGTTTTGCCAAAGAAGGCTAATCTCTAAAGAAACCAGTTTCCCAAAAAATCGGCTAGGCACTATAGTCTTTAGAACGTTTTACTCAATCAGGAGGAAATCCTTATTGTAATGGTGGGGGTCTATTTCCAGCAGCACACTAATCCACACATCGGTACTCCACTGAGTATTTGGGGCAGCGGGAATTGAGTCATAATAAACCACAGTGTGTGTGTGTGTGTGTGTGTGTGTGTGTGTGTGTGTGTGCAAACCATACACATTGGAGACAAATGCTGCTACATTCAAATGTCGACCACCAACAACTAACTCAATAAATGGACCAAAGAACAGAACACATGTCATTTAGAAAGCCTTAACAAAACACAAGGGTTACCAACACACCAATCAACCACTTTCAATGTGTTACACAGAGGCTAGATTTAACCATCACCAAAAAAACAGGTTTGGATCCCGGACGAGCCCCCCATTTGTTACAGACCGACTCAGGGACCACGAAAATGAGCCAGTCCACTAGAGTTTAGCTCAAAACAACAGATATTTAGTCAAACTAAAGTAAACACAAAGCGTTTTGGTCTGTAAAATGTCAGAAAATGGTGAAAAATGTTGATCAATCTTCCAAAGCCCATGTACACGTCCTCAAATGTATTGTTATGTCCAAAACACACAGATATTTCAGTTAACTGTCATAATAGGATTAAAGAAACCAGACAATATTCACATTTGAGAAGCTGAAATCAGAGAATTTGGAAATTTTTTATTAAAAAATTACTCGAAAGGATTAATCGATTATCAAAATAGTTGGCGATTATTTTAGTAATCGATTCGTCGATTAATCGTTGCAGCTCCAGCTTGGTTTGTCGTTTTTGTTTTTGCATTCTGTTTGCCTTGTATGGTTTGTTTAAGGACGCTTTGGAAAACTTGTGAAACTGACGCTATACACATGCACGCATACAGTACACACTCTCTCTACACAGACACACACACACACACATCTCGCTGACCTCTCTCTGTTGCTCAGCTCAGCAGTGCAGTCACCATGTGAGCGATGTGTGTGTGTGTGTGTAGCAGCGTGGAAGTGGAAGGAGGGTGACCTCGCCCCGCTAATACACCATATGTTTGATTAATGCCTTCTCTCTCTCTCCCAATGCCTCAACTCTGCTCTTCTTTACCTCGCTCGACCTCCACCCGTCTTCCGACTCCTGCTGTTTTACTTCACTTCACCTTACTCGCTGCTGCTTACTCCTGGCTTTACTTCTGTTGCTCTGCGTTCTCACTTTCATATTATTTCTTTACCTATTTTTCTCATGAATCTGTCCATCTCTCACTCTCTCTCTCTCTCTCTGCCAGGATTATGTTCTGGCTGTGGAGACCTATCACTCCATCATCCAGTATGAACCCCAGCAGAGAGTGCAGCTGCTCAGTGGCATAGGACGCATCTTCTTACAGGTACACACACACACACACACACACACACACACTGGATTTATTATGAGACATCGATTCCCTGGGCACAAACACAGCCTCCCCTTACCTCTTAGTAGACCCTTTGGCTAATCCAGCAAATCAAATACCTGACATGTCAAGGTCCTTTATCAAATTGATGCAAAAATCAATTCAAGTGCCAATATTGCCATAAAATGGTCCGATAGTATCACAGATTTTTAAAGGAATAGAATTTTTGCCATACTGTTTTATATAAACATGTTGTATCTGACATTTCTCATGTATATACTGTATGTTTTCAATAGCATTCTAAGGTTTAACAGTTCTCCTTTAGGGCACAGACAGGCGCGTCAAGATCAGTTAAACACGTTGTGTTGCGTTCTGAGCGCACTCTTGAGCATTGCATATAGGGCTGCTGTATCATATTTATGAAACATCTTCATCTACATCCCATTCTAAACCCTAACCTTAAGGCTTGAAGCGTCTGCGCTCATGTCCATGGTTATTTCCTATACTGTTTTATATTGCACAGACAATTCCTTTGCACTACTTAATATTTAGAATGTATCTTATGTAAATATTGTTTATGTTTATCTTGTTTATCTTATTTAACTCTATATTTTTAATTTTATCGTTCTAACTGCACTGTGGGCCAGAGATAAACGCCATTTTGATTATGATGTATGTCTTGCATATATCAGAAGTGACTTTGACTTGACTTTTGATGTTCTAAAAGTAACAGTTGCAGCAAGTACGTTCACTGAAGGCCAGTTATTTCAACCTATTTTCAGTCCTTATGCTAAGCTAAGCTAAGCTAAGCTAGGCAAAGCACACACTGACCTCAGTTCTGCACTTAATACACAGACTTTAGATTTATATTGATTTAGTTTATTTTCTTTATTTTCTTTTATTTAAACAATTGATCAACTTCCCAAAATGTTTGTATAATGCACCCTGGTTAGAATGAAGAGAAAAAGATAGCTGCAGAAAAAAATAAAGGACTGAAACTGGTTCCTCATAGCAACTCCATTGTTTGAACTGTCACAGAGAGACGTTTGGTCAGGTCTCCTTACTCTCTCTCTCGTAATGCTCCTGGATGTTTTCTTTGCTGATGTGACATTAGTCAGTTTGACCCCTGGGGGATCATGAAACTTAATCTAATGTATGTGTGCTTGTCCTATTTTACAACACACACACACACACACACTCTCTCACACACACACACACACACGCACACACACACACACACATACACACATACACACACACACACACACACACACACACACAGTGGTTAATATTATGTTGCTGGTTCTTCTGTTCTGGGGCCAGATCGGAGACGTTACGACGGCAGAGAGGTACTTTGTGGATGTGGAGAAAGCCTGCCAGATGAAAGATAGCCAGCCCAATGACACCACATGCATGCTGATGAACAGGTGCGTGTGCGTGTGTGTGTTCGTGTTTGTGTGGTGCATTTAACACCTCTGTACAGCTCGGGCGTGTTTGTATGTGTGTGTGTGTGTGTCTTAGTGTTGTTAAGGATCCTTCTCACTCAATGGTAGCAGTGTTTCCTTCAGGGCTTTTCCCCAACCTTTGTGGCTCCTCGTGTGTGTGTGTGCGCGCGTGTGTGTGTGTGTCTCTATTTGCGTGTGTCTCTGTGTGTGTGTGTGTGTGTGTGTGTGTGCGCGCGCGCGCGTGTGTCTCTCTGTGTGCGTGTGTCTCTGTGTGCGTGTGTGTGTGTGCGTGATTATAGCACAGGAGGTCCCACCTGTGCAGCTGGTTTGAAGAGAGGTTGAATAAAAAGATTCCAACGTCGACGTATTTCACTCACACTGGTTGTATTAATACTACCTTCACAAAGGCAGATTGATATTGTTTGTTATAGCATTGTATTGTATTGTCATTTTCATCAGCGTATCATTTGAAAGCGACTGATTTAGAAACCGAATCCAGCACACAACATGAACAATGAATAATCATAGCTGTGAATAACTAATTCAATTGCAGTTGGTTATCGAGGCAAAGCTGTAATGACTGTGTGTTTTGTGTCATTTGTCTTCCAGGGCTTTCGTCTCCCTCAGTCAGAACAACTACGCCGAAGCACACGCGTCCTTCATAGAAGTCTTGGAAACGGATCCCAGAAACCCTGTTGTAAGTGCTCACACAGCCAACTGTGGTTTACACGTGTTAATTGATATGAGTCATGAGTTTAGACATGAGATGTGTGTGGGCTGATCAGCGCCGGTCCTGACCCCGTGTGAGCCATGGAAACCATTAGCCAATTGTCACACCTGACACTCCACTGCTACCCACCTCTATCCTCCCTCCTGTGAAGCAGTTTGCTGCATCTGTCACTCTAAGAATAAGCACACCTATATAGAAACACAATGACGTTTTGTTATCTGTACTGTGTGTGCGCTGAATCAAAAAAATCCACTGTAAATATCCAGCCTAGGCTCTGTATACTGGCACGTTGCTAGTTACAGTGGGCCCCCTTTGTTTACCATACCAAAGCTTTACAGAGCCTAGGCTGTGTATGAACACTAGATTGCTTTTCAGCGCGCGCACACAGAAGGGACAGGTAGCGGAATCAGGAGGAGATACTCACAAGAGATTTTGACAAAAAGCAATTTTTCCAGACTCTCTCAACTCCACCTTTAACCAAAACTAATGCTGATATATTCCCTTTTTCAAAGATCCATCTATCCTCTAGGGGTGTAACGGTACACAAAAGTCATGTAAAAGTTAGGTACCTTGGTTTTGAAGTCATGGTTCAATTCTGTACGCTACGGTTCTCAGTTAAGAGGAAAAAAATAAATAAAAATCTGTGCAGCATTAACTATACAATTGCAGCCTATAGGTATTTTTCAGTATAGAAAAAGAAAATACTGCTGCAAACAACCAAGGTCTCCAATAAATAAAATTACTCTCAAATAAAAGTGCAAGTTCCACTCCGCAATCAGAACAAGCCTGTACATTTTGTCATATTTACGTCATCTTGACGGTATTTACACCATTATTACGTATTGCGCTACAGTGCAGTTCGCTACGGTACGGCCTGTGCGGTTCGGTAAAAATACGAATACATGTAGCGCTCCTGTGGCATATAGTGGATGGAGCGCGTACCATATCGGCTCTGGCCTAGTTGCAGTGGTCGCGGGTTCAAATCTGACCCGTGGACCTTTACTGCATGTCATCCCCCCTCTCTCTCTGTCTCCCCATTTCAACTCTATTTAATAAAGCTTGAAAATGCCAAAAAAAAATGAAAAAAAATGGATACATGTATTTGTTACACCTCTAATCATCACCCATTCCCCTCACTGTGCTGTATGTCTGTTCCCAGGCCAACAACAATGCGGCCGTGTGCCTTCTGTATGTGGGCCGTCTGAAAGAGTCCCTGGGCCAGCTGGAGGGCTTGGTGCAGCAGGCCCCGGCGCTCTACCTCCACGAGAGCGTCCTCTTCAACCTGACCACCATGTATGAGCTGGAGTCCTCCCGCAGCACCCAGAAGAAGCAGGCTCTGCTGGAGGCTGTGGCCTGCAGGGAGGGAGACAGCTTCAACACACAGTGCCTCAAACTGGTTTAAAAAAAAAGAGGAAGGGTGGACCAACTGGAACCAGCCACACACAGCTTGCAGGGCACAAAGCTACTAGCTACTGTGGTAACGGAAATAAGTGGAAAAGTTGAGTGCTTGGTTTAGTTTCCCCAGAAAGCAGGTGAAATTAGTTTTTATTCTTAGGATATGGATGTGTGGGGGAAAACCAAGCACAGGCACATACTGTGTTTCTGCTCTCAAGTCACTGCTATGCTTCTGAAGGATGACGGCATGATTCAGTTACCTGAGAGAACTCAAGTGGCTCACACACACACACACATGCGCTGTCTGATAAGAAAGGAAATGGAGTTTGCAGTTAGTTGATGTAAATTGTATTGTACAGATGAAAGGAATAGTTTGACATGTTGGCGAAATGTAATTATTTGCTTTCGTGCGGAGAGTTAGGTGAGAAAATTGATACTACTCATGTCTTTGCTGTGAATACCGAGATACAGCTAGCAGGCTGTTAGATTAGCTTAAAATACAGACAAAAAAATTATTAAAAAATCTATGGCGAGTCACATGACCCAATAGCAATAGCGAGCTAATCTGCTAATAGCATGTTTATCCTGAGCTGTGAGAGCTGATGTTACTATGTAATAAGATAGACCACACTAGCGTTGGATGTATGGTATCGTTTTATCTATTTTAATGTAACCATGGACACATTTCAGTAAAAAATAAAAGATTTTGTCTGTACAACGTTGAGCCATTGAACTCCCTGTTAAACAACAACACATCATATTCACAGGCTAGCTTTGTCCAGCCTTTGTGCGAAATTAAACAGCTGCTATCATATTTAGCACGCAGACATGAGTGGTATCGGTTTTTTTTTCATTGGATTCTCTGTAAGGAAGCGAATAAAGGTCTTTCCATAAACGTTGAACTACTCCTTTAAATTGTGTTATGTTGATCAGAGAACATTCCTCGCCACACCACTACAAAAGAATCATCATTATATACTGGCAGAGGATGTGAGGGAGAAGCAGGGTTCATCATGTGAGACTTGACTTTGGGCATTATCCTAATCTTCAGTGCGCTTTAAGGACTAATAAACTAACACAGTTCAAACCTTTCTTCCTACACCCATACCTGTAATACTGCTACAGTCTACAAACCACTCCATGTTTAGCTTTGATAAAGAAGCTCTCCAGACTGTGGTTGCGTTCCGAATCGCATACTTTCTACTATATAATATGTAGAAAGAAGATTTAGGATTTGTCCCGATTCTTGTGGCCAGATTTAGGATGGTTAGAAGTACCCGGATGTCCTACTTCATGCGGCCAAGATTGTTAGTGTTGAAAACTGCATCCTATTTGGGCGATTCTGACCCACAATCCAGTGCACACGTGAAGTGACGTCACATCGACGAAGCCTCCATAGGAAAACAAACGGGGATGCGACGGATATAAAAGCAAGAGGCAAGATCAAGGCGCAATGTTATGATGAAATAAGAGAGAAAAGTATGTCCCAATAGTATGCCTACTGCATCCTAACTAGATTCTTTTTATCGTCGGATGTAGTATGTAGAATAGAAAAAAGAAAGAGTATGCGATTCGGAACGCAACCTGTGTCTTATCCTGTCCACTAATCAAACGTAAAGTATTAAGAATCACAAATTGTACATATCAAAGAAGCAGATTTTTTTTTTTTCATTTTCTGTCGAAATGATTATATCAAAGAATTAATTGTCTTGTTGAATGTTTTAGTGATTTGCCCTGGTGGATCTTTATTTATCACTGTTTACATACTGTGTTGATTATATTTATGTATATATAAAAAAATAAGTTCTATTGTTTTATCCTGAATAAAACGCTGCTTTTAATCAACTTGTGTGGTTTAAATGAAAATAATAATATAAATAAAGGAGCACAGATTCAAAATAGTAGCAGCTTTATTTTTCCACAGAACAAAAGGGTATAGTATCGGTCTAGACACTCAACCCCATGTAAGACACACCCATCAAAACATACACACAGACACTTGAATATGAAAATAGAAAGAAAAAGTCTTTTCAGGACTTTATCATTGATTTTCTGCGTAAATGGTTTGTATGTTGAATTAAATCTGGTAAAAATAGACACGTCAAGTGTGGTAAAATAAGAGTATTTCCCACTGAAATATAGCAGAGCATAAGTGTAAAACGAGATCAGTTGGAAAGAATTTTGCATATAAGTAAAAGCACCTTCTGAAATTCCTCCAAGATTGTCAGCATTGTATTCCCAACTAAAAAGCATCCCTAGTTCATTATATAACTGCTGAGATCTTTAATCTTAGTGTAAACCTACTGTTATCACCCCAGCACAATCCCCATCACATGAGCTTATTCTACAGTGAGGAGGGGGGGGGGGGGGGTCACATGATGGGACCCATGTTGTAGTTTGTGTGCTGCAGCTCTGTCTCAGGATCCCTGCAGAGAAGCCACGTACTTCTGACGGATGTCAAAGTCATCTGCGGGCCGGTTGTGAGCTTTCCACACGGGCTCCCCCACAAACAGCCTCATGGCTTTAGTGTAGTTCTATAGAAACAAAACAGTGTTCAGATCAGTTAATACGTGGCCGGATGAAACAAAAAGAACTTCTTTTTTTATTTGAAAGGTCACATATTCTGCTCATTTTCAGGTTCAAACGTGTAATTTGGGTTTCTATTCGAAAACTGACTCATGGTGTGTCCAAAAAAAGCCTTTATCACAGTGCCATTATGCAATATCCTCTTTTCAGCCTCTTTCTGAAACGCTCCGTTTAACAGTCTTTGTCTTTAAGCCCCGCCAGTGAGTTTCAGGTGTATCTCTGGGGGTGTGGCTTATCACAGGCGGAGGTAGTGCTAAGTTAGGTTAGTAATGAGAGGGTGTGGCTTCTCCTTTTTGACATCATAAGGGAAGAGATATCTGACTTTTGAACACATGTTTTCAGAAAGGTGGAGGGTGAGAAAAGGAGAGAGGGGTTGTTGGAGTTGGACTCATATTAATGTTGAAAAACCATAAAAAAAGTGTATTTTGCAGTATAGGTTACCTTTACACCAGTGGTGTCCAAACTACGGCCCAGCACGCTTTTTATTGGCCCGCGGCCGATTTAAAAAATATAATGTAATATGGCCCTTTTAATTTATTTTTAATTTTTTCTTAGTTAACCCACTAGTGCAGTAGCCTGGCTCCGCCCGCCCGCCTACTTCCGGCCAAATTTCATTTTCCCTTCAGTATTCAGTCTGGGTGTACAGTGCATTTTCCCAGTTCTCTGGAGAATCTACAATCCTCCAATCAGCGAACAGAGCGAGTGGCTGAGAACGATGACGTCGAAGTCGCGCTCCAGTTTCAGTTAAATGCTGCCTTCCTTTATACTCGGAAGAAGGAGATTTCCGACTTGGTAGTTCTGAGTTCCGACCTGTCTGTGTTCCAGTGCATCTGCTCGCGAAAGTATGGACACCTAAAACCTTTCTCGTCCAAATAACTAAACGTTAGGCTCTAACAAGTTACTGTTGCCAGGTTGCCGGTAGATTTATAAGACTACAATATGTAGTGAAGTCGGAAATTTCCGAGTTCCCTGTCCAACTGGAACGCACCGTCAGAAGCCGGCTCATGACACACGTGACGACCAAACGTGATGTGATTGGTTGGCAGAGTGGCACTGGGCAGATCCAATAGTTTTAAACTTCGACAGACACCCGCCTCCAAGTGAGTGAACGTTTGCCAATTACAGCACATCCAGACCTTCTGTACAAATGAAATGAGGTACGATGGTCTGGTTGGACCAGGCTACTAGTGCAGGGGTGTCAAAACTGATTGATTGGCCCGTCAATTTAGTTTTTATATAATTTAAATGCATTCATTATATTACAAAGACATATGTCCCATAAAAGCAAAAGAGCACCAAGTCCATACCAGAGGACCCTGCATAATATTTTATTTTGAATTAATATTATTATGGAAAATCCATGTGTCCTTCTCCAATAGCTTCTAATTCATCAGACAGTGTCTCCAAATAATGTTTTCACACAAAATTCTTCAGATTAAGCCTCTTAATTTTCCTCTCAAAGTGCACCAGATTCATAGCCTGGCTCCGCCCGCCTGCCTACTTCCGGCCAAATTTTATTTTCCCTTCAGTAGTCAGTCTGGGTGTACAGCCCATTTCCCAGTTTTGCCGGAGATTCGACAGCCGGTCCAATCAGCGAACAGAGCGAGTGGCTGAGAATGATGACGTCGAAGTCGCGCTCCAGTTTCAGTTGCCAGAAGCCGGCTCATGACGACCAAACGTTATGCGATTGGTTGGCTAATCCAGAGTGGCACTGGGCAGATCCAATAGTTTTAAACTTTAACAGACACCCGCCTCCATGAGTGAACATTTGCCAATTACAGCACTGCCAGACCTTCTGTACAAATGAAATGAAGTACGATGGTCTGGTAGCACCAGGCTACCAGATTCATGCATTTCACTTTAAAAAGTAAAAAAAGAAATGTGTCTGTTTAATGCGCAAGTAAAGTGTTGCCGTGAAGAAGGATTACAATTTACGAAGATACTATGAAACTAAACATCAGAGCAGCTACATGTCCTGAGAAATGTGTTATTTTTGCCAAGTGGCCCGGCCCTTCGTAGATTTTTATGTATGTGGCCCTCAGTGAAAAAAGTTTGGACACCCCTGCTTTACACGAATGTGGCTTTTTTTTTTGTTGTCAAAGACTATCACAATCATTTGTCTTCTACGTACGGTCTGGTCCAGGGTGAAGCGGTGGTAGATGCCAGCAGGGAGGGTGATCAGGTCCCCCTTGCTCATGCTGACGCGGATCCATCGGTTCTCCTTGTCCCTGACGTCAAAGTAGGCCTGGCCGTCCAGGATGTAGCGGATCTCATCGTCCAGGTGCAGGTGCTCCTCGAAGAACATCTTCAGCTGACAAACCAGACACAAAAGGGTTTCTCCATTGAATTATGAAACTTTACAGCAAGTGGTGGCTGTCTCCTCACAGATACATCTGGGACTCATTCACCAACCGTGCATATATGAACCCCACAACACCATTTTTTCCTTTTTCCGTATCAACGTTCATTTCAATTGAAGCCATCTTTGTTGTTTTACCTGAGCCACAGTCCGTACAACATGCAGTCCTAACATGTAGGCTAAAGTTACAACAGTGTGGAGTGCTTACAGGTTACCTTTTCCTCATAGTTAGGTAGTGTGTCCTTGTGGATAGTGATGATGTCCATGTAGGAGTAGCCTTGGTCTTTACGGATCTTTTCCAGCTCCGGGTCTGTTTCATAGATATCAGCATTCAGCTGCAACAACAGGACAATGGCTCTGATCAGAACAAAAAAAACAAATCCATCTGTGGAACGCAGCTGTTAACTGAAACCACACATTATCATTAGTTCCACAATATCATACAATAGCCTTCAGCAGAAGAACTGGTAATGCTGTTGGCGAGCCCCAGTTCTTCTGGAAGTGAATATAATTTATATTCACTTCCAAAACTTTTATTTTTTGGTTATTTCCACAACCCCACAACAGCTGCTTATCATCGGTAACTTCTTTACCCAACACTGTAAGGCTAGGAACTACAACTAGGCTTAATGTCGACATGTTTGTTGAACTGTTTCAGGGTCACAGCGGTGGCCTACTAAGCCGAAATATTGTTCACATTTAGCTTTTAGCAAAGTTAAAGTTCATACATGAGTTGGCCTACGTAAAACACAAACTTTGACTTTCGCTGGGAGTACAGATCACTTTGTAGTGTTTAGTGTAATATGCTAGCTGTTGGAAAGCAGCTAACATATGGCTTTGTTGTGACGTTACCTTCCAGTGGAACACCCCGAGCTTTTGTAACTCGTCCAGAGAAACGGGCTGATTGGGGCTCAGTCTGTGTGGCTGCCTCTGGTCCTCATCAGAGCTGTCCATGTACCAGGCTTCCAAACTCATGCTGGCGATAACTGTTGAACGTTTTTAGCAGGGGGACTCCTCAGTGAAACACACCACAGCAATGTGTTCATTGCAGTTTACATGTCAAGTGACCGCAGCGCAGCCACACTTCCTGTTTACAATGTGAACCATGGCTGCACGTAGTCGTCATGAGTCTATTATACTGTCTATGCATGAGTCGTATCGTTTGACAGTTTTACTTTGAAGGTAGACACCGGAAGTCAAAGTTGATATTTTTTACTCCAGTGATTCGTTGGTGAACACTGCCGTTCAGTGGTCACATCTAGGAACTACACAACAAATGACTTTCAGTGGCCTATAATTCAAAATAATAACGCCGTTAGGATCTATTTATCATTTAATTATTGTTTCATGAATATAACATCTCACAGTATCAATGCTGATCATAATATTCGTGTTTGTTGAGATGTAGGCCTATATTAACCTCTGTATTCGTTTTTTGGGAAGACAATGAATTTTGGCCTAAGGAACGATTTAAAAGTTGTATTTATAACCTACGTTACAACGGCAAAAATTGCTACATACAGTAAATGAATGTGTATGAGTGATTGTTCCATGTTGGTTGTGGAAGGTCGTGTTATGAAAACAAATTTCAATCGACGAGGATGGGATTCGAACCCACGCGTGCAGAGCACAATGGATTAGCAGTCCATCGCCTTAACCACTCGGCCACCTCGTCATTGCGTCCGCTACCGGCGGGTGAATTTGACAAAATGCCATAGGCCTACTGACGCGGTAGGACTTGTTGCCGGAACAGGAAGCCCACATTAGACTTTTCACTAACAAAGTTGCCGATGTTCTGACATTTTCTGCCCCCTTGTCAGATTGTGCTACCTATCAGAAAATGCTACCCTACGTCATTGGTAGCGTAAAGACAATTACCTCTATCAAACGATGCACCCACTACAGAATCACGTTATTTTACACCACCACACACAGTGTAGCCTACAGTGTAGGAATATGGGGAGCATATTTTGATGCTGTTAGTGTTAAATAGCCTATATCAAATCATGCTACCCTATCAGAAAATTCTACCTTACTCTCTATCAAACGATGCTCCCAGTAGGCCTACATAATCAAGTAATTTTACACCACTCATCCACACTGTAGGAATATTGGGAGCATATTTTGATGCTGCTTTATAACATATTTATTGAAGATTTCAGGGGTACAGTAGGCTTAGTGAGACCAATTGTCTCTATCAAATAATGCTCCCACTACAGAATCACGTTATTTTACACCACTACCCATGTACACCCCCCTCCCACCACCGGCGAAAACTTTTCCGAGTCAGGTAAAGTTATCACATAGAAAAGCGGAAAGCCTATCATTTTATTTCTATATTCAGCAGCAAAGCCAGTGGCTACATGCACATTTGTACATGCTCACAGGTCAAAAGGCACAATTTAAACATATGTGTAGCATTACGCAGTTAAAAACATGTTTTAAAGAAAATACTCGCCATCAGCCAAAAAGGTAGCAGAATGTGATGGCTGCTCACGCAGGATTATTATTTTCGGAATGCGCATGCGCAGAACCACTAGGGAGCAAAATCTGACGGGTAGCAGAAAATGACAAGTCACCGACATGAATCTTTTTATAACGCATTCCCGTTCCATTCACAGTGGTGCGTTCAAGACAATGGGGACTCGCAGAAAATGTAGCCTAGCTGGTTGACTCCGGTCAGAGAAGCAGGCTCCCAAGGACGGATAAATATTTAAAATATATATGTGTAAAATATAGACTTAAAGGTGGAGTCAGCAATTCTGGACAACTTGTCAAAATTACTATTTGTTGAAATGAGTGAATATCTCCTCACGGTCTAGGCTACCTGTCCGTAGAGCTACTGTGTGTGTGTGTGTGTGTGTGTGTGTGTGTGTGTGTGTGTGTGTGTGTGTGTGTGTGTGTGTGTGTGTGTGTGTGCGCGCGTGTATGTGTGCGTGTGTGTGTGCTGGAAAAAATCTGTTGTTAATACACAGGCTAGGCTCTGTAAACGGAGAGACTCAGACAATTAGCACAGGTAGCAGAACTAAATAGTTTTAGTGCTTTTTCTTACAGTGTTTTTCCCTGTGTTCCCTGTCACTTTATTGCACATACCTTTTTGTGATTGCAGTGTCACAATTAATATTATCGGTGTAGTTTTGGTCTAGATTGCATGTGAATAGCAGCATTTGAAATGTGTTCAATGGAAATATTGTTGACATGTTGAATATTTTCTTCCTCCTCGGCACATCTAAATGGTTGTAGGTCACACAGTGTCAGCACAGGCCTGGGGTTGAATGGCTGTAGGTTGGCCTACTGCACTGCACTAAGCAAGCACCATTAAAAATGTGGTAACATCATTGTCACATATGGTTTTCACATAAGTAACTCCTTTAAACTGTCTACAAACAGCATTCAGAAGGATGACTTTGACACCAATGTAGCAAAACACACAATATACAGTAGACATTATAATCTTTATATCTAAGCATAGCATTCACTTTGACAGTTTACTAACATCCTGAGAGACTATTATTTATTTATTTATTTATTTATTTTTAGGCTGTGGCTGTGTTCGAAAAAATCTCCTATCCTTTAAGCCTCCTTTACTATCTTAACACCTAAACGTCATCGGGGTCAAGAAGAGATAAAAAGGTGTTTCCTTTCGAACATAGGAAAAGACAGCACTGTTTAAAATGAATTTGACTCCACTTCAGGAGTTTCAGAGCTGGACTGAAAGCTGTGAGAAAGACCATGGAATGAAAATTTAAAACATGAGGTACAGATATATTATATAGCTTTGTGTGTCTAAAATAACCCTCACTCGCTGCTGTCCTTTATTTTTAAAGGTGAAGGTAACACCTCGGCCTCCACAGGAAGGCAGGACGTCCTGAGTAGTGTCATATTAGCTGGCACTACTTGCTGCTTGGTGTGTGAAAGCTGAACACATGCCAGCAAAATAGTGCATTGAAGCATATTTAACTCACGGGGGCTCCAAGGATATATCTGATTATTTGCCACAAATAAAAGCATATAATGAATGGTGTGAGTTGCTGTTTCCTATGCTTGTTTTTATAGCGCTGCTGTTTTGGAGTGATTTTTGTAATTAAGCATTTCACCTTTTATTAAAGTGGAAACACTTTAAAAAGTGTTGTACTTGATATGAAAACACAATCACAATTTTTGAATCTACTTCAAAAACAAGTGGAAAAGTCTGATGAAATCTGCGTTGATGAAACAGTCATGGAAGCCTTACACACACATTTTGCACTAGCTCACCTCAGCCCAGTCACAGATCATGTTAGCTGGTGTACAGACAGGCTCTCAGTGGGCTCTGCACTTCAAACCGCATGTGATCAAAGAAACGTCTCAGAACAGGTTGAAATGCTGTCTCAAGATTCAGTTCTGGAGATTTGATTGTGTATGATCTGCATGATCTGTTCCATAAATCCAGCAACAGCAACAGAGTGTGAATATTCATCATGAGCCAGTATAAGAAAAAAATGATTTCCAACTTTGGTCCAACTGTAGACCACCTTACTCCTGAAGACCCAGGCCTGGACACGGTCCCACTGGAGACCTGTGAGCCAATGGAAAGAGAGCACGGTTTTAACACAGGTTTAAGAATTATTCTTTTGAGTTATAAAATAAATCATACACATGTACAACCGACTTCGCTCCTGCCTGTATATTTCTATGGCTAACTCGTATCAATTCAATAAAATGTGATGAGCTGACAAGCTTTGAAGAGCGAGAGCGAGAGAGATAGAGAGAGAGAGAGAGAGAGAGAGAGAGAGAGAGAGAGAGAGAGAGAGAGAGGGGGGGCTGAGACATAGGAGAGAGAGAGAGAGAAAAAAAATAGTAATTTTTGTTCAAGCCTCTTAGAGGTGGTAAATTGCACCAGTGGCAATAAGCGCAGGTCTTGGAGAATTACAGTCCCCTCCATAAGTATCAGAACAGTGAGGCCAATTCCCTTATTTTTGCTGTAGACTGGAAACATTTGGGTTTGACACCAAAAGATGAATATGAGACAATAGCTCAACATTTCAACTTTCATTTCCAGGTATTAACATCTGGATCTGATACACAACTGAGAAGATATAATTATTTGTAAAGGAACACCACATTTTTAGGCAACCAGAAGTATTGGAACAGATAGACTTTAAATAAATTAAAGTGAATAAAACGTACTATTTTGTCGCAAAACCTTTGCTTGCAATAACCGCATCAAGCCTGTGACCCATTGACATCACCAAACTTTTGCATTCTTCTTTTGTGATGCTTTTACAGGCTTTCACCGCAGCCTCATTCAGTTGCTGTTTGTGTTAGGGGGTTACTCTCTTAAGTCTCCTCTTTAGCAGGTAAAATGCATGCTCTATAGCAGGGGTGTCAAACTCATTTTGGTTCGAGGGCCACATACAGCCTCTCTGATCTCAAGTGGGCCGGACCAGTAAAATAATGGCAAAATAACGTACATATGTCAAATCCAAATCTTTAGCTTTGTTTTTCAGTTATATGCTTTATAACTCAGCCTACATTTGTAACCTACATTATCATGGATCACAAGGGATCTCTGTAGCCCCCAGGAAATGTCTTAGTAAAGGTTTCGGCTGGCCATGGGAATAGGAGGTGCGGCAAAGATTTTGCCCAAAGATGCCAATACGCATTAGGCAAGGCAAGGCAAGGCAAGGCAAGTTTATTTATATAGCACAATTCAGACACAAGGCCACTCAAAGTGCTTTACAGGGGCAAGATTAGAATACATAAAACACATTATAAAACATTTAAAAAAACATAATAAAAGAAGCAAATAAAATGAAAATTGCAAGTTAAAAAGGAAACAAAAAAGTCTTCAGACTCGATTTAAAAGAACTGAGAGTTGCAGCAGACCTCAAGTTCTCTGGGAGTTTGTTCCAGATTGTTGGTGCATAAAAACTAAAAGCTGCTTCTCCTCGTTTAGTCCTAACTCTAGGGACTGTAAGTAGACCTGTCCCAGACGACCTAAGGGCTCTGGACGGTTCATAACTTATCAGCATATCAGTAATGTATTTTGGCCCTAAACCATGTAGTGCTTTATAAACCAACATCAGAATTTTGAAATCAATTCTTTGAGTGACAGGAAGCCAGTGTAAAGACCTCAGAACTGGGGTAATGTGATCCACCTTTTTGGTCCTAGTGAGGACTCGAGCAGCAGCGTTCTGAATTAGCTGAAGCTGTCTGATTGATTTTTTTGGAAGGCCAGCAAGGACACTGTTACAGTAGTCAAGTCTACTAAAGATAAATGCATGGACAAGTTTTTCTAAATCTTGCTGAGACATAAGCCCTTTAATTCTTGATATGTTTTTTAGGTGGTAGTAGGCTGATTTATTGATTGATTTTATGTGTTTCTTGAAATTCAAGTCAGAGTCTACAACAACACCAAGATTTCTGGCTTGGGGTGTAGTTTCTAACATAATGGATGTAAGCTGTGCGCTGACTTTTAATTGTTCATCTTTGGCACCAAAGACAATTACTTCAGTTTTATCGTTGTTTAATTGAAGGAAATTTTGGCACATCCAATCATTGATTTGTTCAATGCACTTACTCAGTGCCTGTATTGGACTGTAGTCTCCTGGTGATATGGTTATGTAAATTTGTGTGTCGTCTGCATAATTATGGTAGCATAATTTGTTCTTATTCATAATCTGAGCTAGTGGGAGCATGTAGATGTTAAATAGAAGAGGGCCAAGAATGGAACCTTGGGGGACCCCGCATGTAATATTTGTCCGCTCAGATGTGAAATTGCCTATTGACACATAGTAGTCTCTATCCTTTAAGTAGGATTCAAACCAGCTTAGTACAGTTCCCGAAAGTCCAACCCAGTTTGCTAGTCGATCTAGTAATATGCTGTGGTCAACTGTGTCAAAAGCGGCACTGAGATCCAGTAAAACTAAGACAGAACTTTTGCCACTGTCTGTGTTTAAATGGATGTCATTGAGGACCTTAACCAGAGCAGTCTCAGTACTGTGGTGTTGTCGAAATCCTGACTGGAAGACATCAAAGCAGTTATTCATTGCTACGTAGTTATTTAGCTGTTGATAAACAGCTTTTTCAATGATTTTACTTAAAAATGGTAGGTTAGATATGGGCCTATAATTTTTCATGAGTGATGTATCTAGATTGTTCTTTTTTAAGAGTGGCTTGATGACTGCTGTTTTCAGGGCCTGTGGGAATACACCTGTCTGAAGGGACATATTGACAATTTGTAGAACATCTGAGGCCATACAGCTAAAAACAGTTTTAAAGAAGCCTGTGGGCAGAATGTCAAGGCAACAGGATGAGGAGTTCAGGTGTTGTATAATGTCCTCCAGGTTTTTGTGGTTTATAAGATAAAATTCTGTCATTGCATTTGAATTGATTTTAAGAGGGAACACATATGTTGAACTTGGTATTGATGCAGTGACAGCTTGTCTAATTTTGTGAATTTTCTCAGTAAAGAAGGAGGCAAATTCATTGCAGGCCCTCGTGGAAAGATGCTCAGACGCTACTGGCACAGGAGGGTTTGTTAATCTGTCGACAGTAGCAAACAGGGCACGTGCATTGTTGTTGTTTTTGGTGATGATGTCAGAAAAGAAAGAATGCCTTGCATTTCTCAGTTCTGAGTTAAACGTGCACAGTTTCTCTTTGAAGATGTCATAATGAACCTGGAGATTTGTTTTTCGCCACCTGCGTTCTGCTTTACGGCACTCTCTTCTTTCTATTCTGACCTGCGGGGCATTTCTCCAAGGAGATCTTTTCTTACCAGAGACAACCTTCATCTTAGTGGGCGCAATAGCATCTATAACACTTGTAAGTTTGCCGTTAAAGTTGTCTAAGAGCTCCTTAACTGAGTTACAGGGGAGGGGTGGTATCGAAGAAAATGCTTGAATGAATGTTTCACTGGTATTTTCTGTAATATACCGCTTTTTGATTACTTTTGACTGATCAATTGTGTGAACAGACATTGTACTCTCAAAAAATAAACAGGAATGGTCCGTGAGGGGACCCATATCTGCCACTGTTATGTCTGAAATGTTCATTCCTCTGGAAATGATAAGGTCCAGCGTGTGCCCTTTGTTATGAGTTGGTTTGTCAACATGCTGATTTAGTCCAAAGTTGTCAAGGACACAGCACAGTTCTTTCGCACATCTGTCCTCTGGTTTGTCAGTATGAATATTGAAATCTCCGACGATTAATACACAGTCAAACTCAGTACAGATTACAGACAGCAGTTCAGTAAGTTCATCAAAAAAGCTTGCATTGTATTGTGGTGGCCGGTAGATATTGATGAAAATAGCTCTAGAGGCTGAATTTAACTGTAGAGCCACATACTCAAATTAATCAAAATTTCCATAAGACATCTTTTTGCATTGTAGAGATTCTTTAAACAGAATAGCAACCCCCCCTCCTTTTTTATGCACTCTGGATTCACTCACAAAATTGTAATTTGCGGGGGCGGACTCTATAAGAACAGCTGAGCTGTTATCTTGGTCTAACCAAGTTTCAGTTAAAAACATAAAATTAAGATTGTGCCTAGTAATAAGATCATTAATTAAAAATGTTTTACCTGCCAAGGATCTGATGTTTAATAAAGCTAAATTTAGTGTGTTCGAAGCATTGTCAGCCCGATTTATTTCAGCACACTGTGGCTGAAGAGGAATGCTTATCAGATTTGATACATTTACAGGATTTAAGAGTTTCCTGTTACTTGAGATACACTTTGAGAAACAGGGCCCCAGCTTATCCTGTGAGTCGTAGGCGTTAACTAAGTAGCCGCGGCCCGGCACATATCAACAAGTGCTGACATCATCAGTCTCCCTAGCCTGATGATGAAGACGTCGCGGTGGGATCAGAGGGGGTTTGCGTGGCGGGGTGAAGAGCCGGGCGCTGTGGCTTAGATTGGCGAGGTTGAGGGGGACGTTGACTGCTGGGGGTACATATGATTTCCTTAAATCCCAGATCAGGAGAGGATGGAGAAAGGGTGGTTGTAGGAGAGAAACGAGGAGAGAGAGGTCGGCTTGGTGTTGACCTGCGTGGTCCAGGGGAGACGGGGATGGGTGGAGCCCCCTCCTCTCTGCCCTGATATCTCTCCTGGTCTGAGCTGTCATCTGGGGCCGGCAGTTGTCCTTCGGCGCTGCTGCTACGCTGTGTTATCTTCTTCTCCTGGGCCTTGTCCTTGGCACGAACAGATTGATGACGTAGGACGTACATCACGTTGGATGTGAATAGTTTGACTCCAGCCTTATTTAGACAAAGAGGACCACTGATAAACACCTCAGCATTCAGTGAGCTGACCGTGTTCAGGAGATTCTTAAAGTCCTGTTTCAACATTTCAGACTCTTGTTTTACAACATCATTTGATCCGATGTGCAGAATGATGTTCTTTACAGTTGTGTGTGCAGCTGCAATTTCCAGGATTCTCTCTTCTAGGTCCGACACCATATCATTTGGAAAGCAGAGTACTTTGGTATCAACACTAAACATGCTTTTCATATCTCTAACAGAAAAGTCTCCAACTATCAGGGTTTCAGGCCTGGTCGTTAGCTTGGTTAGCCCGGTTGTTAGCTCTCTCTGTGGCTCTTGGCTTTCGGGCCTTACCTTGTTGTGTGAAGGCGCTATGCTATCTTGGTCATCAGAGGGAAATCCAGGGACTTGCATCAGTGGAGTAAACCGGTTCGACACTTGCACACTTGTTTGCTGTGGAAGCATTAATGAAATAAACAACTGTTTATTTGAATACACAAATACAACAGGCACTGACCTTACAGTTGTCCAATTTTGTTTACTGTATGTACAGGGACACATTTTGTGCAAACATGCAGACAGTACAAAATACAATTAAATAAAAGTGCAACTTCTACTGTTTTGATTTATTTTTAAATACAGAGGTTATTGGTTGTTTTGGAATACGTTTTTCCCAATTTAATTTAATTTTAATTTAACTTACTTTTTTTTAAATGCTCAGAAATGTGTGCTCTACAAGTTTGTACATGTTTGACACCACTGCCTTAGACACTTGACACCATCAATGATCAATATTAGCATGCTATTTGGCCACATATATTGGCCTATTTACAGCCCTCAGAAAACTGACAGCTCTTCTTAGATGCAAGTTCATCAATTCATGGCTTAAAATCCTGAGCTGAAGAACTTTCAGGAGACATTCCTAGCTGTAAGCCACGTAAGTTTCCTAACAGTTGGGAGCGTATGCGACGTGCGGATATGGCACAGGCTCCATGAAGAAGAAAAAAAATAAATAAATATTATTTATTTATTTTATTTTTTTCTGAATTGATTCAAATCGGCCGAATTGATTCGCGGGCCAGATCAAAACGTGTCGCGGGCCAGATGAGTTTGACACATGTGACACATCTATAGCGTTTCAGTCTAGAGATTGACTTGGCCAGTCTAAAACCTTCCACTTCTTGCCCCTGATTAACTCCTTTGTTGTGTTTTGTGTCATTATCTTGCTGCATGATGGAGGATCTTCCAATCAGTTTGGTTGCATATTTCCTTAAATTGTCAGACAATATGTTTGTCTAAACTTCTGAGTTCATTTTGCTGTTGCCATCATGTGTTACATCATCAATGAAGAATAATGAGCCCGTCCCAGAAGAAGCCATGCAAGCCCAAACCATGACATTGCCTCCGCCGTGTTTCACAGATGAGCCTGTATGTTTGGGATCATGAGTAGATCCTTTCTTTTTCCAAACTTTAGCCTTTCCATCACTTTGGTAAAGGTTCATCTTGACAACAACACAGTAACACATGATGGCAACAGCAAAATGTACTTAGAAGTCTACAGAAACATTTGGTCTGCCAATTTAAAGAAAGATGCAACCAAACTGATTGGAAGATCCTTCATCATGCAGCAAGGATCCAAAAAAACTGCAAAAACAACAAAGGAGCTAATCAGGGGTAAGAAATGGAAGGTTTTAGACTGGCCAAGTCAATCTCCAGACTTAAACGCTATAGACCATGCATTTTACCTGCTAAAGAGGAGTAACCCCACAAAACAAACAGCAACTGAATGAGGCTGTGGTGAAAGCCTGGAAAAGCACCACAAAAGAAGAATGCAAACGTTTTGTGATGTCAATGGGTCACAGGCTTTATGCAGTTATTGCAAGCAAAGTATTTGCGACAAAATATTACGGTTTATTCACTTTAATTTATTTAAAGTCTATCTGTTCCAATACTTTTGCTTGCCTAAAAATGTGGTGTTCCTTTTCAAAAAATTATATCTTCTCAGTTGTGTATCAGATCCAGATGTGAATACCTGGAAATGAAAGCTGAAATGTTGAGCTATTGTCTCATATTAATATGTTGGTGTCAAACCCAAATGTTTTCCAGTCTACAGCAAAAATAAAGGAATTGGCCTCACTGTTCCGATACTTATGGAGGGGACTTATTATGCAAGGGGATTTATTACTTATGCAACCAGGCTTATTTGCATAAGGGGGCAATTTTGCACTGAATTCTTTATTACTCCCTTATTTAGGCCTACATAGGCCTACAGGCATATGGGACAGGGGCGGCCAAGCGATGTATATTCTGCTTAGCCTGAAGGTTTGTTCTTGGCCCGGAAAATAGTAGGAGAGAAGAAATACAGTAAGAAATATTTTATTTTGAAATCTATATTTCCTCAATCTGACCCAACAATGAGATGATAAGTTTGGTGTGAAGGATGACTTGAGCTCTTTTCATTGCCGTTATTGTGCATCTAGCAACTTTTTGTTTCATTTTGGGGAAAGTCAAACTAACATTAACAGGAGCATGCTTTTGGGGGTCGGATCTGCCCAGAGGTGCTCTTAAAATAAAATAACCAGTAAGGTACTCTGGTGAAACTGTGTGTAGCTATTGAGGTCTACATGAGTTGATTCACCTCTAATTCAGACCACATTGTTTGTGGGAATAAATAGACCCAATTTAAACCTGCTTTGAACTAGGTAGAATAGTGATCTCCTCAGCTCTACCAAGGCGTGTTTGGCGCATTGACCTTCAGCTGCTAAGGCCTCACACTTGTTCCTATCTTACATCCAGATATGATTTACTGTAATTGTCATGTTCTGTCTTTGTCGTGTCTTGTTTTGGTGGTTCCCTGTGTTTCCTGTTTTATTTTGGTATGTCTGTCTTGTTCCTCCCCATGTCCTGTCAAGTTTCCCTCCCTGTGCCTTGCATTTTCTGAGTTTTTTGTGGAGCTAATAAAATAGCCTTCTAGTTTAACTGTCTGCATCTGGGTCCTACTTGCCTGCCTGTCTGCCACTTACCATAACAGTAATTCCCTTTTGTTTACACATTAAATGACATTCACGTCTCTCTGTTTGTTACATTACAAACCTTATTGCAGTTTGTATTGGTGTGTTCATCCTACATGCAATTTGTAGTATACCTTCCTCCATTTCAGAGGATGCTGCCATTAGTTTCAGCAAGCACTTAACAGTTCAGTTAAAAAATGTGTTCATTTGAATAACAAATAATCACCAATAAACTCTCTCTTAAGCTTCATGGTTGCATTTCTTTACAGATGGCCATTCAATATTCCCAAGATGCATTTAAAGACTCAAAGAAAATGGTGTCTCAGTTATCTTCCCTTAGAATTTGTTGGTGAGAAACAGCTCAAGATAATGTGTCAAGTTGCCAGAAACCTCACTACGGTAATGCATTTCTAATGTGGCTCTGTGTTTGCTTGGATGTGTAAATAGGCTGTTTTCCTAACACATTCAAGGACGGCAGACAACTTTATAAGGTGATAATATGTCCAACCCGGTATCACGCCGAGGCGTGTAATAGACACGCATGGACCGGCGGGTCTATTACACGCCTTGCCTAACCAGGGCGTGTGAGTTACACGCCGCACCCCGCCCGTCTAAATGAACGGAGGATACTATCCAGCTGCAGCCCCGGAGACAAACACCCTGGCGTAGGTGGTTAGGGTTAGGGCAAGGGGACAGGGAGAGGTTAGAATATAGATAGAACATTGACGGAACACCGCGGCGGCCACCGCGGCGGCCATCTTGACTATGGCGCGTGTAACTCACACGCCCTGGTCAGGCAAGGCGTGTAATAGACCCGCCGGTCCATGCGTGTGTATTACACGCCTTACCGTGAGATCGGGTTGATATGTCAGTAATGTGTAACCAGCTCGTACAGCTTGCAAATTGCCAAATAGGCTACTTTTAAATTTCACAAATAGGTCACACATATTCAGCCTGGATTTAGTCAGCATTGTCCATTTTCCTGAGACAACAATCAAGATTTCTTTTGGAATAATTTGACAAAGGGAGAAAAAAAATGGATGTGGTTCACTTTGAAAAAGCCCCAATCTACATTATGTAACACTTTAAAGTCCTAGTCCGCTATCTGCCAGGTTTTTCGGCAGGGGAAGGGATCATACACTTTACAAACACACACACACACACACACACACACACACACACACACACACACACACACACGTAATCACAGTTTTTCTGTGATGGCCAACATAACAGCCCACGCTGCTTCTTTTCTCTGATCTCTATCCCAGGGATTAAAATAGCTCCTCTCCTTCTCAGGTCTTCACCATGATATTTGTGATGGTCTTATATAATGGACACCTCCTGGTCTTCTCTTGCTCTTCTACCTCGTCTCTCGTCTTGCGTGCCTGTATCTCTTTCTCTCTCCGGCTCTCTTCAGTATAGAGTTGCATAAAGTTGTTGGACAATATCCATTGCAAAGGGAAGCCGGTGTGCTCCAAGCCAGAACTCATGGCACGCGTTAAATTCCTCCTGTATTCAGCTTCTGTTGCTGATTTGTGGTATGAGAGGTAATTGCTGTGGTAGGTGTCGCCCCTTGAGTTGAGGAAGGTATATTGATCGTGGCCAGACCCTATATCGTTCTAGATGTGGGTCTGGATTTCCAGGCTAGGGCATTTAAGGAATTTGACTGTTAAATATCCCAATATGGTCCTCTTCTAAGAGCCTTGTTTATATTGTGACAACTTTATCTCTTGCTGTATCCTCTGCCAGCTCCTCAACCATTTCAGCATGCTCTATTAGTATCGTTCCACTAATACATGTCTCATTAGATCTGCCAGGTCACTTGACAGGAACCAATGTTTCTCTAGCGTGAACCACTGCTGGTATGCTGCATGGTTCTTCATATACAGCCTGAGATACAACCTTGAATCCTTGAGGCCTTCTACTTTATATTCTAGCTTGTATTTGTGTGTGAGAAAATGTCTGTTAGATTCAGCTGAGATGCAGTAGCTCCTTTCGTCCTTCTCTCTTCACGCATGCAGTGCATACAAACAGCGAGCACCCACACAGAACAAAGCACACACATAGACGAAAAAAAAACTGTAGCCACCCACACACACACACATACTCACACACCCACACCCAGTCAAACACACAACAACAATGTGAAGGATAGGCACTTCTATCAAACAGAGGCAGAGGCATAGAAACTCATGTTATTCACTCCATTAATACTATATATATATATATATATATATATATATATATATATATATATATACACACACACATATACTGGGCCAAACTAAATTTTTTTAAACTCAAGTTTTAAATGTGGACTTTGCGTGAACAGTCACTGCAGTCATTACATCATTGCGCTGTGGCACATGCATCTATTGTTCTAATATGTTCACATTTGATATTTCGATGTACAGCTTCAAGATGAATATGACTGCACATTGACAAATAAAAAAGCCAAAAAAAAAATCAAAAAACCTACCCAAGAGAAATGACGCAGCACGCGGCTACCTGCTCTTACCCGGTACGACCTAAAGGTGTTTTGTTCTGGTTTGGTAAACAGAATTGGACACATTGCTTTATAGATAGTCATAATGCATCCATATCTCACCAGCTGTTTTGAACTAGCAAGGAAGGACCATGCCACAACCTTGTGATTTTAAAGGTGTAATGAATGGAGGGAGTTTTAGGATGTGAGTCAGCGTTGAAAAACCCTGTGTGAGGTCAGCTGTACAGATACAGTCTTATCTCCCCAGAAACCAAGGCTGTAGAGTTTACCAGTTGAGCTCAGACCCAAAACATCCATGTGCTTTTACCCAATCCTGCGCCCCTTGAATATTGCAGAGAGTGTGGGCTCAGCTGAGTACGGACAGCATGATTTAGATCACCATAGTTACTTGTATATGATTTAGTAGCCAATAAAATAGCCACGCATACTAAGTAAGCAAGTAGAACATCTTTAGTTATGTTGTGTTCATGCCCGACACACTTTTTGTTGGATGTAGGCGTCTGCTCCTAGCTTTCCATTCAGAACAGCTCCCAGTGTTTTACCCATTGGGATGTTGGATTAACCAAATCATGGTACTTTAGACATAGAAGATGAGTCAAATACCTCTACTTACAGCCTCTAGATCAACAACAGTCACCAAATAAAAACAATAAAATATATAAAAAATCCTGTACATGTATATTTAACCTGAAAAGTTGGGTAAAACCGATCTCCACTCCTTCTCAGAGTGAATTGAACCCTATAAGTTTGTTCAAATTAGTCAAGGGTTATAGTATATCTGGTCCTATATTTGTACAGTCAAACACAGTAGCCCAATAAATCACCACAGTCCCTGAAGTGGCTTTGGAAGTGGCACATATTAACTATGTATGATGGTAGTCTCTCTCTCTATCTCTCTCTCTCTCTCTCTATCTCGCTCTCTCCCTGGCCTTATTCAAAGTGTTCTAATTAATCAGCCCTAAATAGATGGACAGACCCACATTCTGACACAACTCCTCGTACATGTACTATTTAATACACAGATGGCACCACAGGCTATGTGTAATGGTGTGTGAGTGTGTGTGTGTGTGCGTGCGTGTGTGCGTGTGTGTGTGTGTGTGTGTGATAAGAATTACTATGATAAAGGCATTATGAAGGAGCTGTGGCAGAACCATTTTTGTAACCATGTTTGTGGGATGCATTACAGTGCAAGTGTTTACGGGTAATGAGTAATTAATTTGACTTTGATATCAAATAAATCTCAGTGCTTCATATTGTTCTATAATTAACTATCGTGAAAAAATAAATAAATTGTAGTTGTAGTTCCCGAGTTCCCGAGGATTTCTATTCGTATATGCCTGTTCCTACTTTTTCTTTCCAGTCTCTTGTTTGCACTGTTGTCTGCATTTGGGTCATTTTCCTTGCTGCCTCACTAACACCTGTTTGGCAGCCTGGATTACCATGCTTCCTGGAGAGTCTCACTTAAAGTGGGACCCTGCATTTTGTGTGTGAAAAGAGAAAGAAGAATGTTTTTCCTGAGCCTGACACCAGCATCTGCAGAGCTACCAGGTAGCAACAAACCTGAACCCTGAATGATGATGAATGATGCTCATGTACCAGCATGTGCATAGACAGCTGTCTTGCTGTTAGTTTATTATGTATGTGACTATTCCCGTAAACGGACATTTAAAAAAAGAATAGTGTTTTTGCAGTGCACAACCATTGACTTTACATAACGCACTTAAAGCCAAATCCAAACTCAGTCCCCAAGTGTTCCATGTAATGCCTTGTTTCCACCGAGCAGAGCTGCTCAGGTCAGTGCAGCTCAGAGCGCTATTCATTTCACCCTCCTCATTTTTCAGCATTATTTCTTACTTCTGTTTAGAATTGCTGCCTTTTCTGTAAGCCTATAATTTGATAATTTTACCAATAAGTCACTGCACTGTAGTTGTCTGCCATGTTCCTTGTTGCCTCCTACAGACCCTGTGAAACACAAAGTCAAATATCCATGCTCCTTTTACCTCTGTTTGAGTCTCCACCAACTCGTTTCCCTATCTGCTAAATGATCCACTATGTTCACAACCTCACTTCTAACTCTGTCAGTGTGCTGTAGACAGGTAGTGGGGGATGGGTTTAATACTATTTGCTGACAAAAATAATAATATGAGAAGTCAATTTCTGTGAATTAGTGTGTACCAGCAAACCCTTTAATTTTTACATAAATGAATAAAAAGTGCATCTCTAAGCTTTGACCAGGGTTCTTCTTGTGTATGCTGGTGAACCTGGGTTAAAGTATAGGGTATAGTCTTAACAGGGTGATGTAATCCAAGTAGGTTCGCTTCACTTTCCTGAGTAGCATGTCAGTGTATAACAGGGTTAAAACAGCTGAGACAGACAACCAAACAGGCTATATTCAGTTACATTCCACCATCAAGTTAGTATTTTATTTGTACACAAATGCATTTCAACAAAGGTTCGGAAATACGGCACACAATAAGATTGCACATAAATCATCTTAATCTCTCTCAGATCTAAATTAGTTCACCACTAAGTTTTAACAGTGATCAGCAATTTTACATGAACAGCAAAGTAGTACGTTTATGGCCTGATATTACTGGATTTGACAAAAAAGTCAGTGAAGGATGTGTTAGTTCATCGATCCTTAATATATCACAGTGAAACTAGATGTCTTGCCACAGTTAATGCGAGTGAAAAAAATAAAAATAAGATTATTTCATTGCCAGAAAATAGTACATAAAAACGATTTGACCAATTTGTCAGCCTTAGAGTTTAGTTTCTCAGACATAAATAATCCCTTCAGCAGACATACAAAGCAGCAGGGTTAAAAGAAATACCATTCGGATAGAAAGCAGGGTTTCAATACATTACGATCATACTGAGTTGTTTGAGCGATCAGACAATCACAGAGAAAGTGCCTGGAGCCCAACTGTGGAGCTGCAGGAGAAAAACTGGCTCTGCTTAACTTTGATCTACCGTCATGTTGAAATTCAATCTTCCAGACAGAATTAACAGAGGAGAAAGGAGAAAGATTGTATCAGTGAAAAAGGTTGTCTCAACACCCTACAAAGGAGAAAGGCAGTAACACATGTTAGTGCCTTTGAAGACATCCTTTGTCATTTGGACACCAAATGACAAAGGATGGTGGTACTTCACCTTGGTTTTGCCTCACTTCTTTCCCTTCTCAAATCAAATCAAATCAGTTTTATTTGTATAGCCCAATATCACAAATAGACATTTGCCTCAGTGGGCTTTGCATTCCATACAGTATGACACCCTGCTTAGACTCTTAGCTCGGCTGAGAACAAAAACTCCCAGTAAAAAAAAACCTTTATCGGGATTTTAAAAAATTGAGAAATCTCAGGGAGAGTTGACAGAGTAAGGGATCCCTCTCCAGGACGGACATCCTGCAATAGATGTCATAAGTAGAGAAAAATCACGAAGGAATTCAATCATTGACCAGATGTTTACATGGTAATACTAAAGTAAAGTCTGAAGTGAGGCAATCCAATGGGAAGTATAGTAACTCAACTTCAGCACGGCAAAACAATGGAAGAATACAGTAACTCCTCAATTAGATAATGCTAGTCTTACTGTATAATTAAAGTGTATCTTCTCTGTTATTCTTTACGTTATTGTTATCATTGATATTTAACATTGGTCATTATACTGCTTTTTAAAGGTTTCCATATAAAATGGAAGTTACCGCCTTTTGCTTTGGTATGACACAGTTTGTTTTTGTAAGCTATGCAAAGGAAGAATAGCCTGGTTCTACCAGACCATCATACTTCATTTCATTTGTACAGAAGGTCTGGAATCGCTCAATTGAAAAACGTTAACTCACTTGAAGGCGGGTGTCTGTTGAAGTTTAAAACCATTGGATCTTCACAGTGCCACTCTGGAACTGCCAACCAACCATGTCATGAGCCGGCTTCTGAGCCACTCCTTCTGTTCGCTGATTGGACCGGCAGAAATCTGTCCGGAGAAAACCTAAGAATATACCGCACATCCAGACTGACATTTAAAATTAAAATTGAGCGGAAGTAGTAGGCGGGCGGTGCCAGGCTAAAGGACGAATACAGCAACTACCAAATAAGGGTCAAATCAGATGTAAAAATGAATATGTAGAACAAATAACCTAATCTAAAGCTAAGGAATGGTCACACATCACATGATCTGCCTGCAACTATTTTGGCTGGACAACAGAAAAACTTCAAAGTACATTTTCTCAGTTGGGAACTCTAGTTAGTTACTGCCTTCTTTCTTTGTAGGGCAGTTCATGTTATTATATTGGAGATATGTGAAGTGTTGGTTGAACGTGTCACATCAAATATAACACTGAGAGCTTGGCCACTTCTAAATACGAACAGTTTCTAAAAGGCTCATTGCTTGATTTTAATATTGCACTCAGAAACCCCAAAATGATCAGCCCTAGCACATCACACATATGGCCACAGAAGTTCATGGTATGTTTTGGTCTTCGATTGATTGCAATTTTTCTGGCACTACTAAAGTTGTTATTGTAGTGTAGAGGATTCTCTATCTGGATTGGCCTGCATGTGTAGATTCAATTAAAATATAAGAGATAACTAACACAGAATTATTTTTTAAAGGTGGTATGTATTTACGTGAATATGACTGAAATACCAACTCTACTAAGCTAGAGTAGAGTCTAAACAATGCAAATAAAACGTTGAAGTTGATATGTAAGCTTTGATGGAGCTGGTAGCCAGCTACAGGGGCAAGAAGAGAGGAAATGTGGCCTGAAACTGCTAACGACAAAGATGAGATGTGGAAAGGGTAATAGACAACCATAGAGAATGAAATATTTTCAACACTGTTCTATATTCTTGCAGGTTTATATGGCATCATACAGCCACCAGGGAAATAAAGAAAGATGTATCAGTATCTTGTTATAACATCATGATGAAATATGATACTGTTAAAAAAAGATTATCCCTTGTGGCATCGATATGCTGCCGTATGTTTAAGACTTTTAAGGCAATCAAGTGAATTTTCCTTTCTCTCTGGATTTTAAAACTCTTAACGCTTTTGAAACGTTCTTCTTCACTCCTCCTTCAACTACAGTACATGCTGCCAAGCCAAAGCAAAGGACAGGGAACTCTAAAAGTACAGGTACCTGCATTTTCTGATATTTAGAACAATGAGCAAGATCAAAATGTCTTATCTAAGTTAATGAACAGCAGGTGGGGAATTAAACCTCCAAGTTTTCAGTGTTAACGAATAACAAATTACTAAATCAAAAGTAACACATTGCAGTAATGTGAAGTTACAAGTAGTGCATTCAATGCTGCTGTCATGTAATTGTGACATTTATGAGTTAGATGATGGCTTGCATTAGATAGATTAGAATCACTTGTTCTATGTAGAGTAGGAGGGCGTGTGAAGTCCTAGGTCAGGACAGCCAAAATAAAAACACTTGCCCAACCATTCATTGTCAAACACACCCAGTCTGTGTTTATATGGTTATGGTTCACTTCTGAAACTGCAATACTTTCTCTAGAATTCTACTAGAATGCACTAGACTCAATGTTGGGTGATATTGGCAGTTCTAACGATATTATGTTATGTACACTGAATTCATGAAAAAAAGAAAGAATTAAAAATATAGCCAGTGCTGGGGGGCGCCCTTAGCTCAGTTGGTAGGGTATCCCCCCCATGGGCCTCGGCCAGCAGCGAACCCGGGTTCGATTCCAGCCTGCGGTCATTCTCTGCATGTCACTCCCCTCTTTGGCCCATTTCAACTCTGTCTCTACACTATCAATAAAGCATAACAATGCCAAAAAATATACAACAATATATATATATATATATATATATATATATATATATATATATAGCTAGTGGTCATTTTAAACCTACGTCATTAATTTGTTCATTCCTGGTTAACATTCACTTCATAAGACATTAGGACAATCCTGCAGCTTTAAAATACGGATCTGCTTTTTCAAAGTACTTCACTGCACTTGTAAAAACTGTGCTAAAAAACAAACAACTGATATGTATCCATCACTGAACCTCACAGGTGCATTTAGAGCTCCGTCAAATCCTGTTTGCTTTACACAGACCATTGTTAAGAAGAATGAGAACTGGCAGAGCAATTCACTGTTTATGACGGACAAGAAACACACACACACACACACCCATCAATCTCATTCGAAAAATATGGCAGAGGCATCAACACAATAGATTCACCCTATATAAAAATTCTAGTGCCTTCATCACCTGCAATGTAAACACTTAACACACGATAAGACACATTTAATTTACTTGGAATTTGTCGGTATTCAAGCAGTTATCTCCCACTGCCCCAATTTATATTCCAAGTGCGAACGACCTAACCTGCGTAGGATGCAATTTGCCTTACAGACCGTGACTTTCCACACAGCCTTTTAATGACCACATCGTATTGTAAAAGGAATTATTATTGTGAAGCTGACAATCATTTATTAACCTGCCCTCTAACCTTTGTCACATTTATCATAGGATAACCATTCGGATAGCACTGTGTCCTCCTCTTTGCCAAAATGTAGCATTTTTAACATCAGTAAATGATTACCCCACGTTCATTTTGAGACATTAGTGTAATTGCTGAACAAGAAGACAGCTGCTGGGATGATTGGCAGCTCCACTATCCTCCACACTGCAATTTGGATTGTGCGTCATCACCCTCTTTGGAATTTGAGGAAAAGCTTCTGGATTGCTTTTTCTGCTTTGCCAGTACTCGGGCACAAACAAATCTGTCAAGTTTTGATGCCAGATGCCACGAAGGCAAGAAAAGACAGGATGCAATGGGGATTATGGGAGAAGCCTTTCTAGAAACTCTAGACCTAAAAATAACATTGGCGTGAGGCAATGCTGTCAATCATCTCAATCATGGTCTCACTGTCTATGGCATTTTTACCAAAATAATAATAAATAATAAATAATAATTTGATGTTTTAGACTAAGAACATTTTAAAAGAATATAAGACTGAAATTATAATATGTTTTTGGCCGTATAAATTAAAATAAAGTGTTGCCATTAATATACACATTATTCAGGCAATACCTTCCATATGAAACATAGAATATAGCGTCAATCTGTAAGCATATTGCTCAAATATTACTTTCACAATTTCAAATCTAATTGATAAATAAAACATTTAAATTAAATGTTATTACTTAATCCTTCCATTATTTGTTAATGTTTGCACATTCATCACATATACTGTATATATATATTTTGCTCTATAATTATCTCAATGTTCAAGAAACATTATCGACACACTGTTAAATACACTAACGTTGGATGTGATTATAAAATACACTGTACAATCTGAAGTCTGACCTCAGTCCGTTTTTAAAATACGTGTCTGAAGTAGTCAGAGCAGGTGTTAAAGAGGGGCATTAAGTGGGGAAGGAACAGTAATTTGATATAGGCCTGAGACACACACTATATATTGTTAGATCTTTATAACTAATGCACAATACTGGAGTTCAACACAAAGGATTTTCTCCAAATCTAACCTTGGAATTCCAACATCGTCAAGTTAGCCAAATGATTGGCTAAAACTTAGACTAAAACTTTGTTTTGGGGTGGATTTTCCTTGAAGGTGTGTATATCCTGTACAGTACATTCAATAAGATAAATAAAAAAAACACACACACAACTCTTCCTATTAATTATTAAGATAGATAGCAATTTGAGAATGTAACTCATAAATCAACCCTGTGTTTCAAAATTGGATAAAAACCCATTATAAATAAATGACAAGTGTTCAACCAGTGGCCATATCTCCACATTATCTCTACCTGAAGGTTTCTGTTTAGCCTCACACTGTTCCCAACTTAAAACTGATTATATACGATATTGTGAAGGCTAACCGACAAATAATGCAGCAAATAACACGTCCTTTATGCACATCTATGATGTCATAAGTAGGCCATTCCAGCAGCTTGACGCAAGATTCAAAATGTTACAGGCAAAAAAAAACTGTAGTTGTTCCAGCCATCTGTTTTTACCTTTTTGGAACCAACCTAGTGTCAGGCAAAACGAAAGCTCCTCCCAAATGGTCCAAGAAAAGCATTTTCACAAATCAATCAGAGGAGGAGGAGTAGGATGGGGAGGAGGAAGAGGAGGATGAAGATGAAGGAGTGGGTCTATGAGTCTGTTCTTCGTCCAGTTCCATGAACCTAGCTGCCAATGCCGACGGTGTCACTTCCTTCTCCTTGTCCTTCCTGCTCCCTGTGCAGACCGACCTCTGGGCCGGTTTAAACTGCCATGTCACCTTTGTGGTTGACGACTGGTCTATGGATGCTGCCGGCTTCATTGGCGTAGGAGTGACAGGCCGATTGGCCACGGGGACGGCTTCTGTCGCCGCTATGTTGGTGGTAACCTCGGGAACGTTACCTCCGTTGCCATTGTTGTTTCGGTCTTGTTCGGTGAAGAGCTCAGTGAGCACTTGAGGTTCGGTGGCTTCTCCGAACATGTCCCACCCTGGTTCCACAGGCAGCTGCTCGGCCTGTGCTACGCCAGCAGATCTGTTAGCAGCACCGGACGCTCTGGTGGAACGGTTGGGATCGGAGTCTGACAGGTCAGAGTCCCAGTCACTGTCCCCTGCCAACGAGCCACAACCAAGTACTGACACATCCACAGGGCCCGATCCTGAACTCTCAGAGTCCGACTCCCTGCAAAAAAACAAACAGACAGAATCTGAGTAAAGTGTTGAATTGCCAGGAACAAAGTAAACATTGGCTAATACAGTCTATCATCACTAATCTTTATTTTGAAACATTCCAAAAAATTGTCACTAGTACTTTCATTCAAACACAGACACTTATTTGATAGGCGCTTAAGCACTGCTTTAAAGAATCTTACACAGGCAATATGTATTTCATTGCAAATTACAAAGAAGAAGAGAGAGGGGAAAACATGCACACACTACTATTTAAAATTCTCATACTACTACCCCACCTTGTGCATTCCCATCTCATGCTGTCTGGTGAAAGGCTATACTGCGGTATTATCATGCATCAGTAGCGAACACTCAGTGAGACTTTCTGAACGCACAGTCGGACTCTGGCAAGCATATAAAATATATTTTGAGCCAAACTTATTAATCTGAGCAAAACAAAAATTGTCCTGTGCGCGCTCAACTCTTCCTACACACTCGCTCAATCTTTACTCTGTGTTCACACACAGTGTGTTCGTGCTCCCTACATCTCATGTGCGCTCGCAACTCAGCCTGAACGCTTGCTCGAGGTGGCACAGTCTCATTAATAAATGCTCTGATTAACCAGCCAATCACAGAATGGGATCGCTTCTTATTGGTTTACATCCAATGACGCTACACATGTCAAGTACCCTACTGCTCATATTTTCCATAAATTGACAATACAGTTACTGTAGTGTCAAAGAGCCCCATCAGTTGCCTTTAGTACAAACAAATCATGCTCAGATTAATGTTTTCTGCTCAAAATGTAATGTATGCTCTCGCGAGAGTCCAATTTTATGCTCACTATTGAGCCACAGTATTAACATCTTAAAGGGGCTGGTATGCCAGAATGAATCAAGGAGGCTAAGGTTAAGGTTAGGGTTAGGATTAGGAGAGTCATTAAGCAGGCAAGCAATGTGACAGGGGGGGCAGAGGGCGAAGCGGCAAGAGGCAGGAGGGCTTGTAGCAAGCTAGTTTTCCCCAACAGGTCCATTGGTTTCCAACCAGGTAAGGGACTGATTAGCCTTCTGACCACAACTCAGAGCAGCTGCCTTTGGATATTGCCCGCATTTTCCATACGTTGATCTACAGTATAGCTAAATGAACGAAATTGCTTTGACATGCTGTCGTACTAGAGCTACCGTAAGTATGCAAAAGTGGACCTACCTGCCGCTATAGGAAGTGGTTCCCGCTGGGCCCAGTAGATGGCATGCTGGAGCAGCCAGGTAGACAAAACTGTCAGTGCACAGAAAGTCTCCTTCCTCTAGTTTTTGTGGGCCAAGGTATGTCAGCTTTGTGTCCTGTTCCGTTTTGGACTGGTCCAAGTGTGTTTTCATGCTGTCTGAATATTGCAGTACCCTGTCTTGTTTTGTACCGTGGGTGAGAACTTCTTCTGTCATGTCGGTGGAGACTTCCCCCTGGGAGGCAGGTCTCGCAGACACGGCAAGGTAAACAAAGCTGTCCGATTGGACGAAAGGGTCTATGTCACCACAGTCCAGTCCTGAGCTTCGGATTGGCTTTTGAATGGGCTCTAGAAGGTGTTTGATTGGTTGTTTTGAGGGAGACAGAAGATGAGGGGAGTCACTCCCCATGAGCGACACCTTTTTCCTGGCTTGTGAGGCATTTAGATTCATGGAGCCCTCATGGGTCTTAATGATTGAGACTGTTCCTCTCTTACCAACAGTCCTTCCATTGTCATCTTTTCTTGGCTCTTCATGGTCCACCATCTTTCCTTGCCCGGTTTCCTCTCCTTTTCTATCTCCTTCTGTGTCTTCTTGAAGCGAGGTGTTGAGGAGAGATGGGTAGCACCACTGTAGCTCTGCACTCTCTTCCCTCCCCCATTCCTTTAACCCTGCATCGTCACAGTCTTTTTCCAGCGATGTGCTGCTGCTGCCTAGGTCGGAGCCACTGATTGGCTGGTCGCTGTCGGAGCCAGTCTCCTCCTGGCTTTGATTGGATAAGGAGAGGAAGACACCACTGGAGTCGGATTCCAACGTAAGGTTGGAGTCTGGAGAGCTGTCCTCCTTGGTGGAGCTGCTGGGAAAAAAGGAAAGGCAATCAAATGACCACTACAAGATTTAGTGGAGAACAGTTTCAAAGTCAGTGCTGACAATAAACATTTATGTAAAATTACCATGTGGCAACAGTTGAAGTCCCAGCAGGCTTGGTTGACCAGTCAACCGGGGGTCTGTCTGTGTCTGTAGCTGGTGAGGCCATAGAGCTAAGTTCCAAAGTGACCTGAGATCTGCTCCCCACCCCTGGATAAGAGAGAAGATTCAACACAATTAAAACATGAGAAAGAGGAGATAAAGTCAAAAACATTGTGCCATTCACATCCCGCCTGGTCAAGCTCTTGATTATTTGATTACAGCCAGTAAATCAATTTGTCTAGTAGATGTTGTAACTTTGGTTCATTTTTCTAGATGAGGGCATTCAGAACCATTACAACAGGGGGGGGGACACATAGGTTTCTGCGAAGATAATTAAGTTCGATACAGCAACGGAGCCAATAAATCCTAATCTAGTTGTTACTATGGTG
The DNA here is from genome assembly GCA_949357725.1 of Hyperoplus immaculatus. NCBI lineage: Eukaryota > Metazoa > Chordata > Actinopteri > Uranoscopiformes > Ammodytidae > Hyperoplus > Hyperoplus immaculatus. Next base: position 5,086,273 of record OX442363.1, on the reverse strand, counting down.
GAGAATGGGGTAGAGTTGAGTTAGGCCAAAACAGGCTATACCACCATAAGATACATGAAATGGAAGCAAACAAGCCTCAATTTAAGCTTATCTTTAAGTGTGGAGATCCCAAATGGAACAGGAACATCTATTGTCCCTCCCATCCCCACTACCTGCTGTGCTTGTGTTGTATTGTGCTGACTGACAGATTCAGAGCCTAGATGCCAAACACCAACATTGTACATATTCTAAGTTTGAATGATAATTTGCAACCACACTGCAAAAAAATCAAGCGATTCAACTTCAGCACTTTGCTAAAGACCTCTAACAGACGGATCCATTTCAGAGGCCCTCCCTTACCTGCCTCGTTATCCCTTTCTCAAGTCATTACAGCACTGTATAATGAGGAGAAAATACTGCAAAACAATGTACTCTATATGTGTTGCAACTGATTAAAACATCAGTTCAGAACAATGAACAGCTGCAGTTTGCTGGCACTGATTAACCACCTGTTATTTCGGTGCGTTTGTATCATATCATGTGCGTATGACAGTAAATAAGGATTTCTAGATAAGTCTTGGTGGTTGTATAGTGCAGGGGGAAAGATTTCCTCTTGTCAAAGTTGTCGAGATGGTTAGGCACTGCCAATAAACCTCTTATCTAGTAGTCATATTTTGTATTCTTGCATACCATTTACCAAATCATTTTCAACATTGCGTGTTTGTGGTAAATCAGTTTGACAGTTCTAGAAGACTCCTTACTGTCATCACACATTGATCACACAAAAATCTGAAAATGTAACAAGATTGTGTGCCTCCTTGCGCAAAGCAGACGGTTTTGCTCCTGTTGCTCCCGAAATGCAACTGCTGTGGCATGGTCATGGCTGGTGTAGCAGGTCAAAACATAATACTCTGCTACATGCTTCTGTGGAAGGACTTATTTTTTTAGGTGGTAGCACTGGTGCTAGCAAGCAAAAAAATTCAGTAGCACAAAAATAAATTTGGTAGCACACAAAGTATGATCAAAAACTTGCATAACCTTAACCCTTGCATTTCGCTCTAATTACCTTTGAGCATGTTATCTTGGTCTCATTTGAGATTCTCAATTAATATTATATCCTAGTGTGTGCAGTATAATTATGGAAGAATGAATAGGGGTGCACTGATTGTAATTTAGACAAAATAATCTAACCTGCCAATTGCAATTTTTTGCTGATTCATAATTATTATTATTATAATGTCCTTCTGTTAATTAAAACCAAACTTTAAAACATTAAACATAGCCTATTAAATAAAGTATACATATTGGTACAATTTAGGATATATTAAATAGGTTGTTGTGAATGTGCCGGGAGTAGCTTTTCAGTGGCTTATTTAAAACGTTGTTTAAATAGACTAGGCTACTGTTGACTGCTCGCTGCTCCTGAAGGAGTTGCCTTTCAAGCTAGAAAAAAGCGCTAACTTCCTGTTCTTACCGGCTTCAAAATAAAAGTCAATTCACGTTTGGCTAGTAACAGGCTTTTAATGTGAAGGCGCACAGGAAATGTTCTGTTTGCACACTCGCTAACTTAACTGCGGTAATGTGCCGTCTCTTTCCGGTTATTACCGTTGGTGAAGTTTTTATACCTGGGGCCTATCCGAAAAGTCCAATCTCCTAACCTATAAGCCTCCTTTCCTATACGTTAACCCCTAAACGTCATCGGGGTTAAAGAGAGACGAAAGGTGCTTCCTATCGAACATAGGAAAGGACAGCGCTGTTTCAAATGAATTCGACTCCACTTTTCCTAACCGACGTCATTGCGCGACGGCAAGTATTGCTGACGTGAGTCACTAGCGTGAAACTACACTATTCTCCGAAAGTTGACTACAACAAGCGCTCGTTTGATCCATGCGTTCTTTTCATATTGATTTTAATCAGGTGGTCGTCAACAGAGTGAGAATCACTCCCATATATCCCAATTCACATGTGGAATAAAAAGAGGCTACACTTATGTTGATGTTGAAATGAACTGCCCCCAGTAACTTCATTAAATGTGAAGTTGGTATTTTATTTTCTTATGGTGTAAATTATGTGCTACGAAAATAACTATTATGATGTTGGTCTTTTATGAGTTCTTTATTATCTTAATGGGGGAGGGGAGGGGGGTATTTTGTTTTAGCCGAGTTAAATCTTCCTCCTCTTCTCCTCTCCTCTCTTCTGTTTTACCTCTCGTTCGTATTCGTGTAGAGTCGGTAAACTCCGGCGGTGGCCTGTTGCTTTAAATCTTGCCGCCGTAAAGGATTATGGGATACCACTATCTCCTTTCCTTTCGCATAGGTTGGTCCTGAGTAACCTATGCTAAAGGAGGGTTAAAGGATGAATCGAGGCTCCTTTCCTATGCCTTTCCTAAGCATTTTGAGAATTCGGATCACCTATCCGCCGAGTACTTCCGGTTCATCTCGATAGTAAAGGAAATTTCCTATGCAAAAAATACTTTTCGGATAGGCCCCTAGAATCGCTGCACGAGCACAGATCCCGAGGACACACATCTTTCACCAGCCAAAGTGGAGGGTGGACTCAATAACTTACTTGCCTAAGACTCATTTACCTGCATTTGGAGTGTTAATGTAGAGCACTCTAAGCAGTGTTGTGCACCTCTCCTCTGTGTTTCAAGACAGCCTCTCCTCATTAGCAGCCTGTCGCACGAGTGCGAATGGATTTGTATTCATCATCGCACGTGATCAATTTCTGTAGCAAATGCGATCAAAACTGTCGCACTGTACAGCCCTGTTCTGTGCACTAATTACATGTTGAGGTTAGGCTGGATTTCCAATCAAGCAAAGTGAGCAAAACTAAATAAAGAAACTGGATACTATCACCATCCTTGCATGCTCTCAGTTTGAAAAACAGGTTTTTGGTATAAATAGTTCATTCTCCAAGCCTAAGTCAAGAATGATGATTGCATCATTAAAACTTTTTCAGGGGATTTTTCAAGCATGACAAAGCTCCTCCAAAGCTAAGCACATTAAACAACTGCTTTCATAGATTGAGTAGTAGACGCCATGACAAATACACTGACATTTACTAGTCAATTCAATAGGGTTCTTGTTATAACATCATAAGATGTTACCGTAGCATCCCAAATACAGTGTATCACGAATGAAGAAATATGGTAAGAACGAAAACAAACATGCATCCAACATATCTACCTGTCATGAGAGCCGCTTTGTCTCTCTGTGGACCAGGGTGGGTTTGGTACATGTCAGCCCGTTCCCTCTGTGGCTCCAGCAGTGTTCGGTATAAATCCTGGGTGTCCCTGTGGGGCTGAGACAGGTCTAGGTGCTCCAGGTCAGAGTCCAGCTCCCTGGCTCTTCTTTCTAACTCTGTGAGGCTGAGCTCTGACGCAGCTGAAGATGGTGGATGGGAGCCCCCAAAGCCAATCGGGGGCAGGAGAAGAGGCCATCGCTGTAAGGAGCCTGAGAAAGAATCCGTATCACCCCCTGCTGTTGCCTCTTCCCCTTTCTCCCAGCCGTCATCCCACAATGTGGTGACCATATCGAGAACTGTATCCCAACTCTCCTCCCCCCCTTCCTCCTCAAGTGTCCCACCTTCTCCTTCCTCCAATGTATTTTCCTCTTTATTCAATGTAGCCACCATCTCATCCACCTCTTGTCCACGCCGCTCTTGTATTTCCTCCTTAATCTTAATTCCTCTCTCCGCCACCTGTTCACACCTTTTTTCTCTAAAATTTTCTTTTTTCATGTCTTCTGGGTTGTTTACATCTTCTTGCACTTTCTCTTCAACCTGTTTCTGTGATTTCTCTTGTTTGGATTCCTCCACCAGCCCCAAACTGACAATGACCCTTTCTTTTCCCTTACCGTCCTTCGCATCCATTTTGTCTCTCTCTTCCTTCCTCTCCTTTTCTCTCTTTTCTTCCTTCCTTTTTTTCTTCTCCCTCTCAGTTTTCTCCTTACTCTGCTCTCCTTGTTTCTCACTGCTCCTGGACCTCCCAGGCTCTTCCTGCTCTCTGTAGACCCTCCAGTGCTCCAAGTTCTGCTCCTTCAGGGAAGCCCTGCCTACCAAACTGGCCCCATGTCCTACTTCAGGATGTGAGGGCTCTTTTAGTGAACACCGTCCCACAACACTTGAGGCATTCATCAGGTTTGTAAGTAGGTTCTCTGAGAAGTGGCCTAGGCGGGGGAGAAGGTGGGCATGCGGGCGCCTCTTCTCCAATGCTGATAGAACAGCGGGGAGTGGGGGGAGAATAGGGAGGTTGTGGAGAGCACCACCCTGCCGAACAGTCCTCTTTCTGACCATGATTCTGCGAGGCCAGGTGGACTCGATGCCCTCCACGGGGCCTGCTGACTCAAGGTCTCCAAGCCCTCTGCTCAGTCGAGGGCTAGCCACGCCTGGACGGAGCCCCGTGGCCGTGCCAGGTCGAGTCCTGGTGCTGGCCTTGGAGGATTTAGACTTCTGTGATTTGGAACCTACCTCCTCTAAATGGCTAGATTCAGTTTTATCAATATCCAAAGGCTTTCTCTCAGCCCTATCCGCAGGGGCAGTGTCAGTTGTATCCCCGGTTACAGCATTTGCCAACGCTTTATCTGTTCTCTTGTTGCTCTCCTGGCTTTCAGTGTTACTCTGTATCTCATTCCTAACCCCAGCTCTTAGTGCTGCCTCAGGCTCAGATGTGGGATCAATCTTAACTTCTGTCAGAACTTTATCTTCTACTTTGTATTCTGCCGCTGAACCAACCTCAGTATTAACTTTAGCTGCACTTCCGGCTTCCGTTCCAGTGCTATTCTCCACCAGCCTTAGACTAGCTTTAGCCTGGACCCCTGACTCAGTCTCATGCTTCATCCCCAATCCAGACCCAGATCCTTTTTCAAATTTATCTCCAGGCCCAACCCTGTTATCTTTGTCAGTCGCAGTCGAAGGTATAGCCTCAGCAATAATTTCAGTTTCAACTGCAACCCTTCCAGTTCTCTCTCCACTCATTGTTCCTCCCCTGTGTCCCTCCGTGCTCACAGCAGGAGCCATGTTTTCTATCCCCACTCCAGATTGTACTTTGCCTTCCATATCCCGCCCCCCTGGTCTCGTTTTCACCTGGGAGCCCATTCTTGGTTCATACCCATTTTTATTGCTGGCCCTCGATCCGTTATCGTATTTGTTCCAACTTTCAACTCTATGCTGTTCTTGTATTCCATCCCTCATGTCAGCCTTCATCATGTCTCCAGCTCCGACTTCACTTCCTAACCTTGGCACATATCCCTGTTTGCTATCAACTAACACCAAACCCACACTTCCATTGTCAAATTTATAAACCATACCTCCACCTACACTTTCACGGCCAACCTTAGACCCGGCTCTATTCCTACCCACTGCGCCAGTACCCATTCTTGGGGCACTACTGGGTATGGGTGAAGGTGAAGGCTGAGGAGGCAACAGGGGTATTGTGTCTAGACCCTGGTCGTGCTCTAAGAACACAGAATCTCTGTCTGAACGAAGGGGAACTGGTCGACCATACCCAAAAGTGCCAAAAGAGGATGTATCATGCCTCTCCCTTTCTCTGGCTCTCTCCCTCTCCAGTCTCCCTCTCTCCCTCTCTCTTTCCCACTCTCGCTGGGCCCATCCCCTCTCCATCTCCCTTTCTCTCTCCCTCTCCCATTCTCTCTCTCGCTCACTTCGGCCCCACCCTCCTCCTCGTTCCCTCAGGTCTTGCTCGAGGTCATGAGCTGACAGTTGGACCAGAGGGGCACGGTAAGGGGATTGTGTGAGCTCCTGGGGAGGTGACATCCTGAGGCTCTGGGTCTGGGAGTAGTGCCTCGGCTGCCTGACCTGTGGAGGGGAACAGCGCAAACTCTGAGTCTGACTGGGGCGAGGTTTGGCAGGGGAGAAAAAGACTGGAGTATGGTAACCTGAAGACAGAGGGGAGCCGGAGAAGGATGATATGAGGGGGGAGGTAAGAGAGGAGGACTGGCCACCAGGTGGAGCGTAGTGACCTGGGTTCAAATACCCGCCACCTCTGTCCATCATGTCAGTTGTAGTAAGCTCCAGACACTCCATATGATTTGGAGGCGTCACGACTTTCCAGGAGTGCCTACCATCTCTGCTCTTTGAGCTGTCTCCATGGTGATGGTGTTGGTGATGGTTGTGTTTCTTCGATGAGGAGGAGGAAACTCCTGGTGCTGAGAAAGAGGACGCAGAGGGAGAAACGGATCGGTTGAAACATGCTGGGGAATGGCAGCCACTACCGTCTGCATCCTGAACCCCAAGCTTCAATGAATCATAAATTGCTCTCTCGTCCAGCCGCCGCACAAATGAGGGGTTTGGAGTTAAAGAGCGGGGCTGCGGATCAAACATGTCAGCAGGAGATCTGTTAACTCTGAGGGAGCTGTTTGCAGAGTAGCTAAAACCCCCTTCCCCTCCACATTCTCGCCTAACGGACCCTCCAGGGTGATGGTGATGGCTGTCAATCTGTTGATTGAGGCACATGGTATCGTAAATGGATCGTTGGGGTACGTAGCCGTCTCCGTATCCATCAACTCCTCCAGCCCGTCCTCCCACTCCCCCATCCCCAGCTCCATGTTTCTCCAGGCAGCAGGAGCTCTTCCTGAAACACCCGGGACGACTAAGAGGCTTTCCCATGATTGGCTGGATGGCTGCCGGTGGGAGGGGATGGTGGGGGCAACGTCTGAAGTTTGAAGGGTGAATTGTGAATGTGTTAATTTCACAAATTCAGAAAACTTTTGCTTCCACAATACATGTCCAAATAAACAAGATGCTTGCCAGCAGGCTTTGACTGAGCCATGGCAAATTAAAAGAGATGGAGAAATGTCGAACTCAAAATATCTGTGCTTCCTTTTCTGGTCAGATACTGAAGAATATTCCCGCTGTTTTACTGATTAGTTAAGACTATCTTATGATCAAAGTGTTGCGCTGCCTGGCAATGTTCTGTCAGAAGCTCCATGACATAAAAACCAAGTAAACAACATGATGTCCAAATGATTTTTAGAGAATCCTACTTTGAGAAATATCCAAATCGGATTTTGAAGAAAAACATGAATATATTAGTTCTTGTGTTCACATGGTAACTGGTCTTAGCTCATCTTCTCTCCCGTTCTCTTTTCAGCATGGCTGCAGTTGTATTTATTCTGGTTGTTTATTGTTCTGGCTGTCTGTTCCGAGCCAATTAAGTCTCTCTCCAGCAGCGGCGTTAGTCAAGGAGACACAGAGCAACAGAAAGACAGAGCACAGGGAATAGAGGTTTCAATCCAGTCAAAGCTTCTTCTTTCATTCTGTCCGTGTTTATTGTCGTCCAACTGTAGAAAACAAAGCAAATGACAAAAATATTTAAAGAGAACACAGCTTGAATACGTTTCTCCATAAATATATAAGTTAGTTGATATTGGAATATTCAATAATAAGCAATCAGTTATTAATCTTTGATATTCCTGCATTTCAAATGAAAGAAACACTCCATCAATAACCACAAGCTCAGTTTACTTGTCACAAGATGTGCTTCTAAACCTTTGAAAACAGTAGGATAACTTTCTTTGTGGCTCTGAATGGAGCTTTCCTCATATCTGAGTAAATAACTCGATTTACAGAAAGCCTGTGTAAATTGAGATGTGGAACTCGACCAATCAGGAAGGAGAAAGAAAGTTGCATTATGGGAATTGAAAGATCCAAGGTTGTTTTGAGTTTGATCTACACTAGGGAGCGAACATCAGATTATCTTGGCATCTGTTGCTTCAATTTTGATTCTCTTTTTTTTGTCCAATAACTTCATGAAAGTGCAATGCTAGATAATTCTAGTGCCTCTTCAATTTCAATCCAACAGTGACTACAGGGCACATTAAAAAAGTAGCTGAAATCTGTATACAAAATATCAAACCTTTAAATCAATTGATCTGAATATAAGAATCCCTAATGTTGAAAGATTTACTCAGGTCAGACAGCACCAGCCATCAGTGGGTTACCGATAATGCTGTGAAGAGAAGCCCTCTGCTAGGATCAAGGTTCCACAATATTGGCTGTCAAAATGGCTGGCTTCACAAATGAATTGTGCAAAACTCTGTATGTGGATCTAGGAACCGTAGCCCTAGTTGGCTTATTTCATAAAATATACAACATATCAACAGTCTTTATAAAGTATAGGTTCAAACATTTCAAAGGAAAGACAACAGAATACATCAAATCTACTTTGTGTAGATACAGGCCTACATGTTTTTATCCCTGGTCAATTTCATATCCGTTTCATATTACAGCATATTACATACCACCATTCTCTACAACCTAAACAGTGAACAACCCCTCACAGCCAAGACAATAAAAGCCTTATGTGTGCCTTATCTGGAACTTTGTTTATCTTATATGATGGAATACACACTCAGCTAAAAACTAAAAAAACTATTTTGCTAATCTCTTTGGACAGGTATGTCTTAAAACATATAGCCAGCAGTTCCCACAACTCTCCTTGAGATGATGAGCTCAAGTGTTCACAGCAAAGACGAAGTTGGAGGGATGTTAATGCGACAGCCTGCACTAAGCAGCCGAAGAGCCCCATGCATATCGGGTGCCAAAAACACAGCCAAAATTACGTCAGTGTTCCTTAAAAGCTGTTCCCTCCGTCAATATAGGAAACCCAAAGCTGAATTATTCAACACATTGGAAACATTTGGTTGACTTTTTACGGTCCAGCTCTGAAAGTACAAAACTGGAGGGACTATAGGAGCTAGCCCGCTAACTCAATCTTTGTGGATGACAACAACAGAACTTGTGTAGATTAGCTCATAATGTATAGCTAACAGGGAGTCACCATGATCCAAAATAAAAAGGCATTCCAAAAATAGTTTTACCAGAGAAGCCAGGCATCCACCAAACATATTGAGGAATTCAATAACTTCAGAAAAACACTGACTTTTCATCACATTTGAACCAGATCAGTAGACAAAACTCCATTTAGACATAATTTTCTTAAACAAGGAAAAGAGCTAATTGAAATGCACATATAAAAGAACATCTTTAAAAAAAAAATCTTTCCACATGAGTCCTTAAGAATCCATACTAATTTGCATCACAAATTTAATGATAAGGAGTCATGACTAATTTGCATGTATTAGTGATGCCTTCCTCAGAAATGAGTTAAGCGCCATCAAAGGAGCCTATTGATAGTTGTCAAGCATTCCCAGTCTCTCTATCTATTTCCCTATCTTTTCAGTTTGCTTTCTCCCTCTCTCTCCTCCCCTGTTCCTTCAATGCCAGCTGCTCTATTTTCTCCCAATCAATAGAAAAGCCAGAACCTTATCAACACGGGCACAGTCATTAATAGGAGTCAATCCGGTCCGTCGATATCAGTCCCATCCTGATAATGCCTGGTCATTCTGCCTTAAATCAGCATCATTGTTTTTTTTCTTACCGGCACGTCTGCCCGTGTCGTTCCTCTCTCTCTCTCTCTTTCCCTCTCTCTCTCTTTATCTCTGCCGGTTTTCCCTTTTTCTGATGTTTGTCTCCCTCGCTCTCCCTCGCTCTCTCCGCTGTGAATCATGCCTTCTGTCAGAGAGAGGTTTTTTTTTGACAAGTGCTCTCTCTGCCAACCAACACCAACGCAAACCCTCCTCCTCCTCCTCCTCTCCCTTTCACTCTATCCCTCCATCTCTCTCTCATTCTCTATCTCTCTCCCTTCCTATTTACCCTCCACAAAGCTTTGGCTCTTTAAGGAGCTTTGAAGCCGAAAAAGAGACCAAGTTCTCCTCTCCAGCTGCTTCTCCCTTTTCACTCTTACTCAATTCTCATCTCTACCCCCCCCCCCCCCCCTTTTCTCTCATTCCCTTCTCGATTTAGTTTGACCTGAGTAGGTTACCCTTGGGAAATCATCACCATCAGACATTTTAGAAATTAGGTAATGACGGAAAAGAGGTATTTTGGAAGGACAGATGGATCCATCAATCTATCTATCTATCTATCTATCTATCTATCTATCTATCTATCTATCTATCTATCTATCTATCTATCTATCTACCTACCTATCTACCTATCCATCCATCCATCCATCCATCCATCCATCCATCCATCCATCCATCCATCCATCCATCCATCCATCCATCCCTAACCCTAACCCATCCATCCATCTATCTATCTATGTATCTATCCATCCATCTGTATATCTATCTATCTTACAGTTTTTCTCAGTGGCTTTGGTGCTTTTCTCACATCACTATTAACATTTGCACAGCAGTTAGTGCATTTCTCAAAACAATTAGTGCAAACTGCAAAACGTCACCCTCTTAAAATAATGGCCTAAGTCATATTTTCAAGTTGTTCAGAAAACAGAAAAAATGCTGGGGAGGAGGCATCAAGGCTGGGGAGTCAAACAGACTCAACAAGCTGGTGAGGAAAGCCAGCTCTGTTGTGGGACTTGAACTGGACAGTCTGGAGGTGGAGAGGAGGATTTATTTATTTATTTATTATTCTTTCGGACAATTCCACACAATACATAATTTTCTCTTGCAAATATTCATACATCATACTTTGTGTTGTCCGAAGGGAGACGGAAGAAGCCAAAGGCTTATCAGGTCCCGCCCCCATTTTCATCAAATTCCGATTCAGATACACAGTTACTGTTACAGAAAATAAAAATAAAACAAAAAACATATTTTTTTTTCATATATATATAGCTATATATATATATACAGGATATAGGATGATGGACAAATTCAAGTCCATCCTGGGCAACCCCTCCCATCCCCTCCATGCTGAGCTGTGGCAGATGAGGAGCACCTTCAGCCACAGATTCATGTTCCCCAGGTGCAAGACGGAGTGCTTCAGGCTCCTTTGTGCCGGCAGCCATTAGGCTATTCAACAGTGCCTGATTATTGTGTTTGTGTATGTCTATGTGTTTGCATGTGTGTGTTTAGGTATGCGTATATATGTGTATATGCATCACTCATCATGATGTTGGTTCTGTTTGTCTGGTTTTTGTCCCTATTTTAACTATACGTCTCTACTTGTGCATTAGCACTTTGTATTTATTGTATTTATTGCATTGTCCTTTTTATCCTGTGTCCTTCCACTGCTGCTGGGCTGTTTTTGCAACAAACACATTTCTCCTACGGGGGATTAATAAAGTTCTATCTTATCTTATCTTATCTTTTCTTATCTTATTAATGCACACAATAAGGGTGCATTAATTAATGGTTATTTAATGCTTACAGTTTTTCTCAGTGGCTTTGGTGCTTTTCTCACATCACTATTAACATTTGCACAGCAGTTAGTGCATTTCTCAAAACAACTAGTGAAAACTGCAAAACCTAGTGGATAACCTGCAAAATTACGTCATTTGCTCAAAATGGATAGTCTATTCCTCAAAAGCAAGTATTCATGTCAATGAAACTGCCAGTGTCATCAAAATGAGAAGTCTTGACACCATCGTTTTGAACAAGATAGTCAAATGGCTTTGTCATGTTTTCATTATGACAGTTTATTCTCTCAGTGTTTTCCAATGCAAAAAAAAGATCAGAACTCGGTGACACTACCTGAAAATGCTCAAGACAGCACTATACACTACTTGTACAGCCATTTGAAAACTACATTAAAGTTACACATTGCTGTAGTTAGGGGAGTAAGTGAGTACAAGACACTGAATACGTATGTTTCACATTTTTACTGTATATGCTCTTTGCAATTCTACAGCTTTGTGCAAAAGAAAAATACACTTCAGTCACTTATTTAGAACAAACATAAAAAAACACCCTTTTGGTAGAGCTGTGCACAAATTTGAACAATATAACAGGACATATTGTAACTGAACATATATAGGTAAATCATTCTGGCACATCCAGACGTTCCTGTCTGTCTGGCCACATATTTTCATCTACAACGGATATTCTCCCTTGCAATGCAGCGAGGAAAGTATCTCCTGGAGTGGCGAATCCACCCTCTATATGACTCTGCTGTAATGTCATCACATGCTGCATCCATGGCTGCTAGCAGGGTCATTTGCACATGTGGACGCCGGTCATACACCTTCCACCTCCAGGCAGAGAAAAACTCCTCTATCGGATTAAGGAATGGGGAGTAGGGAGGGAGATATTCAACCAGCATTCTGTCATGTGCTGCAAACCACTGTGTGATCAGATGTGAGTGGTGAAAACGGACATTATCCCACACAACAACATATTTGATAACTAGTTCAACAATTTTGTATGTAACGACTCAAGCAATGAAATGAAGACTATTAGTTTTATTGGGAACGACTATTCAGCATCCATAAGTATAGTTCATTTTGACTGACATGACATAAGCAAATGACAATGTTATAAAACAGCAGAGAATTGTATGAAAGCAACTGATACATGTCCAAACGCATTTGCAATTTGTTCAGAGGAAGGAGAAATTACTACTATGATGTGCTCAAATGACTAAATGTTGCGGAGGTTGAACTAATAGTTATGAGAATTTTCATTCTGATCTGAGAAAAGCACCAAAGCAACTGAGAAAAACTGTAATACGCATTAATTAATGCTAAGTTAATGTTTTATAAGCATCAACTTAGCATTGAAGGTGGGTTAAGCGTGTCGTCTTTGTTAAAATTCCCTAGCCTAGGCTGTGTATTAACAAGATTGTTGTCAGTGCTCACACAGTATGGACCGCTAGCAGATTGGGAGGAGATATTCACTGATGTTGACAAAAAGCAATTTGTCAACAAACATTCTCAATAATCATTTACCACACCTTTAACTTAACTGATTAACTAAGATATTAAGCATGAACTAGCATTACGTGAATAAGCATGGTAATTAAACATAAACTTACAGTTAATGCTGATTAAACCCCTAACCCTAAACCTTATTGTAAATGTTTACCATATTTGGTTATAATTTCATATAAAATATGTTTTTTTACAAACCACCACCATTTTGAAACGCTTATAAAATTGCCTAAGTCACTCCGTCTAGTGACTTAGGCTAAATAAAATGGCCTAATTCACACTCTTGACATAGGCCATTACACTAAAAGGGTGGGATCACATGATCTGTTCAACTGAGGATGCTGAGAGTTTTACCAGAGGTGGCCAGCATCACAAGGAGCTGATTTAGCCAAGAAAATCATTTTTGCAAAAAAGTGACTTAGGCCATTATCTTAAGAGGGTGACGAAAACCTAGTGGATAACCTGCAAAAGTACGTCATTTGCTCAAAATGGATAGTCTATTCCTTAAAAGCAAGTATTCATGTCAATGAAACTGCCAGTGTCATCAAAATGAGAAGTCTTGACACCATCGTTTATGAACAAGATCAAATGGCTTTGTCATGTTTTCATTATGACAGTTTATTCTCTCAGTGTTTTCCAATGCAAAAAAAAGGTCAGAACTCGGTGACACTACCTGAAAATGCTCAAGACAGCACTATACACTACTTGTACAGCCATTTGAAAACTACAGTAAAGTTACACATTGCTGTAGTTAGGGCAGGGGTGGATTACTGCACGGGCACACCGGGCACAGGCCCAGGGGCCCAAGGGCTCAGGGGGGCCCTTAGCCAGAGATACTGATAGTAACTTTTTAAGTTGCATAGTCAAAGAGCTCAGTCACTGATGTCAATAACAGGGTCCAAAAAGGAATAGCCTAAATATAAGGATATTCATTAAAATGTAACAAGATAGAAATCATCATGGGCCCCTCAACTAGTAGGGGAGAAATACAAAAGCAGGTTAAAAACAACAGCATTAGTAGCTCTGTCTAAGGGGCTTCATGAGGGGCCTTGAAGCACATACAGAAATAAGCTTTCTATGTGTGAATTCTAAATGGTTCATAACAAGTACCTATCCACCCTGAATCTGTTGAAATGGGCCCCTCCATCATAGAACATGGGTCTGCAGACCAATCTACTATACTGTTTTTACAGTTGCAGAGTAAAGAAGAGTGCTGCTTGTTTAAGAAAATCTTTAAAATAATGTAGCCTCTAAAATTTCCTCTCAAAGTGCACCAGATTGATGCATTTTACTTTAAAAAGGTAAAAAAAAAATCCGGGGGGGCATGCCCCCGGACCACCCAACAAGGTACAGGGTCCCTCCAACAGTATCCCAAAATCCTGTGGGAAACACTGACTTACTTAATATGTTTTTGCCATTAATTGTTTGTATCTGTGTGGAAAAGTCAGTGTACCTGACTGGATAGGGACGAGTGGGGGCCCCTTTAAGAGTCTGTGCCCAGGGGCCCATTATCTCATAATCCGTCTATGAGTTAGGGGAGTAGTGAGTACAAGACACTGAATACGTATGTTTCACATTTTTACTGTATATGCTCTTTGCAATTCTACAGCATTGTGCAAAAGAAAAATACACTTCAGTCACTTATTTAGAACAAACATAAAAAAACACCCTTTTGGTAGAGCTGTGCACAAATGTGAGCAATATAACAGGACATATTGTAACTGAACATATATAGGTAAATCATTCTGGCACATCCAGACGTTCCTGTCTGTCTGGCCACATATTTTCATCTACATCACAACGGATATTATCCCTTGCAATGCAGCGAGGAAAGTATCTATGATAAAGAAAAGGTATAAAATTTGCTTGACAGAATTTGATAACTAGTTCAACAATTTTGTATGTAATGACTCAAGCAATGAAATGAAGATTATTAGTTTTACTGGGAACGACTATTCAGCATCCATAAGTATAGTTCATTTTGACTGACATGACAAATGACAATGTTATAAAACAGCAGAGAATTGTACGAAAGCAACTGATACATGTCCAAAAGCATTTGCAATTTGTTCAGAGGAAGGAGAAATTGCTACTATGATGTGCTCAAATGACTAAATGTTGCGGAGGTTGAACTAATAGTTATGAGAATTTTCATTCTGATCTGAGAAAAGCACCATAGCAACTGAGAAAAACTGTAACTATTACAAACTTTATTTGTCTTGAGCTGCTTCTGCAGGTTATTCTAGGAAGATGGCACAAAAAACCTTAAAGGCCTTATTACCCAGCTCTCTATGAGCTTAAGGAACAGCCATAAGCACCATGTCCTGAGACCATAACCCATGGGTGACACGTCCATCCATATATCTATCTATCTATCTATCTATCTATCTATCTATCTATCTATCTATCTATCTATCTATCTATCTATCTATCTATCTATCTATCTATCTATCTATCTATCTATCTATCTATCTATCCATCCATCCATCCATCCATCCATCCATCCATCCATCCATCCATCCATCCATCTATCTATCTCTCTATCTATCTATCTATTTATCCCACATATCCATGTTTCAGTCTCCCACACACTATTTCATCTCTCTCTCTCCATCCCTCTTGTAGCCTCTCAGTTTGCCCTCTACCTCCCACTCTTCACCTCAGCGTTAATGCAACATGCATCATCGTGGAGGCGGCAGGCAGAGTGTGTGAGAGAGAGAGAGACAGAGAAAGAAAGCAAGCGCAACAATGGACACTCTCATACTGTACTGTACAGTGAAAATTGTAAAGCATTAAGTCACCATTTAGTGTGGAAGAACAGGGTGTATTTTCTATCATTAGGGGATGTTACCGTAATGTAAGAGTCTCGCGGCGTGCATTTTAGCTACTTTGGCATATCATATTTTACGTATTTGCTAAACCAAACACCTAGAATTAAAACCTCTGGTGCACAGACAGCGTTGCTTTTATTACCATTTTGTGGACGAAAATAGAAAGAGCAAAAACAGAATAGTAAGTTTGAGCCTCAACAGCCACCGTGTTTGAGTAATAAAAACCTACACAAACACAAACAAATAAAACAAAATACAAGGAAGAAGATTTCATTGGGGCTGCCCACATTGTTAGATAGATACACTGAGAGATTGAATTCTTGGTCATGAAGTGCATCCAGGCAGTTAACGCTGCATAGAAGATCTACGTAGTTCTGCCAAGGCCAAACAAACCCTGCACATGTATTTAGTTTGACAGTCAAGGAAGAAGATAGTAAGACGTTTTCTTATCTGCAACTGAATCCGCGACTGTGTCAAAAAGCCTTGTGTCAGTTTAAACTGATGATGGATTAATGAGACAAATATGCAGTAGATATTAAAAATAAATTATTAGGCTACATTGGCCAGTAAAAAAAATTCTGAATAGAGAAATATGGAAAAGATATGTTTTGAGTGTGACGTTTTACAGTCGAAAAAAATGACCTGGTGTAAGTGCTTCTCTGGTGGACGCCGTTTCTCAATTCACTCAGATATATTTCAGATTGACAAGCACATTTCCATGACAACTGCGGAGCTCCCATCTGCTGAGCATGGCCGTGAGAGCACCGGAACGGCTACTAAGTGGCATTCCTCTGATTGCAAAAACAGCATATGATCTATTCAAAATACACATTGTGACAGACGATCACATCTGTTGGCCAATGGTGGCCATGACCTCTGCTCATATCAAACTCCTTTCATGAGACAGGGTTCTGTGTGAGCATTTGTGTGAATTGTTATATCAAGTAATGCAACATCACACCAATGTGACATGATGATGAAGATGATGAAGATGATGATGTGAAATTAAGATGACAGCCAGGGATCCTTTTGCAGCCAATTACTGTAAAATGACATTAGAAGTGTATTTTGTGCAAAAAAAGCTTCCTTTCGAATCTAATATTCCTGCAAAAAAAACTAGGTGTGATGCCAAGGCAGTGTGGGCAGTTAAATGAAACCGACTAGGTATAAATGTGGTTCTCTGTAAAAAGGCAGCACAGTCAATCGGCATCAAAATGCGTTACATCAAATCAATACCAGCACAGGGAAATACCATGAGAATTGTGTTGGATTTTGTGAAACTCCAGAGGTTTTCATTGTGACCTGTACCACTGTAAATTGGGCCAGTCGTTTCCATGATGTTTTGTGTGATTGACAGAGGCAAAGACTGACTCACACTCCCCTTTATTATGCTTGTTCACTATGGGAGCTGAAGTAGTGTTGACCCTGAGTTTGTGGGTGTGTGTGTGTGTGTGTGTGTGTGTGTGTGTGTGTGTGTGTGTGTGTGTGTGTGTGTGTGTGTGTGTGCGTGCGAGTGCGAGTGCGCATGCGCGTGTGGGTTGGAGAGAAAGACAGACAGGAGAAAGAGAGAGGCCAGGACAGACAGGGAGAGAGAGCTCAGTCAAAAATACACTGTTTTGGCACATGGTCTGTGACTAGATTATTTCCCACAGACTACACAGCCTGTATACACAGAATACCATAACAGCCGAGCAAGTTGTGTTAGATAAGACTGACAGCGAGAGTGAGAATGGCGGACAGTAATGACGTTTAAGCCTATGTTGATGTTTCCACCAAGGCAGCTAGAGGTTTGCCCTTAATCTAATGCCACGAGATTTTAGGTGCTAATCCAAAAATACAAGCAGTACAAATTTGAGATTCTTGCACTTGACTATTTCCAATTTGGCCTCTCTTATACGTCTAAATCAAAACATTTTCGAAGGGTATAGCTTTTATATGAAGTTCCTTGATAGTATTTCACATACACAACATACACTCTTATAAATATGATGTACTGCTATTTTTTATTTTTTTTAACAATATTTTTTTGGCATTTTTATGCTTTATTGATAGTGAAGAGACAGAGTTGAAATGGGGCAGAGAGAGGAGTGAATGCAGAGAACGACCGCGGGCTGGAATCGAACCCGGGTCCGCTGCTGGCCGAGGGACGCCCTACCAACTGAGCTAAGTGCGCCCCCATGATGTACTGTCATGATTGGATATAAAACAACTGCAACAGATACCTCACATCAATCCATCAGTAATAATAAACCAGTAAAGTATAGCTAATGTTAATACCAAAAACAAAGATAGATCAAATGATGACATATAATAATGACTTGTTCAATTTTTCATTAGCACTGTCACCAGGATTTTTTTTTAAGACAGTCAAAGCCCACAGCCAGCTCCCATGGATGGCCTAAGCCTAAATGCTCAGTGTTCTATTTTAGCTTGAACAGAAAAGAAAGTGGCTATGTTTAGAGAGCAGATAAAAGACAAAGCTCTGGTTAGAAATGTATTCAGAAGCACCACAGGCGTTCTGGCACAGCATACGGTGGCCTGTAACTGACACAAATCACATTTTCACAGTCAGGGCCGTAGGTCTGCCAAGTAGAGCAGAGAGCCAACAGAAAACGTGTAGTGACAAAACCGTATATGAACGATAAAGCTTTTTCAGGAACTTTTATAATCTTTAATTATCTTCTTTGAGGGGACAATGAATACCATGATATCCTTAAACCAATTTAAACATACTATCTTAAATCTACCAAACTCTAACTGTAACTGTTTTAATTAGGCCGTATTGTACTTTTACCAATTTAATTTTATTTCCAGCCACTCTACACCTCTGTCTAAAATGTATATTGTACATTCTGTATGTATTGTTGTTTTTGTTTCTCGACATCATTGCAAATGAAGGTCAATGATATCTCGAGTATAGATAAATGTTAAATAAAATATGGATCGACAAACACAACTGGATGATAAGATACATTATATGCTCATGTTGTCAAAATCCATATCTTCATATTAACAATGGCTCAATGAAATATGTGAAATGTGAACGGAGAATTGTCACTCAACTCTGCACCTCATTTGATCATCTTGCAGGTCAATTTAGGGTTAGGGTTAGGGTTAGAGTATAGGGTTAGGGTTAGAGTATACAGACAGAAACACTGCTCTCACCAGCCTGGTTTCCAGCAGGTGCAGGCAAAGAAAAACCTCTCCAGCAAAGTAAGAGACTAGTTGGTGACCATAGTGGAGCATTCAGCATCAAAAGAGCCAGACAATGTCCTTCGAAGTAGGTGGATACCAAAACAGAGCAAAAGGGAAGATGACATTGGACCTACTGCTCAATCGTACACAACATCACTTTAAGAACTTTATCATATATTCAATGTCAATATGTTGTTGCAACATCATTTTGTCGTGGCTATGGCTCTGGAGGGATGTCCACTGATTACAAGGTTACTGGTTGGACCTTCCATTGTCCTCATGTTGAAGTGTCCTTGGGCAAGACCCATTTACCAGCACTCCGCATGGTCGCGCGCTGCTATAAGTGTTTTAAGCGTAAGTAAGATCATTTTTAAGGATTATGGATATGAGCATTATTAAAAATGTAGCCATTTACCATTCATGTAGACCGATTGTTGTGTCACCCTCAAGTGGCTTTAAAGCTGCTCTGGTAACATTTTATTTTATATATATATTTAAAACAACTTGATGATCATATAGTTTAGTAATTGTACTGTTAGCTAGTTTCACTGCCACCTAGTAGACAACACATCTATAAGGTCAGCCTCTAGTCTGAGATTTGATTTGACCGCACCTTTAAAACCTACACTGGTATTGTGAAGATGTCTATCTCATCTTCTCTGTGCACTGTTGTGACCACACTGATATTTGATGTGTGACGATCTGATGACATAGTGATCTATAAAGTGATTTGACCAAATCAAAGGACTGATCATGTGTCATAAAGCATGTACAATGATGAGTCATTCTATAACCATGACTGTAACTATATAGTGTGTAATGCTCTGTTGCATAGCTCTCTCCAGTGGTGGCCAACGGTGGTGCACCAAATAAATGTTCACTTAGCAGTCATGCTCAGCTGAGCAGTGACAGGGACGGTCTGCAGAATCAAAACACATATGACCCCATGTTTGAACAGGAAGCAGCTGCGCAACTGTTAGCACACTTTGCTGCAATGTGTGTGTGTGTGTGTGTGTGTGTGTGTCCGTGCATGCGTGTATTTGTCAAGTTGTGGGGCCATTTTTCTGTTTACACAGTGCTAGTGTGGGTATGTGACTTCCTTTTGGGATAACATGGAAGTCCCCATATTGTAAATATTAAAGGGTTTATATATAAAGGGTTAAAACATTTTAGGGTGATGACTTGCTCTAAGGTAAGGGGTAGACTTAGGTTTAGGTTAGGGTTAAGGTAAGAGTTAGGTAAGTAATGGTGATGGTTAGAGCAAGTCACCAGGAATTGAATGTTACACTCTATAGTTAGGCTACATAAATTTAATTATATATAGTATTAGCTGTTATTTTTTACTTAGTACTCAGAATTTGGAAGACATCCCAGACTGGCATATTTTGCTGAAAGACGTAAGCCAGTCTTCGTCTTCAATCACCCTGTTCTTCTCCTAAATATGCACAAACCACTGTAGTTGTACTGCGGTAGGCCTATAGGCCTACATGAATAAATATGTTTTCAATAATAATTTAAATATAGAAATCTCGTAGTCAATGTATGTATATTGAACTCAAAACCATATCTCTGTAGAAATGTCGTTGGAGCTGAAAAAGATTGGTAGGCTAAATAAGAAGCAACTTACGTGTCCCTGGAGATAAGGGCTTTGGTTTTAACTCTATAATGTCCTCGGAAGTGATAAAAACACGACTGTGTGTGGGTGTGAGTTTTTTTTGTCTTTGACCACACATGCATGTCCATGCACCATAGCAACTGTTTGACAGTAAATGCGACCTGAGAGCACTGTAACCTATAGATCAGAGCAGAATGGAGGAATGTATTCAGCTTGTGAGCTTTAAGAAGAGTGTGGGGGAATGGATCAAGTGGGGATGTACGTTAACCAGAGGGACACAGACACTTTGAGACCATTTTTCATCTTTCTTTTTAACTGTGTTTGATCAAAAATCAATGTGTGTTGCCAATTTGTACGATTTTGCCTCAAACCAAGGTATTCAGTAGGCATTATCATTATCTCTCCTGATTTTGATTCCAGGGTAGAAAATTCCCCTGAAAACTGCATGGACACTGAGACTACACTGAAAGACAGAAACAAGGAAGTTGGAAAAAAAAAAACAGCCCAAGACAAGCAAAAAAACACTTAGTTTTAA
Organism: Hyperoplus immaculatus; assembly: GCA_949357725.1. Classification (NCBI taxonomy): domain Eukaryota; kingdom Metazoa; phylum Chordata; class Actinopteri; order Uranoscopiformes; family Ammodytidae; genus Hyperoplus; species Hyperoplus immaculatus. The sequence continues at coordinate 5,065,427 of OX442363.1, read as the reverse complement.
TTGTGAACATAAAAGGCAGAGGAGTAGGGTGGCAGGGAGAGGAAAAGGAGGGAGGGGGGGTCAAAGAAAGAGGAAAGCTTGAGGGCTAGTAGCCTTACATTCCAGAGTTTGAATGGGGGGAGCATCTGGAAAATCTTTAAAGTGGAGGGGAGGGGAGAGAGAGGGATGAAGAGGAGGAGGCTACAAGGAGCAAGATCCGCTTTTGTATGTAGGACACACACACACACACACACACACACACACACACACACACACACACACACACACACACACACACACACACACATATGGACTGAGAGCAGCAGGGTCTTGTTTCTGGAAGACTTTTTTTTTAAAGATTTAGAAAGGCGTGTGCAATAGCATTTGAAGATGAAAAAGGAATGCTAAAAAAAGGGATTGTTGACTACAAAAAAAGACTAGACAGGACTGTGGAGCAGCAAAACAACATGGGAGAGAATGTGTAAGATCGTACGTCAGAGACAAGAAGAAGAAGCAAAGTTGAAGGGGAAGTCTGACCAAAGTGTTCGGCCTCTTCCTGCCTTGACGATCAGCTCAGGAAGTTAGAGGCAGACACTTTGAGGGGAGGTCTCTCTCTCTCTCTCTCTCTCTCTCTCTCTTTCTCTCTCACAGACAAACATATTTTCCCCTTTGCCTTTTAGTTTTTTCCCTTATTCAGTCCTGCTACGATCAGGGAGAAAGAAAAAGGGGGGGCTGTAGTAGAGAGGAGGCGGGGTTTTAAATGGAGCTGAGAGAGACACACAGTGAAAGAGAGTGAGCAGTTCCAACAATCAAGAAATCTGTGGAAATATGATGGAAGCCAGCGTTATTGTTTCAAAAGACACAGGGTGAGTACAGTGAAGTATCGGGGATGTGCGAGGGGGGGTAGCAGGGACTGTACTGTTACGACTGATGTTGTAATGGTCGTGGAGTTGGGGGGGGGGGGCAAAAGTCAGGCAGGAAAAACAGATGTGATGACTCAGTGACTAATAAATAGGTCAATGGCTGCTCAGTTTTTGCCTTGCCTATTCCTTTCTGCTAATAGGCCTATAATGTGACTCGCACCGAGAGAGTGATTACCATTTTGTGATACAGAAAATGCTGACATTTGGAGTTGTTTCAAACTTGTATGGGAGAATGTGGATGATTATATGTAGCCACTTCAAAAGAAAAAAAAAGTTTCAGACCGTTAGAAGGCATGTAGCAATTTGAGAGCATGTTTGATTTTTAAAAGTAAAGCTTAACACTTCAGTGACTTAAAAGCTATGTTTTGGTGACAGTGCTTAATGTGATTTATGATATTTTCACTATAGAGTCCTACTTGTTGGACTGAGTGCTAGTTACAAAGTTGAGGTCCGATACAGTGGATTTTACTCAATGCAATGCTGTTTAAATGTTATGAAGCGAGAGACTGTTTAGATGTTATTGCCGTGCTCGTTTACATTACCACATTCTCAACTTTAATAACCTTTATTTCTATACTTTTCGATGAGAATGGGATTGTTACATAGGTCATGTCAGGTCAAGCAATGTCAGGGGGAGATGAAGTATTCCAATCCTTTCCTCAACTACTGCATTATGAAAATACTCTATTACAAGTGCATTGACACATGCTTTGAACATATCACTTCAGTAAAAGTAATACAATATGGCCAACGATTTTCACTGAAACGTTGGAGTCAGATTCTGAAGATCACTTGTTGTCAAAATCAGTGAATATCTCCTCACAATCATCTACCTGTGTGCGCTGAAGAATAATCCAGTTAATACACAGCCTAGCCTCTGTAAACACACTGTTTTGCTCGCTAAGGTGTTCCCCTCTTTGTTTACTGACCCTTTGATAACATACTAGTCTACAGAGCCTAGGCTGTGTATTAACACTGTTTTTTTTCTTTTCAGAGCAAACAGAGTACGTACAGGTAGTGAATCGTGGGGAGCTATTCACTGTATTTGACAAAAAGTGATTTTGACAACAATAATCGCTGACTCCACCTTTAAATCCAGGATCCATTAAGGTGACAGTGGCATTTTACTGTCATTTGGGTTGAGGTGGAGTTCATATTAATGTTTCTTTTATACACTGTTCGATAGATTATTCCATAACAATGCAAATGATAAACTCATTAAATGTCTGAACATAGAATTTTAGTATGCACAGCGATTAGTAACTAAAGCTGCCTAATAAATGTAGTTGGAATAAAAGTATAAAGAGCAAGAAATGGAAATACAGTATCTAAAATCTGCATAGTAATTGGGTGTTTTTTTAGGAATGTGATGCACGGACGAACGGACGACAAAGAAAAACTCAAATCAGACATGTAAAATAATTGTCCCCTGACCCTGTGGAAACCAAATGAATGTAACAATACCCTGACTACTAGTAATATGTTATAAATATGATTTCGCCAAATGCTAACGGAAATAAAAGTCAAATACAATATTTTCCTGGGGATGTTCGTGGCAAGGACAACTGCAGTTTTCTATTGCTAGCCCCGGATGTAGCTGACCAAACATTTCTTCTAGCCCCTTTCCTGTGAGAGAGCGTGACGTTTGAGGCATAAAGCAGGACCTCTGGGGGCCCGTGATATCCGTCTTGTCACAGGATATTCCTTTTTTAATTCACAGAAGAGTGACCTCATTCAAAACGTTCGGTTTCAAATGTTACAAATAGTGAAAATGGGACAGGTGATATATGATACATATCTGTTCTTATCTTATGAATATTTAGAATAAACAGCGTTGTGGTGCACCCAAATAATAATAATAATAATAATAATAATAATAATAATAATAATAATAATAATAATAATAATAATACATATACTGTATACTGCATATACAATTATTATTTTTTCTGGATGACCTCTGATGGTACATCTATCCATGCAGATAGATTCAGAAACAGTGTCACTGTCCATGCTAGTCTGGATAATTGACAGAGCTCAGTTTTTTCATGGGCTATACTTATTTAATGTATTTCCAATTAAAACGGTTGACGGTGAGGTTCTTGACTCAAAGAAGTCAAGGAAATATATATATATATATAATATAGCCTTAGTTGTTTTCCTTAAAGGCCAACATTAACTGTTCATTTGATTGGCTTTAAGTGCACACAAGGGATCATGGGATTGAATGTAGTGTTTTCCTCCAATAAAGGAGTACTTGTCTATCCTGCTCAGGCACAAGGCTCAGCTGCAAATACACAGAGATAGAGCAGAAGTTCAAAGGGCACAAGCAGCTTATTAAGTCATTTTGCTCATGACCAAACACAAAAGTTTGCCAACTACTACTACAAATTCTCTCAATGATGAGTGACAGCTAGCTCACCCATGCTTACAAAGGAGGAGGTAAATAGTATGAGATGTCCCCGGAAGCCAGTAGTAAATCTCAAATATAAACTGAAATGGATATTTTTTAGACAATGAAAAGCCTTTGTTCCATGCCAAATGCACAACACATCACTTCAACTGTCAAATCATTCAACTAAGTATTTATTGCATTGCTATAACTGGCTTAGCGTTCAAACATACTGTAGATTGAACATATTGTCACATCTCAGAGCTATTTAAAGTAAAAAACCACCAGACCACAAGAGTCTCTGCAGGCAAATTAGAGTTATCTGGTTCCAAACAACACTGCAGCAAATGGTAGTAAATGCTGTATTCTTAGCGTACTGTTGAATGTTTGACATGTTACGCATTTAAAACATCTATACGACATCTAGGGCTGGGCGATATGCAGGGGTGTAAAGTAGCGAATTACATTTACTCACGTTCCTGTAATTGAGTAGTTTTTACGTGTACTTGTAATTTTTTAAGTGATTTTTAAAACCTATACTTTTACTTTTACTTTGAGTATGTTTATTGTGAAGTATTGTACTTCGCTACATTTTATATCACCTGCGTTACTGAGTAAAAAAATAGATAGGAGAGAAAAGAAAAGAAATATCGCGGGGGGCTTTTATTTTTACGGCACAATACCGGAAACTAACACAGTGAATGATCGACAGGAGGAGAGAACACATTGCGACTACATGATAACAACAAACATTGCTTCCCTTTATCATTAAAACAAAATAATCCTAGTTAAACTATCATTGTACCGCACGTGAAGACGTGAAGGCTTTTAAATGCAGCAAACCTTTCATCCAGCCGTGCGATCGGCCCCTCCCTCACCTGATAGTTTAGCTTTCAGTTTAACAGTGCAGAGTAGGATGGAGACGGTGCGTGTTGCCGGGAGCTTTGAAAAACTTCCAGAAGACGGCAGAAAGGCAGCCTTTGGTCGAGAAGAAAGGTAAAACTAATAGACTAAAATAATGTGCAAGATATGTTACGCGCGGACACGCGAGTCAGATGACATACGCGACTGTGAGAGAGAGAGAAAAAAGGCATATGCGACCCAGCTGCACCTCAAAACATCACGACCAATTAGTTTACTCACTTTAAGTTGAATCCTAGTGGTCTATGACCAAGCAATAAAGGAATAAAAAACACAGGAAGTTTAAAGCTCTTTGACTCTTGCCACCACAACAGTCATCAATTAAGAACACTGTAGCCTACAATGCAACTTGCTTATCCAGCCAGCTCCATGAGATATAAATAAAATATGCCCTCACATTCCTGCTAGCAAAAGACGTGCCCTATCAACAACATTTGCAACGGTTTATTTTGATTTTGACACTTTAATTTAATTATTAAAAATATGTTTTTCTTAGGCTATTTGCATTTTCCTTGTTTTCAGTTCAATTAGGATAGGCTATGTTTAAAGTCATGGGTTCAAATGTTAAATAAGTGCATGTTGCAGTTCTTAAATCAATGAATAATTGTCTATAATAATTGTGATTACACAATGTCAATCATGATTATGATTTGTCAAAATCGAGCAGCCTAACCTTGCAATGTCCATGGTTTAGATCAATTATAAACAATTACATTATTAGAACTGCAGCTGCAGTCTGTTTAGGTCTGTAGACAGGTTAAATTCCCACATTAACAGACTATTTGCTCCATATTTGCTTATCTAAAGTATAGTGACACAGTATACATCCATACATGTGTGGTGACATGATTTGTTTAATTTGTGCACTTTAATTTGTAAAAGTGTTGCATTAATTAAACAAAACTAGTTTGTCTATATATATAATGCCCTACACTGAAGAGACCCCCGCCCCCTCCCGCCGTTAAAAAGTAACTAGTAACTTGTACTTTAAGTACATTTTAAATCAGCTACTTTTTTACTTTTACTTCAGTAGATTTTTAGACCAGTACTTTTACTTTTACTTAAGTAAAATGTCATCCAAGTAATCATACTTTTACTTGAGTAGAATATTTTTGTACTCTTTCCACCTCTGGCGATATGACGATATCATATCGTGGACGATATGAAAGTGTCTACCGGGAGAGATTTGGCCATACCGTTTATATCGTGAAGAAAAAAAGTTCACGTGGCGGGAGCATAGATAGAGCGGGAGGCAGCTGTCCCTCCAAGTCCCTACAGTTACACTGCAGTTAGACTGCCGCGCCACACGGGGGCTCTGCAGCAGAGTTCTGGGCTGCAATACAGCTTCTCTACCCGCAACAGAAGAAGCCTCATCTGTTGCGCTAGCTCTAGCTCCGGTGCGACATCATTACAGTTAACAAACCAACTCCGTGTCACGGTGGCAGAGCAGCTGGTATTAACAGTCAAAAATGTCATCGGGCAAAGGAAATTTGCTTGCTGCTTCAGCGTGCTGTTGCCGTGACGCAGAGTTGGCTTGTTTTAATGGTTTTAAGCCGCAAACTACTTGGGTTAGCTCTCGTGAGCTAGCTGGCTAATAATGATATATTTAGCCTACTCGGGGCTTCACCCCCGTGCTGTTATTGTTGGAGACAGCCAGCAAGGCTGCTTTTATGTAACTTTAAAACATGTCAAACTTGAAAATATTATTTGCGTTGATGCTGCAGTTAAAGTATTACCAGACATTTGCTCATTAGTTAATTTTGACAGCTTTTTTAAATGAAGATGAGCAAATACTCCAGGAAAATTCAAGTCTTTCATTATTTTGATATAGGCTACTATCAATTGGAAAATGTAGGCTATTTGGTTGATGCTGTCATTTTTATTTTGCACTGACTGACTAAAGCCAGACTGGTGTGGTATTTTGCACCAGTTTCTCTTTTGTATGGAAATTTAAGTTCCAAGCAAAAGATGAAAATAATCTAATGTGATTAAAGTTCAGTATGGTTATTGTAATCCATTGAATTTTAAGGAAAAATACTATATCGTGATATATATCCATATCGTGATATACAATTACCTATATCGTGATATAAGATTTGGTCCATGTCGCCCAGCCCTAACGACATCACTATCCCTCTGCTGTCATTGTAGCATCTATCCTTCTAACATTGTTGTCCCTCAAAATAAGTATCCTATCCCCATAGCAACACACTGTACATTCTTAGTCGGGGACACCCCTTTAAATAGCATCCCATAACAAAAAAATACAGAATGAATACAGCTCTATCCTTGAAGCGTTTGTAAAATTGAGAATGCAACATCTGCTCAAAATACAGCAGCTTCCTCAAAGTGAACTGATGGCTCCAGATCTGCTTGACAAGGGGTTTCTGTATTAAAACATAATCTGTTACAAACGTCATGCAGCACACAGGGGCAAACTTTAACTCTAGACATCGTTACTGCAGTCGCACAAAAGGAATTCTGTTCCGGTGCCCAGATGCTTGGTCCTGGTAGAATAAAATGATGCGGAGCAAGATATAAACCCATGTTAACTCCATGTCTGACATTTCCTTTTTTTTCTTACTTCACAGCCACACCAGTCCCCTGACAGGACCACTAGACCCTCCATCCATCCCTTCCATTGTCTCACTCCCTCCACCTTCCCTCCCCTCATCCCTCCCTCCGGCCCGTCCATGTCGACCCAGACCGCCGCCCCCTCCGATGGCCAAGTCCTCCCCGCTCCCCTCCTCCTGTCCTCCTCTACCTGCGTCTACTCCTCCGTCCATCCCTCACCCTGTCCCCTTCAACCCCCCTCCTCCATCCCTTCCTCCCCCTCTCTCCCCTTCTCCCGCCTCTCCTCCCGCAGCAGTCGCCCCCACTGAATTCACTCCCTCTTTCATTCCTCCCTCTCTTCCTCCTCCACTGTCTCCTACGATCTCATCCCCCTCTACTTCTCCTTCTTTTACATCCTCCCATCCTCCGCCACCTTCCCCTGTCATCCCCCCCTCCTCCCCAGCCCCTCCACCGCTGAGTCCCGTAGAGCGGCTGGTAGGGAGTGCCTCGGTATGGCAGCCCAACGGCATCAGCCAAGAACAAACCACCAGCGTGATGGAGAAAGAGACGGCTGGGGTGAGACACGCGCACGTTTACATACACACCTCAAATCTTTGAATAAGATCATAAGAGACAGTAATAACTGTGATGAAAACTAGTGAGTTTTAAATATCATATGATAATCCGACAGACAGTCTTTAGCCAGTTTTAAGGTCACCTATTATGCAAAATGCACTTTCTGGTGGTTTGTCAACATAAATAGCAGTGTGACAACAGACTCCCAAAGAATAAGTAGAAAACAAAGGTCGCTCTTTTCCTCCACCTCCGCCTTTCTGAAAACCCCAGTCTGATTTCTCTCCCCTTTTGATGTCATACCTGTGATAAGCCCACCCCTACATACACCTGGATCTAACTGGCAGTTAGGTTCAAACCGCGTTAGATTCAGGGCTTTTTAAAGGGTAGGGCTAAAAGACACCGGCTCTAAGATGGAGCGTTTCAGACAGAGGCTGAAAAGAGGAGATTTAAGCAATGGAAATGTGACAAATATAAAAGCCTTTTTTTAGACACTAAACCATGAAAACAGTTGCTGAACCAAATTACAAATCTGAAGCTGTAAAAATGATAATATATAATATATGACCCTTAAGAACAGTACAGTAGTAGCAACAAGATGGGACACTTAATGTGCCAGCATATTTAGCTGTGTAGATTTTTTCAAAGAAGTTGTGTTCATTCCCAGAGGAATTTCCCTAACAGAACTGGTCGATGTGGGTCAACATCCTTGGAAATCAGTGATTTGCTTTGCTTCCATGAGTCAGATGAGAAGATCGATACCAACATTGTGTGTTTAGTGTCAAACAATGTCCACACAGTGTACGGTGAGCAGCACTGCAGCAGAGCAGTAGCAGCCACTTCAGTTCCCACCACAGAAGAGATTTAAAAAAATATATACTTCAGCTTGAGGATTGACATGCATGTATTGTCAGTTAAACAGAACCGGTTACATGGCCGTAGAAGACAGCTAGAGCCACTCAAACAGAAGTGTGTCTGTTCTGTCAGATACATTCGACCACGTTGAATACTCACATGATAGCCAAGGTCAAGGGCTCTCTGTAACAGTTGGTCTCATGTCTGTAGCGGCTTTTGTTGCAGTATAACAATCCTTCAACTGGCACTAAGGTCAAAGAAGGAGCCATGCAATCTCTGTGTATATTCAACATGATTTTAAGATATTTGCATGAACTGCTGAGCGCTGAGTGAAGTACTTTCTACTGCAGAACACACAAGCAAGTACAGTATATACACGTGTGTGTGTGTGTGTGTGTGTGTGTGTGTGTGTGTGTGTGTGTCGTTCTAACTGTATGCTGTTTATGAAAAATGACTAAATAATAATACAAACAAATGTACTTTTGTGTGAAATGTTCTGTAAATGTTCTCCATCCTGACCTCAGAGTTGTAACCGCCTCCTGTTGACATCTGCAGGCGTTCCTGGTTCACGGTACAGAAGACCAGGCCCAGACACTGTCAGTACGAGTGGCTGATGAGCAGGGGAAAATGCTGCTCCACAACCTGACCATCAAACAACACAAGACATGTACGTTGTTACCTTACACACTAGTGCAGCATCTGCTTCTAAAAGATACTATTAAAACGTCAATACAAAATGCATGATTTTAAATGGCTGGGCACAGATAACATGGCAGAGGCATTAATGATTCATTCTTCCATTGGTTTTTGTCACAGTTGTCCACTTAGATGGTTCCTATCTGCTTTTTGATGACATCTTCAAAATGATATCCTTCTACTGTTCCAGCAGGTAGCACATATACACACATATACATGTGCACATACACACAGTATGAATATACACAAAAGACAAGTTTGACCTACCTGTGTGACTTGTGAAATTCTATACAAATATGCTGTCATGCTCATTCATATTCAAATCAGGCATACTTTATATTCTTACTAAAGAAATATACATGTATACACACATACATCTGTACGTACAATCTTATCCACACTAACACCATGAAAATGATACACATTTACATACAATATAACACAGACAAACGCACAAGAGACACACAAACACAGACATATTGTGTCTTATTATTTAAACTCCATGCTTTAAAGTTACGGTGTCTTTTTATCGTTGTATTTAGGGACATCCTGGCCATGCCACTGAGGTTACCTCAGGCCGTTACCAGAGCAACAAAGAGAGAAGAGCTGGAGGTCATCTCTGCTTTGGGTGCAGGTACATAAATCTACATCATTGGTGCATTAAAGTTGAGTCATTGCTGTAACAAAAGAGCAGGCTACAGTAAGATACAAGGAATTGAGCCACTAGCACTACTTAGCAGAACTGTCTCGTTGAAACTACAGAATAAAAATAAATTACTGAATATGAAAAGTGTTAAGCACTGGGTCCAGCAATATAAAAATAATATACATAGAAAATATTTATGAATGCACATATGAACCGTTGTGCATGTGTGTTGCAGATTTCTGGATGTCCGATCTGAACCAGCAGGCAACAAAACATGATCCGGTGTCGGATAAGAACCAGAATGGACTCTACTTGTATGTCAACCCTGTCTCTGTGGAGGGGAGCCCCGACAACAAAGACCTGAATCCCTCCCCTATCCCTAACACTATGTCCATCCCTAACACTATGCCCATCCCTATCCCTATACCTAACCCCATCCCCATCCCTAACACTACGCCCATCCCTAACCCTATCCCGACACCTACACCTGACATCATCACCAACCCATCCATCACCTTTCCCCTGCAGAACGGAGAAGCCCCGGAACCCCCACAGAAGATCCACCCAGAGGTCAAAGGTCAGCCTAAAAGCATACCTAACCAGGACACAAAATACAGGCGCCCACCGCCCAGAAGACCCCCCAGCCTGGGCTCGGGGCATGGGATGGGCCTGCTCTTCTCATCTCCCCCTCCCCCCTCCATTAACACTCCACCTTCTTCTACAAGTCAAGCAGCCGAGAGAAAAGAGGAAGGAAAGGGAGTGGCAGGGGAGAGAGAAGAGGGGAAGTCAGTGTCAACATCACCTCCTCCTCCACCTCCGTCGAGGCCTCCGGTCCCCCTGCAGAGCCGGGCCGCTCCTCCGCTGCCTCCCGCTCCTCTACGACGCACCTCTTCTTCTTCCAGGACGAGCACGGCCGGCCCAGATGTAGGGCAGGGGAGGGAGAGAGAGAAGGGACAAAATCAAACTGAGAATACAACTGAGAGAGAGGAGGGAGTGAGAGCGGAGGAGAGAACAGGAAGTAAATCAGGTGTGCAGCTGGATGGTGGGGGGGTTCAACAAGGGGAGAGTAGCCCGCCCCAAGAGGAGGAGGAGGAGGTCAAGAAGGACACAGAAAAGACAGAGGAAGAGGAAAAAGATGTAAAAATGAACAAAGAGCAGAAATCCAGCCCCCAGGGTCCGCCATTTTTGGCAAAGAGACCGACCCGTCCAGTGCCTCCACCGAGGAGGAAGCCGAGTTCCCCGGACGCGCCCGCGGGCCCCATCCAGGCTGGAGGAGGAGGATCAGCCAATCAGAGCGCAAAGACCAGGGCGCCGCCCCCTCCTTCACCGGCGCGGCGGCCGGACGTGTCTCTGTACTCTCCACAGGGAGGCGCTGTGCTGGGAACTGAACCAGACTCCTGCTCTAACAGCAGCGCAGAGGAAGAAGGAGAGCCCAGCCAGGAGCACAACCACCAGTAGGTCTATAGGTTGGCTGGTTGCTGCAGAGAGACGCAGATGTGTTAAGTTTACAAAAAACAAGTTCCCACGACAACAAAGTTTAAAGGTCACATAGTATGCCAATTTTCAGCATTCAGAATTGTAACTTGGGTTTCTAGTACTCTAATTGTAAGAACATAGTCCGAAAGGAACCACACTTTCAGGAAATACTTCACTGTCAATGTGCTATCCTGTCTTTTTTTTAACATAAACTGTAACCACAAACTTCTGTAGTATGAAATGCTCGTTCGCCTTGGACGTGACAGTCGATTACAACTTGTGGGTCACATTTGCACATTTGTTGAATCCATCCCTCACACACTGGTTTTGAAAAGGCTGTGTACATGTAAAAAGCATGTGCCTGAGTAGATGCACATACATTGTTCAGAGGAAGAAGAGTTCCAGATTAGACACTCGTGGTACACCAAATCTCACGGGGGGGGGGGGGGGGGGGGGGGTGACACAGAGATACACAGGAAACATCTCTGAGATGAGATGTGAGTCACTCTTAAGTAGTCCAATATACACCACTGATTCAAGCTTTTTGATGAACTGATTGCTTCAAATGCAACATCAACATATTGGTTTACCTGCCATTCAAGAGCAGGGATATGGTGATGTTCCCTTTTCTTAGATTAGTTAGAGGAGGCCAAATCAAATATTGAAAGGGTTATTACACACAAATGCGTGATACAAACTCAAAAGCCATGCAAACAGCCCTGAATAGCTGCAGTGCTCTTTTACAGATTGAAAAAGAAACACTATATCTTTCGGATATTGTGTGTAAAACTGGGATAACCACTTGGTATAATATACCATGCTGTTTATTTCAACCATGTTGCCAAGGGTTTATGAGGCATTGTAGCTTTTGTGGAGATATAATTTTTTTTATTCCTTGCATTCTACTTACTCGTCAGAACTTACATTATCCACAATGTTAATTCTGCAACCAACAGTCAGAGTTTTGACCGACTTAGTCACAAGTGTCTCTGTAGTCACTTCTCTTTTTGGGACTAAGAATCTCTGCCAACCAATACATAGCAATAACATGAATACTATTATGATAAATAGTATTCCAGAAGAAGTGTGATAATGCAGGACAGTTGGCTAGGCTTTAAAATGTTGCATTAGAATAATAATTTCTGTGTGAATTACAGAATTATATTTTCCATCTCACATCACATCAAGCTATTTGTATTTGTTTTAACCTCGCATACACTGAACACGAACACACACGATCACGGGCAGAAACTTCAAACACTGTCAAGTAAATAAGCCATGCACAATTGCAAAATGTACAAGTCGCTTCTTGTTGTATTAATAACACAGAGAGGAACTTTGTAGTCTCCTAATCTATTGGTACCACTTTATGTCGGTCAAAGTATACAAAGTCACCAGTCACACTTCACAGAAGGTTTCTATATTTAAATGTTATGTCACAAGGGACACTGAATCAAACATTGCGTGGGAGCCTGTATAGCCGATGTAAGAAGTGTTAAGTGACCAACTGTGGCGTATTCTTTTTTCCCCAGTCGCCCTGAAGAGAGTCGCAGTCCCAAGGCAGCGGTGAGGAGAACCCCCACCGTCATGTTGGACCGGGCCCGCTACCGCCTGTCCACTGTCCTGACCGGCCTCATCAGCCATGAGCGCCGCCTCACACAGCGCATCGTAGAGCTGGCCCGCGACCCCCTCAGCTACTTTGGGAACCTGGTGAGTACACAGAGGGGAGAAAGATCCTCATCCAAATTGCTTATTTACATAATAATAATAATAATAATAAAAATAAATAATAATTTGCATCAATATTAAGAAGAGGTAAATGTGTCCCCCTTCAAAAAGAAAAAAAGGAAACGATCCCCTTCTCCCCAAAAGAGGTAAAGAAAATAACAGTTCAGGGGATGGAAACAGTTATATATCCATCTTACACGTAATTATATATTTTCCCAACGATTCACCCCTAAAGTGGACCAAACTAATCTTAACTTGGCCAAGCTCCCACCGTGTTCTCATTCTCAATAGATTTCTTGTTAAGACGTACATGATTCCTAAAAAAAAATCCAAAAAACGAGAATACATTTTTTGAATGCCTAAAGAGCTTTACTGCATTATATATATTCCACTGTATTCTTCTGGCCACCGGGGAACCTAAATGTTATCTTTTCCTTTTACATGAATAAACACATTTCCACAATAAATGAATGCAAAAAAAAAAATCACCAGAATGCAGGACACTAACCCTGCATTCCAAATCACATACATTTTCTTTTTACTACACTACATACTAAAGTACACAAGAGTTTTAAAAAATCAGATAAGGAAGATTTTTTTTCATTATGTCGAGAAATGTCAAGAATAAAGACAAATACTCCAAAATGCTATCGGAGTTGGTGGGGCATTGTGTATTTTCAGCATAGTCCAATTGACGTGCATGTATTGGGACATCCTTAATCTTTAAGTATGGGTATTGGAACGCAGGGTAAGTGTTTGCGACTATACTGATGTAATATTTTATACTTTTTTTTGCACTTCAGGTAAAAGAGCACCGCACGTTCACATTGGAGACCATGGCCAACCACTCCACCTCCACTGAGCTCCTACAGGAGATCAGACAGATGGTGACTCAACTGAAGAGTTACCTGCTGCAGAGCACGGAGCTGCAAGCCATGCTGGAGCCACAGCACCAGTATACACAAGACAAACTGGGTAACCATGGACCTTGTAAATCTGTCTTTTATTTGAAACATTTAGCTTATTCATATGATCTAATGCACTGAATGCGTTTTGCCATGTGTGTGTGTTGTATTCAGAGAACATAGTAGAAGCTGCTCTGTGTAAGAGTGTACTGAAGCCACTGAGGGAATCAATATACCAGAGTCTGGAGAAACTGCACAGCAACAACAGCAGCCTCCAGCAGCTGGCACAGAACCAGGTAGGCCTGGACGTAAGCACCTACTTTTATTTGCAGTGATAATAATACTAACAGTTGGGAATGACAAGTGAAAACAGCTGTTAGCATAATGTACATCTTTACCAAAATTTCAAGTGTGCTATGGCTGCCTGCAGATGACTACAAACAGTGCTTCACAGTGCATTTTCTGTGCATACTAGAAGCGGTAGCAGGTGCAATGCTGATTGTGTGTGCATTGTTTGTGTGTGTGTGTGTGTGTGTGTGTGTGTGTGTGTGTGTGTGTGTGTCAGTCGGTTGTCCTAGGCAGCACCACCACAGCATTGGGAGTAACCACTGCGGTCCCCGAGGCCTCTGCTATGGAGAAGATCAGCGTCAAATTGAACCACCTCCACCAGGAGTATTCTCCACAGAAGAAGATTGACCTGCTGCTGAAGGCCTGCAAGATCATCTATGACTCCATGGCAGTCAGCGCCGGGCCAGGTCAGAACATCCAAACAGCCCTTTTTAAAGGTGCATTCAGTGATTCTGGAGAATGCTTTTCGTCAAAATAACTTTTTGTTAAAATCAGTGACTATCTCCTCATGATCCGCTACCCGTACATATTGTGTGTGTGTTTGTGTGTGTGTTTGTGCTGTAAAAAAAAAACGTTGTTAATACAAAGCCTAGCTTCTGTAAACGGGCCTGTTGCTATAGCAATAGTGGTGGGCCCCTTTGTTGACATAGTGTTTATTTACAGACCCGTTTTCAGAGCCAAAGCTGTGTAGTAAGTAACACTGGAATTTTTATCAGCACACACACACAGACAGTATGGACAGGTAGTAGATCGCGGGGAGATATTTACAGATTTTGTCAAAACTATTCATTTTGACAGCTAGCGTTCTCCAGAATCGCTGACTGCACCTTTAACTTTTTACCCCTGATGCCATTCTAATAGCACTACTTTGTTTTTCAAACTAAAAGAACACTCTACCTGACTAGATGATAGGTTTGTTGTTTCCTGCTTGCAAGAAGAGAACTGAATACTGTGGTAATACACTTTGGAGCACACACCGTTTTTTCCAGGCTTCCTGTATTTTTGACCCAGTATAGTGGCTGAGCCGTCTCAGTCTGACAGGCTAAGCTCCCGATCACTGCACACACACACACACGCACACACACAAGAGCAGAACAGTCATAATACAGCTCTTTCGTTATATTTGTAGGCTTTTTGGGCCCATAGGGTGTTACGTTAACTGCAATTCCATCTGTGGCTTTGTGGCTTGCGGTTGTCTCATTCCACTTCTGCTCAGTCAGGTCGACTAATGATGGTGGCTCCAAAGCAACTGACTCCAGAGATTCTTGGGAAATGAAGGAAAATTCAATGTGGCCACAGTGGCTGTTTCCGAAAGGCTTTTCTATCCTTGCAACAATCAACCCAGTCAACTATCACTGTGACTGTGGCAATTTATTCTTCACATTTCTCAAATGGTTATACTTTATAAAAAAAAAATACTACACATTGCCACAAAACACTAGCTAATTTCAGCTTTTAGACTACCAGTGACAATACAGTTTGTGGATATACTAAGTGCAAACTCAAATTCGAGCAGATAACAGGACATAAACAGTGCATAAATGTCTCCATCTAAAATCTAAATTGGTTTCCTCATTGGAATGTGCCCTGTCAAAATATTTATATATGCACGTATGTGTTTCCGTGTCTGTCTGTGTGTGTGTGTGTGTGTGTGTGTGTGTGTGTGTGTGTGTGTGTGTGTTTAGGGCGGTCTCATGGCGCTGATGACTTCCTGCCTGTAATGATGTACGTGCTGGCTAGATCCAATCTGTCCGCCCTGCAGCTGGATGTTGAATATATGATGGAGTTGATGGACCCATCGTTAGCACTGGGAGAAGGTGAACACACACGCGCACACACACACACGCGCACACACACGCACACACACACAATGAAACATCCAGCTTCCCAGTTGACGTGTCCCTGTGTTTATGAATATATACATACTTTATTGAGCAATGCCTGTGTGTGCGTGTGTGTGTGTGTGTGTGTGTGTGTGTGTGTGTGTGTAGGTTCATACTATCTGACCACCACCTACGGGGCTCTGGAGCACATTAAGACGTTTGACCAGCAGAGGTCAGCGACGAGGCAGCTCAGCCTGGAGGTGCAGGACTCCATCCACCGCTGGGAGAGACGACGCACACTCAACCAGGAGAGGCAGGCCCAAGGATCTGTGCGGGTACACACACACACGCACACACAAAAACAAGCATGCACACACAAACACACACACACACGCACACACACACACAAAAACAATCATACACACACACACACACACACACACACACACACACACATATTTGGACAAGAAGAAAAAACTGTCAAAGTCAAAGAGCACAGACTCTTGAGAAAGATTGAGATTGAGAAACAAGCTGCAATGACGCATCACAGTTTACTATGTCTAACTATTGTGTGTGTGTGTGTGTGTGTGTGCATTTGTGTGTGTGTGTGTCTCATGCAGGACTTCCTGACAGTGTGCTGTCCTGAGATTGGCACCAACCCAAAAACCCTGGGTGTCCTCCCCACCACCACCATCCAGCAGCTAGCCGAACAATGTGCCGCACGCTTTGAACATGGTAAATGTCTGAGATACTTTCACCTCACGTCACTGGCAGCACTGGCTTCTAACACTTTCCTTGGTTTTCTTCAACACAATTCTGTTTCTGAACTGGTGCAAATTATATGATTTTTATAGTATTTATTTATGTCGAAATTGAACTATATTACATTTTAAATGGGGCCTCAAGCAATGTAATAACGCCCCTCTTATAAAGAGACTTCCAGATTAAAAAATAAAAACTATAACTATATCCACACTGATCCAGCATGGGAAGCACACTTTCCCTTATGCAACTTGATAACGTTGATCTTCTTCATTGTTATTTTGCTCAGACCTGATCAAGTTGCTATAGAGCCATTACAAATGATACAACATTTTTTGGGGAATGCCCCTTAATAATTTTAAGAAACAATCTAAATTGGTAGCAATAGCGAAGGCAGACGTGTGCAAATGAGAATGTGTGGTTTCAGAAGGAAGTCAAAGAGCGGTGACTGTGTGTAGGCCTACAGCTCCTCAGAAGTCACAGAGCGGTGACTGTGTGTAGGCCTACAGCTCCTCAGAAGTCAAAGAGCGGTGACTGTGTGTAGGCCTACAGCTCCTCAGAGTCCAGTTGTCACCGTGAGCTTGTGATGTTTGGTGCCATCGTGCTTGACATATAATATAACATCTGCTTACTGCACAGCTTAACTGACAAACACAAAGCCATAAGTCTACAACCAAAACAAACAATGTAAATCAGTGCAGATTGGTTAGATTTAGCCAAATTTGCATAGGTATTCTGGAAAAATGTTACACATAAAATGATTATCACTACATAATTATTACTATGCCACCTTTGCTCCCCCCCCCCAGACTCTTACATGCTCAGTTTGTACATGGATGGTGTTCAGCGGCCCCTGGCCCCTACGGAGGTGGCCATCATTGTTAAGCAGAGCTGCCAGCCTGGAGCCTACTGCTTTGTCTATCACCCTGTGGACCAACCCAAAAGCCAGGCCGCCCCACGCAGCTGCCCCACAGCCCTGCCCCCGGCTCCACCTCAACCCAGCCATTACCCAGCAGGCATAGCGGCTGTGGATAGCGTACCGAGCCATTACCCAGCAGGCATAGCGGCTGTGGACACCGTAGAGCCAGAGGCGGAGGAGGAGGAGGAGGAGGAGGAGGAGGAGGAGGAGGAGAGTCTGATTAGCTTGTAACTGCTCCAGTATTCTAGAGTGGCATGCTCCTGTGTCGCCAATGGTCACTACATCACTGTGGCGACTTGGACCAACAAAGTACTGATTCCACAGAAGAAGAAGTGAGGGGGACCAATGCAAATCTTGGAAAAAGAAGTGTCTTAAATCTCAGGTCTTGAATTTGTTGATCAGATTAAGATTTGGGATTATTTTTTATGTAATATTACTGATTGTGGATTGATATCTCCTGTTGAAAACGTGTTCATATTTGAAATCATTTCATATGAGACAATCAAAGACATGAAAGACTGATTTTATACCGCAACATTGGGTCTAGAACCCGAGGGCATATGTACTGTACACTCACCTCCACTTTATTAGTTACAGCTGTTCATTTTCTTGTTAACACATATAACTAATCAGCCAATCACATGTTAGCAACTCAATGCATTTTAGGCATGTAGACCTGGACGGGATAACTTATTGAGGTTAAAATCTAGCAACAGAATGGGGAAGAAAGGGGGTTTAAGTGACTTTGAACATGGCAATGTTGAGGGTGCCAGGAGGGCTGGTATGAGTATTTTAGAAACTGCTGATCTACTGGGATTTTCACTCTAAACCATCTCTAGGCTTTACAGAGAATGGTCAGAAAAAGAAAAAATATCCAGTGAGAGGCAACCAAATTGCTTGGCTGCATAGCTTTTTGTTTTTATAAGCCAGTGAACAGGTGTGCCTAATAAAGTGGCCGGTGAGTGTATATGGCTTTATACTGTAGAATGTAAAAATACATACAATGCTAACATGCACATATTTGAAACATGCTTACACTGTTTATACTCTATGATATTTAATGCTACTCTCTCTCTCTCTCTCTGACGCTCATGGACTTCTGCTTCAGCGGTAGACTGTAAGTTACTGCGGACCTGCTTTCTTATTCAAAATGAATCTTTTTCTTTAATAGTTTCTATACAAAAGTCCACAGCATTGAGATCAGTATTACTTGGGGGGGAGGGTCCTTAGAGGCAAATTTGTATTCAAAGCACAGATATAAAAGCAGCTTTATAGACCAAAACTTCAATATCGGTTCAAATATTGCCAGAAAGCATCAATCATTTTCATCCCTCATGTGTCTTTTATATGTTGATATTGATTGTAAAATAAACTGGCTTTTTACAATTTGCCCACGCCGTTTTTCTTTGAAGTCAACATTTCCAAACTAGATGTGGCAGAGCCCAACAGGCTGCAGTATATAGCCTGCAGTTCTCACAGAAAAAAGGAATCCAATATAAAGAAGAGTAAGTTATTAACTCACAGTTCCTTTGTAGATCCGTCATAAGCCATTCATTTAACCAACTTTCTAGCTGCCATGTTGTCAAACCTCCCCATGCCTGAATGACTACAGTACACTCACTGTACCTTTTGGAAAAGGCCTGCAGAGGATCTGGATAGAATCCATTTGTTAAAAACGTATTTATTATTCATGAATTTATTAGCAACAATTGGAACTGCAGTATTATTATAAATACAAAAAGTTATCATCCCAGACTTTACTGCCTAGTACAAGGAAGATAATGAGACTGGTGCAAGAAAGCTTTGGCACACAGAGCAAATGACAAATGCAGCTATTTTATCTGAAGAAGACACTTGACACAAGCTACTGTGTCCTTACTGTATGACTGTCTACCTTGTCATTTCCATGGCAAGACATACAAATGAAATAATTCTGAAGGTCCTGCTTTGTACCGCAAGCTATTCTTTTTGTAAAATCAATGGGAAATACATTTTTATTTTAATAATAATAATTGATTGGATTTATATAGCGCTTTATTTCGATGTTGTTGACTCAAAGCGCTTTACAGGGTTCCAGGTTCAATTCGTTCACACACAGTCATACCGGTGGTGGTAAACTACGATAGTAGCCACAGCTGCCCTGGGGCAGACTGACGGAAGCGAGGCTGCCATTCCGCGCCATCGGCCCCTCCGACCACCACCTCAAACACACAGCAATCATACACATTCACACAAGGCAAGGTGGGTGAAGTGTCTTGCCCAAGGACACAACAACCATGACACAGGTGGCCGGGCGGGAATCGAACCTCCAACCCTTTGATCATTGGCCAACCCGCTTAACCACCTGAGCCACAGTCGCCCAAATTTTAGGCATGAGATGACATGATGTGTATTCATAGATTCAGCTCTGTACAATACAAGACCACAGGTTATACAAACTACTTTTTCAAATATACTAAACCCCCAAACCATGTGAGGAAATCCTTATTGTCCACTACTATACTATCTATCACCCAGCAATGGGCAGAATGAGTGATCATTGCTGAGGTCAAAGGGGTCAAAACTGTTCAAAAAGCCTCACTATGATTCACTCGCATTTCTCCAGAATTTGAACATTGGTTTGTCATTTTCTGACTGATTTAAACTTAAACAATTCAGCCACGCTGGCACAGATGGGAGTTTGTTTTGATGAGTGTGTGAGGTATAGCTCAGGCCTTGTGTGTGTGAAAGGTTATTATGTTCAGAAAGGTGATGCAGAGCCCTTGTTAAGGCTATTCCTGTCTGCATGGCATTATCTCCAACACGGCCTATAACAAGCTCCTTAAAACCGTAACAAGCTTCCGGTATGCTAACAGACTCTGCTCAGAATCTCCCACATTTCCTCCTTTTGTCTGGTTTACAATCCACACGTAAAAAATATTTCATGAATAACAAAGTATCAATGGAATATGTGTGTGGACGGACAGATCCTGTACAGGTGATGTCAGGATATATAGAGGGTTTCTCCATACGGACATACTAACAAGATGATTATTCAGTAGTGATGGCTCAGTCTTCCATGTAGAAGCATTGGAGAACTTATTTATCTATAAATATATATTGTTATATATACTATGCACTGACAACACAAATATGAAGCTAGAAAGCGAGATATATCCAGTTTAAGGCAAAGTGCTACGTATACACACACAAACATACACACACACATTTTACAGTACAAACAAAAAGATGTTTACATTTTCTTTGAGCTTAACATAAAATTGCTCTGTCCTAAAATATCAAAGTTGGGTTGATGAATTGTTTGAAATCTTTGAAAGGTTTGTCATTCATGGGATTTCCAAAGATTTTGCTAAGGTCTGCAGAGAACTTCTGTTAAATTGGATATTTCTTGAGTGGTTATATTACTAAGAGTTGGATCATTTCATTTCATTTGAGCGCCTACGGTAAAGTATATTCAACGTGAACTACAGCAGATTGTGCCTTCCAGTACATTTAAATGGGAAATGTTCTTTTATAATGTTGAAATCACAATAAAATATACTCGTACAAAAAAGTGAAAAAATATGATAGAGATTGGTTTGCCACTTGTTACCGCTGTCCCAAAGTCAGTCAAGTAAAGTATTACAGCTTGAATTTAAATCACATAATGTGTAGTCATATTTTTCCCCCCAAGTCCATATAAATAAATAAAAAATTCTCAGTTGAAATATCTAGACAGTATTGCCTTAGTCCTGCAGCATCCAGTTTTAATCTGCCACAAGGTATGAATGAACAGACTCGCATATATATATATATTCACACAAGCACTATAATGATATCCAGGAATAAGATGGTTGGCTCTCTACAACAGCACCATGACTAAGAGTCTTTGAAACGGGACACTAACAAGCCAACAGCACTTCTGCTAGGGCTGTCTTCTTTGGCACTACAAAGTCAAAGTTGGTTTGATTTGGTGAAGGGTGTGTACGCTTCTGTATATGTGTGTGTGTGGGAGGGTGGGATAGGGGGATGGGGAAAGGGGCAACAACGATCCAGTTCCAGGGTATATAAGTAGGTAAGACAAGAAGCTGATTTCTTTTTAAACCACCATAGACCCGCACACAGCCGCTTACAGAAGAAACCAAGCATGTGTCGGAAACCCCAAATTCTTCCCATTTAAAGAAGGACTAGAAAGAAGTGTTAACTAGTTTTAAAAGCAGCGCACCTGGAACACTTCTCTGCTTGCATGACTGCTGACTTTTAACCACTGAACTCCAACAGACAGATCAACACGTCAACTATGAGAAGCAGGTAAGAATTTAGCCAACTACTGGCCCAATCAATAACTTCAAAAAAATCCAAGAACTCATTACATGAGGCGACTGTGGCTCCGGTGGTAGATCGGGTCGGGCCAATGATCGAAGGGTTGGAGGTTCGATCCCCGCCTTGCCACATGTGTCATGGTTGCTGTGTCCTCCATACAGAAGAGTCTCCAGTCTCAAAGGGATTTACCTGTATAAATAAAAGAGGTTAAAAATAAATTACTTTGCATTAAACTAATTTCACTTTAATCTGTGCCGCAAGTTAGTATGCTCTATTTTTCTTCTTCCAAAGTTGCTTATGAATGCATTCACAGAGATTATATTACTTATTTATTATGCAAGTCCGAATTAGGCGTCTCAACGATTGAGACTTATGATTGGCAGCATTTGTTTCCATAGCGCGCACACACACACACACACACACACACACAGACACACACACACACACACACACACACACACACACACACACACACACACACACACACACAAAAGCTTAAAGCAGAAGATTTTTTGCTGGTTATGTGATCATATCATTCTTGTGACACATTTTAAATCGCAAATTAAAAAAAAAAAATAACAAAGAAACACATTTTTAAAACCTTACTGCAGTCATTTCTGGTTCATATTTGGTCCCAAAATGATCAGGAACCCCTGAGATGTACTGAACTGCATATGTTGTCAGTTGACAGGTGAATTTCAGTACATCTCTTGTTTTTAGAACATTGGAGAGATATTCTGGATATCATAGAATTAGAAAAAGAAAATGATTTATGAATATGCACCAAAGTCACCCAGCACTAGGAAAACAGCTTTGGCTCAAGAATGATACTTTTGGCTATATTGTAGATTATATAAGAATCCTCCGCGTACATGATGGTATAACAATGATGATGATAAAGATAGCAACAATGCACATGTGGAATTCATTTGTTCTGTTGTTGATTAGTTTGAAGATCATTACTCAGTTAACATATACAGTATGTATTATTGTTTAAGGAAGCATCTTTTCTCCATGTTTTAGGATGTCTCCGGTGCCTACTTTCCCCCGAATGTCTTTCCCATTGCTTTGCATTCTGGGTATGACCTTGGTGACATCTGGCTTCCCACAGCCTCGACTTCCTCTCAGGTGCTTCTTCTTCTTCTGAGTCTTATAAAACGCAGCGGCAAACTATTACTGTTAACGATGGTTTTAACAAATCAATGAAATATCTAGAACCTCGGATACTCAATCCCCTCCTTAATATGCTGTACATTTTGTGATAGTCAAAATACGATGGAGTATGTCTTATGTCTGTATCCCAATCGTTAAGTTTATCCTTATCTGTTTCCAGAAGTCCTGACGATTCAGAGGAACCGGAACAAGATGACTGGGATGTCCTCTTCCCCTCCATCTCTCTCCACGATTGGAGCATTCAAATGATGTCAGCGCCCAG
Source organism: Hyperoplus immaculatus (assembly GCA_949357725.1). Lineage (NCBI taxonomy): Eukaryota > Metazoa > Chordata > Actinopteri > Uranoscopiformes > Ammodytidae > Hyperoplus > Hyperoplus immaculatus. The sequence goes on along the minus strand of OX442363.1, from coordinate 5,042,191 downwards.
CCTCGGAGCAGCAGCCAATAGCAAGGCAGGATTGATGAGGGGGGCATGGATGTTTGGCCCAGAAAGGGCAGAGGCAAGGTAACCTGAATAGTTGAAAAAAATCAAATTAAAAAGAAACAGGAGTTACAACAAATCTCCCTCAGACAGCGACATGTGTCATAACATTGTCCCTTTCTGAACTTCTCAAATGTAATATCAATATTTGTGTGTTTGCATTTGATGTGTTAGTATTGTGGCCTGTTACCTGGGGTGGTTGTACAGTCACGTATCCTGCTCTGTGTGTACGTGTAGGTCGGAGAGGGCGTGGCCTGCTGGATGGTCATCCCAGGGCGCCGGTGTGATGAAAAGGAACATGGTGGTGGCTGATGACGCGGCCTTCAGGGAGAAGAGTAAACTGCTCACCTCCATGGAGAGACAGAAGTGGCTCAACTCCTACATGCAGAAGCTACTGGTGGTCAATTCATCGTCATGATGAACTGATGTCATTGTGCGGCCACTTTATCAGAACATCTATCAGTTTATATCTGCGCCGGCCTTTTAAGACAAGGCAAGAAGACAGTGTAGACATAAATAAATATAAGCAGCTGCTATATTATTATTATATGTATTATTATTGTTTAAGTCTTGGCTTTCCAAATAAAAAACATTTTATTCCAAATCCCGCTCACAATTGTAGTGAAGTTCTTGAATTCAAAAGAGATGGTTGATGGAGTTCTCTAGCAGTCTATAAAATCCACTATGAGATTCCAGGAAAAGTAGATACAGTTTGTTTGTCGGTCGTGCTGAAAATTTTTTGGTGTTATTCCATCTCATGAATAAATAAAGACTCAAATGATGTTTCTGACCACTGGAGCTTGTCTTTGAATCCATACAGTAGTGTTGATGTGATGTCTGTTTTAGATTTAATAGCATTGTTATTCTAAAATCATCTGCGTGTATTTTACGCAATGTTACTCTCTAGACAAAAGCACGACGGACAACAAACAACAAATTATTAGTTCAAGATATGAACGATATGGTTGCTTGAGTGAGATGACTTCATACCAATCTCATCTGTCTGTGTGTGTGTTAAGTACAGAGCTGAAGGGAGGATGTGGTTAGCCTAGCTTAGCATAAAGACTTGAAGCAAGGGGAAACAGCTAGCCTTTAGTCTAGACAGAGCGTCTAAACCTTAAAAAAAGTCCTCATCTTCTTACGACCTTATAGCTCACTGGTTATCTTAGATCTTGTTGGACTAATTTGTACATACACTGATGTTTATGTACACATTAGAAACATGTTACCAGCCACACTAGCAATAGAAGACCTGCGCAGATGAAATATTCACCCCCTCCCCAAATAACACATTATCATGTTTAAATTGTTTTGTGAATGGATTAAAAAACATGAGATTCACGCTATTTAGTCAACTCCGGGGACTTTTGTAGACATATGATAAAGCTATGATTTATAATTGCTTGTGCTTTGTAATCATTTATTTGTATTAAATAAAGATTTCCTTCCATCGACATTCCATATTTCATTTATCTATAACATATGCATATCATATTAGGAATCATTTATTTCCTTTATGTTAGGGTTTTTTCAAATCAATCGTGTGTCCCTTTTTCCATTCTGTTACCATTTTCAGCTCGTACAAACCAAATATGTTACATTTTATTTCTTTGTGAAAGTTAAAAAAAAAATTAAAAACTAAATCTGGTCTCCATCCAAACAACAAATCAATTGGAAACAACTAAGAAATTAAAAATAAATATTGTGTTTATTTCTGAATGAATAAACCACCTAGGACACCGTCTCACAAACACATATACTGTATCATATAAGTCATATTCCATGCTGTCTGTGGATCAAGTTTAAGTCTATGGCGGTATCAGTACCACTTTGTCCAGTCTGCCCACCATCTCCTGCAGCTGCATCCTGTTGTGCATCCTGTGTGTGTCCCTCCTCTCCAGCAGTAGAGCCTCGGTCTGAAGGAGCAGCTTTGTGGCCTGGGATGCTGGGAGCTGGTCCGGAGCCTGTGCCCCACCGTGGGGCCCCTCTGCTGGGTGGCAGCTGGCTTTGACTGGCCTCTCGCTCTGGAGCCTGGCTCTGTAGAAGTGCTGGAGGAGGGTGGAGGAGGTGTCTGGTCCATCCTGCAACCTCTCTACTCCCTCTCCTCTGTCCTCTGCTCCCCCTCTGCCTCTCCTCTGATGCTTTAGGACATACAACGGAAGGGAATTAGTCAGACAGACACAATATAGAAGAAGAAGGGGGGGATATGTTTAAAGTTCAAAGTCATGGTTTTGATAGAAGCAACCTTGTTAAAAGTGAAATCAATGCATGATGTTCTTAAATCAATGAATAATTGTCTTTAATAATCGTGATTACACAATGTCTATCAAAACAATCATGATTATGATTTTTGTCATAATCAAGCAGCCCAACCTTGCAATTTCCACGGTTTGGATAAATTTTAAACAATTACATTATATAACAGATAATCTGTATGAAAATGTTGACTTCATATCTACAGGTTTTTATTGTTATTTTTTATGGAGACTCAGTGACCTCCATGGTAACACAGTGATTGACAGGCTGACTGAAAACCTCTTTAGCTGAACAGAAACTCCCCTCTTCCAACCCCTCATAAAATCCACAAACTTTTTGCCTTTACTATTGCACATAGTGGCGACCCCAAAAAAGTCAGTCTGCTTACTGAACCCCCCAAAGGCCCATTCAGAGCCAGGAAAAACCCTGGAATACCTTGTGTGTGTGTGTGTGTGTGTGTGTGTGATTGTGTGGCTGTCGGTGTGTGTGTGTGTGTGTGTGTGTATCACACATACATGTGCTGTGGGCAGGATCAGTAGCATGTCCTCCAATTTCTCTAGTCCCCGGTTTCCATGGTGACACAGTCTGGCGCTCCCGTCGGGTGCATGTGTAGGTTTCTCAACTGCAAGATCTGTCAGATGGGAGTCCACCACACTGTCCTACAAACACACACACACACACAAACATGCTTTGCGTCACATTTCCTGCAAAAATACAGTAAAAATTATGTTTCACATTGACATATTGTAACCATATGAAACAACAATAATTTGATGTTTTTCTTCTTTATTTATAGGCTAGATGTAGGCCTTTTTATTATGTTTAACCCCATATTATATCAATGATATATTTAGCAGTTTTCACTTCGTGCTTCATGCTTCTCTCCAACCCAGAGTGTCTGTCAAATGAATGAATGACCTCAGATCACGTGTGGTTTTGCTTCGTAATGCTGGTTCACTTGCAAAAGGGGCAATATGAAAGTGGACCACACTAAACACAACAAATCTAAACTCTATTTGGTCTGGACCAAAGCAAGTGAACTTGCGGACTTTCCCAGTGTGAATACACCCTAACTCACCATCCAGGTCCAGAACACTTTCTCCACCTGTTTCCAGTTCAGATATGCTTCCAGGAGGTCACAGAGCTGCTGCATACAAACACAGTCCTATAATCAACACACACACACACACACACACTTAATAATAGAACACACATATTGTGTTAAAACAGTATGAAGATGTATACACTATTTAATATTGAATTAAAGGTACAGTGTGTAGAATATATTGGCATTTTTCAGAACAGACTTGGTAGGAATGGAATATAATATTCATAATTAGGTTTTATTAAGTTTATAATCGCTTGACTTGTTTATTGTTTATTGAACCAATTTCCAAAACCATTACAGTGAAATGTTTGATCATAAATTATTGTTAGGCTTTTACGAAACCAAAACAGATTTAGAGATCAGAAAGTAAAAATTTTTTTGACAGTCAGTGCACAACAGATGGGACATTGTTTTGGTATCTATCTTTTAATCTATATCTATGGGCAGAGAGCATTATTAGAAATACATTTTAATAATGGCACACACACACACACACACACACACAAACGTACCTCCTTTAGCACTGTTGAGCTTTGAGCAGAGGAGGATACAGAGGAGGGGAGGCTGGCAAAAAGAACCTGAGAATAAATATTGAAAAAAATATTGGTTTCTTTGGATACTTCAATATAACTTACTCTATAACGATATCAGTTACTTAAAGAGGACCTATTATACTACTTTTCTGGTCTTAATTTCTTGTTTTACACTGCTATAGAGCAACCTGACACGAATCACATCACAAAAAACTATGTAGATTTTCGGGAAGCTCTTTCTCTTATTTTGGCGATCCAGCACGTCCTGTCAACACTTGAGTGTGTGTGCTTCGGCAATCTCCGCTCCCTCCGCCTGTGATCGGCCATCTCCGCTCGCCTCCCCCCCCCCTCCTGCAAACCCCACTCCGTTGTGATTGGTTACCTTCCTTCCGGAACACTTTCAGTGGCGGGAAGCGCGAGCATGGACCTATAAGGGCACGAGGCAGACGCGAACAGGGAAGTGACAGCATTACCATACATGGAAACATCCGCGTGGTGACTTCACAAAGTTACATGCGACGTCACAAAGTTACGGAAGGGTAGACCGCTTTGAACACGTGACTTCTCGACTGGCTAGAATAGTGTTTAGTGCTCTGCACAGACACCCCAGACGGTCAGCAGGGAATACGTCGAAATGCATGTAAGTCATTATTTGATAATTTAGTATGGTTAAGCATGACTATGAATCATCATAACAACGTTTATAGGTCATAAAAGTCAAAAAGCATCATAGATCCGCTTTAAATGTGCTATGAGGAACTTTCAGTTTGTGTTAATTCTAGCGACCCCTTTGGACAAAAGTGGTAGTCTTATTTTATGAAGCCAGCTGTTGGCCATGGGTGAGTGTTCCAAGACAAAGGCTTTTAGAAAAACGATATAAAAATAGTGTTCTTTTCACTGATTGTCTCGTTTGCTGTTAGATGTAATTCATGATCATCAGAGGAAAAATTAGACTGTTTCAGAAATATTTAAAAGTTCCTCGTAGCTTTAAATTGCGTATTTTAGAAACATTTCCTGATTTTATGCAACCAAACAGATTTAAGTACACATGTATATGCCTTATCTGTTCAAGGGGCAGTTTAAGTTTAAGCACTTTAGCTACTGCATGGAGAGTTCTATCTTTGCAAGCATCCTCCACTTGTGCTCATGCTAAACCTCTCCCTGGTTGAACTTTGAACAATAAGTGTTACAATGCAACCACTGATAAAAGCACAGAATGTTAGCCTGTTTCAAAAGTTGAAAAAGAAGGGGGAATCTCTCACAGCATGGAGCAGGCGTGTTCGCTCCTCTTGCATGGATAGCAGGGTCCGCCCCTGGTGTCTCAGACGGCCAATGAGCCACTGGAGTTTCCTCAGAGACGCAGGGTCTGACTGGAGCTCTTTGGAAAGCCGGGCGTTAACCTACCACACAAGAGAGAATGAGAGATTAAAGTATGCAAATACGGAATTAAAGCTATAGTGCGTAATTTATGTTTCCCCAGTGAGGAATGCTGAGTCATTACAATAACAGGTGAGCCTTTCGGTGATCGTGCATGGATTTTTATACCTTCTGATGTACATCCAGGTTTTTTTTCTTAGCAGTAGAAATCAACAACTGAAACATTTCTAGGGCGCTTCTTGGGATTTTTCTGAGCTCCTGCACCAGTGTCAGGGGGGGCGACATCAGTTTGTAAACGCTGCCATACTGAGAACTACAATGAGAGTTTTGTGGAGCTGAATCAACTTTGTTTCACCTCATTTGACGATGGCTTGTATGTAACCAACATTCATTTATATAGAAAAAGTAACGCACCATAGCTTTAATTTAACCCATACTTACAGGTGTGGGTGTGAGTAAGGTTTTGTCCAATTGCTGTACTCGCTGTGTCAGCAGTTTCTCCAGTGTTCCGGTGGCGAGCAGCCAGCCCAGTGCCAGGAGGAGGTCTCTACTGGGCAGTCTCCCTCCCTCTCTACCACACCTCATCCACTCAGCATGGTAGCCTGTCTGCCAGAGGCCTGCAGCCACTAGCCTCCTGTGCTCTGCTGCTGCTGCTGCTACACACACACACACACACACACACACACACACACACACACACACACACACACACACACACACACACACACACACACACACACACAGCATGATGTCAGTCCATTTGGTCCAACAATTGAAAGTAAATGAGGTTACAGAACCCTAGGTAAGTAATTACAATCTCATGTAGTGTGGGGACAAATACAAATAACCTGAGATAGGTCATTTTGCATATTGATAATTTTTGTCCTTTTGGGTCTTTTGCCATGTACCATTTTCAGACTTTTGTAACACTCAAAGAGAAGAACCAGTTCATTTAGAAAATGTCCAGGTGATCATGTCGTGGTGCAGTATTGGCAATAATAATTTCATAGTGACTATTATGACAATATGAGATCATTTAAGCAAAATTATGTTGTACAAATGAATGATTCCTACCAAACTGTAATGAATTATTAATAACATGTGTTGTGTTTCTCCGGATTTACATAGTGTTTTGTGTAATATCATGTTTTCATGAATAGCACCTGGGGAAATCAGTGACGTCCTGGACAAATAGCACTAAAAGCCATAAACAGAACTAAAAGAACATAACAAAACATGACTGACCTCCTCCAAGCTTTGCTCGATCTTCACTGGAAACAATGCTAGCTGTCTGAAGGATGTCGGCGAGGAGCTGCCAAAACTGATCCTCCTGGAAAACAGCAAGCAAGTGCCTCGATTAAGTAAGTAGACCCAAAGAAAATGTAGTTAACATTCCGTTTGTGAAAGTGAAAACAGACGAGGAACATACCACCTCGAGTCCAACACCAAACTTAGCCCGCCTGAAGGTGTCCGGTGCGGGGACAGCGGTCAGGCCGGAGGCCGCCAGCAGTCTGCACAGAGCTCCAATCACCTGCTTCACCTCCACACTCACTGCGACTTTACTCCGCTGCATTACAGACACCGACCGCACACTAGCGACTACTACACACTGTCTATACACTCAACTATAACAGTTAGTCCACTTTAAGTTCGTTTAAGACATAATCAATAACATTTCTACCACTTTGACGTTGTGTTGTGGGTTGGTTGTGTGGCTGACTTGTTGATATTTCCTGGCGAAGACAACAACTTCCGGGTTCGAGTCCGTTGCCAGGGAAGCAAATAGAATTGTGATTGATATCTTTGTTAGCCAATGAAAACCTGAATGTGATTCTGAAAGAGGCGGGTCGGAATTACGATTCATTAGTTCTTGTTAATCAGTTCATCCAACTCTGAAATGTTATACATTTAATCTATTCATACACTATAGGCTTACTATATTACCAACAATATTTGAAATAATGAGATTCAACGGATATATTTTAATAGTATTTATTTCATATATCAAAATCATTAAAAATACATAAAAAGCTCAAAGTTGAGTGTACAAACATGCCTGAAATAATTTAATGTTGTGAACATCCTTTTACACTAATAAAAAAGTAAACTCGGTATCACATCTTAAAGAATAGGAACAATGTGTAAGCTGCATATCCAAAACTAACCTAAAATGTACAGTAAAATACAGCAGACTACTTTCTGCCCTCAAATCAGTACCAAACAGAGTAGTGGTTGTATTTTGGTCATGTAAGTTTTCACTCAGCTCTGTTGGCTCCACAGTCCTGACTGAAGACTTTTGCAATTTAGCAGGAAATGGTCCCTTTCCTCATAAAGGTTAGTACACACTACATGCCAACATTATCCTGCTAGCTGCCTTTATCCTATTTCTACTACCTGAGAAGTCAGAGTTTGCTTTTTGACCTTAATTCCTGAATTTAAACAGCTATGAAAATTGGAATGCTGTTTAAGTACCACAGCACGATGCTAATATTTGCTGGATTTTTCATAAATTGTGTAACTCCAAGTCACCTTTTCTCACCATTAGATTTCCATTGCTTAGGCCAATGTGATGTAAATATAGCATAAACCAGCAAATTTTGAGCTATATTTGGCCAACTCTCCATGTTATTGTGGAGGATGGACAGTGATAGGCATTTACAGCCAAGTCCTATTAGTATACAGAAAGTGATATTATTTTCTATTTTCTTGCCCACACCAAAGTCTCTATTCACAAGTGTGTGTGTGTTTGTGTGTGTGTGTGCTACACTATGCTTTAGTTCTCGCTAGTAGAACATACAGAGACACAAATAACCATTCTAATTTTTGTTTTTGGCCTTCAAATGGTACTATACCACCAATTTCCACTGCCAATTTCCAGTTACCAAGAACAGTTAGCATTACCCTCAATATCCTTCATATTTCGACAGGAAACAATATATTAATGATGTTAATAGCATCGAAAAATGTGCTTATCGTGTATCTCCATTGGTTAATTTAAAATAGTTATTCGACTCTAAAACGTAAACTGTGTATTTGTTTGTTTTGTATGTGCTTCATCTACAACAAAGTCTATGCTGTTCAAAATCTTTTTATACAAAGAATTGCACCATGACAAACCATAAAACAAAATGTAAAAAAAGGGTAAGACTCTTTGAGAATTGGGCTGTAGGTGTAGCAGATAGTCATGCTTCTCAACTCTCTCCATCTGCTGCATCCACCTCCTGTTTAATGACTGGGATTCCTGGAAAGAACCGGAAGAGAGAGATCACTAATCATGTATTCAAAACAAAGACATATTGCTATGATGTGCCACAACTTTAAAGTCAGTCATTTTTTTGTTATGGTTGTTCCTTTTCAAAGACCTTTCTTGCCTTTTTGGTGGCATTTACAGGTTTGTAATTTTTAATGATACATTTCTACGAAGAAATATTTATCATTTGGAACTAAACATTGAGAATATCCTCTAAAGAAACTGCTATATTGAAACTGATCTCAAATGACTTTCTTAAAACACTCTAGGTTATATTGGCAATCAATTTGACTTAATTAATTAGACGTGTTGGACATACACTAGTATCGTTATAGTTATCCATTGATTGAATTATTTCTTAGTTATCTATTTAGAAATATATTGCTCCACATTGCTGCTGAAACACTCTTACCATCTAGCTTCTTCAGAATAGGTAGTCTTTTGGAGGCTTCATCCATCCAGTTTCCTTCCCCAGTATGCTTCTCCTCCAGAGGATTTCCAACAAACACTAGATCTTCCAGGCACGGCAGGTCAGCTAGCCTCACAAATTCTCCTACGCACAGGAAAAGACAACATAAGCCCAAATTAAAGGAGTAACAGTCAGGATTTCAACACCAACCAATTATCGGTATATTAACATTTAAAATCAGAAAAAATAATAAAAATTAATAATAAAGAAATGATTTCCCTCAAAAAAAATATTAAGAAGGTACATATTTAGGGAAGTGTCAGACAGTGGAAGAAATAAAAGGGTGATTTAAAGACAAATGATTCCCCTTCGATACATCAAAAGGCATTAGGCAAGAAGAGGAGTTTCATTTTTAGCTTCAATAATGTTCCATGAATACATGACTGACACACAGTCATTTAGAAATCTAGCTAGATATGTCTACTCAATTTATTAAATTTGATATACTTGGCTTTATTCATGAATGTAGCCTACCCCATTCTTTGACCAAGTTGTTGGACATGTAGAGGACTTTGAGGCTCTTCATGCATTGGATTCCCTTCAGTTTCTCTATTAAGTTATAGGAGATCCACAACTCTTGTAGTGTTTCCCCGACGGCCTCCTGCATGACATACAAGAATATACATTCAGAGTATGTCTTTAGCAATAAAAAAATTGGATGATCAAACTAGTTGTGTTGTGTTTCACCTTACCAGCCCAGTGAGGGCCTTTATGTTATTTCTTCCTAATGACAAAATCTTCAAGTTCTCTGGAAACACAAGACACCATCACATTACAAAACCACATATCCATCCATGAATAGACTATGTTTGAGTCAGGTTGTAGGTAAAGTATTTACGCAGCCAGTACTCACTCAGGCCGTTGAGATTAGTGATTTTCTCAATGCAGTTTGTGGACAGAGACAACCTCCTGTGGTGGATACAGTACAATAACATATTGGGTATTTCAAGGACTCGTGTGGTTTAAAACATTTCTGACTAAACACTGTGTTAGCTGCTCGGTAACCGGTACTTGCTCTTGACCGATCTACAACTGAATATTCTGTTTATGTTCTGAAAACTTACTGGAAAAATGTATCTACTTAAGTATTATTGGTCAATAACACTTCAGTATTAGAGAAAGCTGAATCTTTTTCTGCTGAAAACATTTTTTGTTTTTATATGATTTGTATTTTGGTTCTAGTTTTACTCAATAATGCTGTTGCTGAATTGCTGCTGTGAAGCAAAACTGTGTTGTTACTCTGTAAATAAAGTTGCAGTGCATGTATACAGTCTACAGTTGGATGTAAAGAAAGACACCAACTATAAAAAAAAAAAGTAGCATAAATGTTCTGCATTCTGCCACGGAATTAAGAAAATATAACCTAGCCAGCGCCAAACTGCCATCTGTCCCAGCGAGCCATCTACCATAATAACTTCATGCTGAAGAATTTCTACTGTAGATTTCATTTTGGATACATTTGTCCAAATATATAACCACTGCCAAAAGTAAATCCTACCTTTGAAGGGGATCAAATGGTATGTGTGCCATCTATAGTCAAGACGCCCGGGTGTTTTCCATGCATCTTTTGTTATAGATCAGTTCAATGTATAACTTTGACTGAGTGCAGCTACTTGATCCCAAATCCACCCAAATGAATGAGCTCAACAAGGCTAATCTAATGATTAAACTGCCTTCACAATGATCCGTTAATTAATTTGTCTCACTCTTATTAAGTATGGGAATTGTAAAACATAAAATAAACAGATCTATCCCATTATATAACTTAGAATGCTTCCTTGCTGATGAACATACCAAACATTTCAAACCATTTACAGTACAACAACTCGTTGAAATAAGTCATTGTTATCGATGCTGCAGAACTCACTCGCAGTTGGAGAGTGTGGAGAGAGAAGCGTCCATTTTCTCGATTGGAGGAACCTGGCCATACAGTTTAACGGCTTTAGCCTCAGTCACTTTCTCCCCTGACTTCTCCTCCTGTATACACAAACACAAACACGTCATCACAACAACAATGCTACAGTTATGCAACTACACATTCGTTACGAATACAGTGAATACTTGTATTACCAACCACTGATTCCATTTCACAGTACTTCATTGTATTCTGCCTGAAAGTGACTGTATGGCACTCACCCATTTAGCTAGTGCTTCTCTCACAGTTGTTGCTTTGGCAGCCTGGAGACATTACATGACATTTAATTATTAGACAAAAGTGAGCTAGGCTGGATTGTGTTGTGATGATAAAATAGCAGGTACTGTGCTAGCAACAGTGTAGCACGAAATATTTTCTTTAGTATCATTTTCATGTTAGGGTTTCTTAGCTACTAACTAGAGAGTACAATATGATGGAACAGCCATTGGAACTAGTCCTATTATTCTCAGTGCGAGATTTAGCAGCAGTAAAAAAGGGACATAATAGACAGTGACATCCCCACACGTTGAGGAAAGAGTAAACGTTATTTAGTCAGCTATGGAACACTAGCCTAGGTTACACTTATTGACATAAAGGGTAAGCTAACAAGCTAATTAAAATGAGCCCATATGAGCCCACAGCGATAACAATATCGCATGCAAAGGCAGCTTTTGCTGTCAGACGAGAAGTCACTGGGGGCTCGCATGAGTGGTCACAGTAACACAGAGGAAATTAGCCGAAAAACACAAAATGACAACGAAAAATGAACCGACAACTCAAACACTCACCATGTTGATGGTTGAAGTCTGCTCTGGTTGCTATGGCATTGACAGGCAGCCTACCAACTGCGCCTGCGCAATGTAGTCCCACTGACGGCTCTACCCAAATAAACACGGCTGTAGATGGTGTCTTTGAGTGGCGGTGTCTGCTGTAAAATATTCCTCGCTTATTATCACAATTTTATCTCGCAGATGAGATGGGAATAACACATGTATTACAACATTGTAAATTATAAAATAATCTTTAATTTTAAGAATTTGATTGATTGATTGATTAGGTAGCCTATATGTTATAGCCTACACTTTAGCCTAACCGTCCCTGTCATGACCATGTAGACCTACACTGGGGTTGCAACAGTGGAGTAGGTCTATCTTTCACAGTACGCTATTTAAATCTATTTTGCATCCTCTTAATATTCCATCAAACCACTTAAATGCATTAATTGTCCAGTAGGTGACAGTGAAGTTTAATATAAATTGTCCCCTTTCTCCTCCATTAGGCCTATTCAGATGTATCGTTCTGAAATAGCTGGGCCTATAGGGTGACATAGGCTAGCCTAAGCTATAGGGCCACTTTTTTGTAGATGGCCTAGGAAACTAGAATAAAACAATGTATGAGATGGAATCGTGTTTCTATGGTTAACAAGGACTGTTTTAAATAGCCTATGTTTATGTTGAATTGGTGTAGGCTAATAAAATTAAATTGTTCAGGCCCCAGAGCTTTTGAAACATCAGCTGTCACACATTTCTGAGATGAGCCGTGTTCGGGTCAACACCACCCACAGTGTCTGATCTGACGGGCAGAACAATGTCATTTGTGCCTTCCCAATCTGTAACGAAGATGATTAACTGTTTCTTATCTGCAACAACTGTTCTTAAAGTTTGGTTAGAATGGACACAAAGTTCAACATTATTGTGTGTATTTTGATGTTAGCAAAAAACTGCATGTTAGCTTATTTTGAAATCTGAATGTGTAACCCCCCTGCTTTGCAACACATATAGGGGAGACTGGGGATGAAAGTAACACGGGTAGAGTTGTAACACCACCAGTTAATGGAAGTAAATGAGTGTCATCGGATTTTGAAAATAAAAAGCCATTGAATTTTAAGCACTGAATATTTATGCGTTGAAATAATGTATCTGAATTTTTTGCATCTGAATTTAACTCATTAAATTTTAAACAACTAATTTTCACCTTTATTTTACAATGTTTTAAAATTCAAAATCAAATATTCAACGTTAAAAAATTCAACGTGCCAAATTCAACTGCAAAATCCCTTGTATGAAATTCAGAGTAAATCTTTGGGCAACCAAGGAAGAGCAATCGATCATAGCAAAAAATTCAGATACATTATTTCAATGCGGCAAAAAAATCAGATACATTATTTCAATGCATAAATAGTCAGTGCTTAAAATTCAATGGCTTTTTATTTTCAAAATCCGATGACACTCATTTACTTCCATACCAGTTCGACCAATCAGGGATCAGAAATGAGCCACGTGGGGGCGCCCTTGGCTCGGTTGGTGGGGCCGAGCCAAGGGCAGTTCCGGCCCGCGGTCGTTCTCTGCATGTCTCTCCCCTCTCTGCCCCATTTCAACTCTGTCTCTGCACATCAATAAAGCATAAAAAATGCCAAAAACATATCTTTACGATCACCCATGGAAATTTTCTAGTTGTTAGCGCCATTTCTCACAGAGTTACGAGAGAAAAACCAATTCTGAGATAAGAAAGTAATAATTTTTTTCCTCTAGTACTTTTACTGTAGAAGCTCTATGAGTTGTATCAGGTAAAACTATAGTTTCTCTAGTAAAGAATGGTGTATCTCCCTCTTGCTAAAGTCAAAGCACCATGCTTATACACAGTGGAGTGCACAGACATTTTCGGGGGCAGGTGCTCATTGCAAAAAAAAAGGGCACAATATATTCTATCGATGAATGACCAAATCATTTTAAGGGTACTTGTACAAAATCCCCCCCTGGCCTAATTACTTTTAATACCCGGCCACACATAGAGTGTTTCTCAAAGGAATTTGGGAGACTGTGTTTGGGACCCTGGACCTTCTAGGGGGGTCCAGGGGAATGCTCCCCCGGAAGAAAAATTTGAACCTTTTAAAGTAAAATTCATCAATCAGGTGCACTTTGAGAAGAAAGCTAAGGCTAGACCACCTGTGTCAATGTGGGCTATTTAGTACTATTTTCTGGAATAATTTGGAGACACAGAATTACCAAAAAGCAGAAAGAAAAAATTTACATGTTTGAAAAAAAAAAACAGTCAGCTTCGGATTTTTTTAAATAATCCCTTATCCCGAATTCTCTCTTTGAAGTCTTTGTTAGGCCCCCTCTCTGTCTCTCTCTCCTCGCCTTTCTCTGTCTCTCTCTCCTCGCCTTTCTGACATTATATCTGAAAAAAGCCAGAAAAAACACATGAGATATCAGATATGACATGAGACTGAAGTGAGAGATTAAAAAAAAACTTTCCACCAGAGCTGAGAATGATCTGATCCAAATATATATAAAAAAAGGTCAAAACAAGATTGTGATTCATACTATGTCCTGAAGGGGAAGACAAACTGCACTTACAGGGGCACCTCCTCCTGCGGGGTATAGCCCCCCCTAACCTTCCTCGTCCTCCTCCAGGTGCCATCCGGCCTCTGGGACCTGGGAATGTTTCCTAAGGAGCAACAGGGACACCATTAGAGAGAGTACCTGTACTTACAAATATGCATGAAAAAGACATGACACACATTTTTCACCCTAACATTTAACCAGTCAACAACCCTGGGCTGTCTTTGACTGGTATTGTGACACAGAAAACAGCACAGAATTCACTCCTTTCCTATAGAGGTTTGTTAAAATTAGACATAATTGCAATGTTGTTTAAATGACAGTCTATATACCACAATTCATAGCAATTCCCCATCGCTTGCTTTGTATGGTTATAAATTATATAAATACATTATTCACAGTACATTTTTAGGGTGATAAAGGACTACAGATGAAAAATAGCCTTCTGTTTCACTATTAACAATGTGTATCAAAGGTTAAGAATACGTTTTCTTACCATTTTTGCCTCTCTCCCTCCCTCTCCGCCCTTCTGTTGCTCGAGTTAGACATCTTCTAAAAAACACAAAATTAAATTATGAAAACATGAATGAATTTTTACAGCCATGTTCAAAATTAGGCGGAATTAGGGTTACCATATGCAGAACTATCGACAGCAGTAAACCTTTCAGGCTTAACTTTACACATCATTTCCGACACATTTAGGGATAAAATGGATTTCAAAAGCTTAAAATACTCAAGTCCTGAATAGGCCAAAGACCGGTGAATGACAATTATTTCATGGCTATGCTAGTAGCTATGCATATTAAGTCCTAAATAGGTCCAAAAGGAGTGGTAAATGACAATTATTGCCCGGTCATAGCTGACATTAAAATGATAGGCCTAATATTATAATGTAGGCTCATGGACATATAAAGAAAGTGTAGGCTATAGACTACTAGATTTACTTACCAATTGTATGCTGCGTTCAGTCATGGACATATAGCATTCAGTGCGGTGAATTGTGAGGATCCGGTGGGCGTACGTACAGTACAAATTAAAATTCAAAATTATAATATCCCGCCTCTTTTTCAGTACTGTGATCAAATTCAAATTTGAATAACCGCGCCCTTTTTGGCTATCCTATCGCGCAGTTATCCCCCACATTCCGGACGACAGAAGATAGCGGTGCACTGACAGCTACGAAGAATTCACTGACAGCTATCTATATCTACGTTTCGGACAGCTAAACCTAGCCTACGGAATACTAGTAACACATCATATGACACTCCTCCTTTTGTGTCCATACATAATTGTTAAGGTGCTCTCTATCTCCTCTAACCCAGAGGCAATTGGTTTATTACAGTAGACATCTCTCATTATGTAAGATTCAATTATTATTTTTTTCTTTTCTACACCGTGTTAACCCTGTTTGATTGCAAAATTAAATATTTATTTAATATTACTATAAACATTTAACAATACAAAAGGAGTATTTTAGTTAAATGTACTCTAGCATGTATTTTAAGAAATATAAAGACTATTTCATTAAAGAACATCTATCCCTTGGTTTAACTGTTATTTTATTTTACATCACATTGAACAAAATGTATTTAATGGGAGTTTCATCATGATATTTATCAGTTAAAACCATATAGTATATAAAACATTTAAAGGCGTAGCTCTGATGTACAATTTCCAGCACCTGTAGCCTTGCAGTTGGGTAATTGACTGACCTTTTGTAGTGTTTTGCAGCGCTGCAGCACTGTAGGTGAATAGGGTACACTTTTGGAATAATAGATAGCATGAAACTGCGCTAGTTGATTACTTACAAAATAGACGGATAGACGTAGTTAAGATATAATGATAGATGGGTAAATAGATTCATTCATTAAACATTCATAAAATAAACAAGTCCAGCTTCCTTGTGTCATATGATGTGTATTCAATTAAGTTACAGAACAAAAATGAGAACAAATAAGTCAATATCTCATAATATCATCTGTCCAGTTATAAATTCACTCAAGGATACTGTTCACACACTGTTCATAAACTGAAATTATGGTATACCTCTTAGAATGTGTGGGTATGTCAGTCAGGCATTGTTACATTCCTCAAGTGTCCTTAAAGATCTCCTATTATACTACTTTTCTGGTCTTAATTTCTCATTAATGACTCCTATGGAGCAACCTGACCCGAATCACAGCACAAAAAAACAAGTAGATTTTCGGGAAACTCTTCCTCTCATCTGGGTGCATTCAGCAGTCTCTGTCCACACTCGGCTTTGTGCTTCTCCGGATTTGTGACGTTACGGATGCAGGAAAATTTGAACAAGTGAATTCTCGACCGGCTGCCCTAGTGTTTAGCGCTCTGCACAGCCACCCCAGACGGTCAGCAGGGAATACGTCTAAATGCATGTAAGTCATTATTTGATACTTTAGTATGGTTAAATAACTATGACTATAAATCATTATAACAACATTTATAGGTCATAAAAGTTTAAAAAGTATAATTGGCAAAATATGACAAGTTACAGCAGTGACAGAAAATATTCAGAATGGCCTGTCTTAGTTGAAAGCCCATTCACCACGACAAGGTGCAAGCCACGAATGGGAACATTTAAGACAGGACAAACATTGAAAAATGAAAAGCACAAGACAATGACAGAAGACAATACGACATACACAGCATCTCCTGCAATCCAGCATGGCCTCCTTCTCGTCCTCCATGGCAGCACCTTTTCGGATTTTTCTTACCTGTTCTACTTACCTTTTCAACTATACCTATACTACCACATGGCTCTTTGAAAGATGGATTTAAGACTTTGTAATGTTAATTGGGGCCTTATTTTTAGATTCATGAATTTAAGGCAAGGCAAGGCAAGTTTATTTCTAAAGCACATTTCGAACACAAGGCCATTCAAGGTGCTTTACAGATGCAAAAACAAAATACATCAAGTATAGAGCACACATAAAAATAAATAAAAGCGAGTGAGAAACATGAATATAAATAAAACATAAAATAACAGCATCTCCATTTTCCACAGCGACTCCTTCCTCTTCCATAAAAACCAACCCTGATCACAGCCAAAACCGTGTTGCCACAGGCCCATGCTCCGTTTATGCGAGCTCTGGGTAGTGACAACAGCGACTATTTCTTGGACATGGCACATTAGTTTTTCTGTATTCATAATATATTAGAACATTTTAACATGTAAGAGGCTTAAGAAATTAGATGAGACACTTACCCTTACTGTGCAATCTGTGGTACGGCCTTAGCCGTGAGACATTGCACTGCTGTTGTGTCCCGTTGTCTTTAACGACAGTCGCCACACCCTTTGGTGTAATCTCCGCCACCACAAATGGTCCTTTATGGTAAGCCGCGAGACCTACTTTCCGGGGCAGTTCACTGGGACCTTCTGAAATCAATACCTCATCACCAGTATTGATACTGCAAACCCGCACAGATTTCCTCTTCCGTGTGGCAAAGGTCTTCTGCTGTCTGGCCTGAGCAGTCTCGATGTTGATGAGAACCTACAAAAGCAGAATTAATTTACTTTATGATTCTGTCATATTAGCCATCCATTGTCTGCTTTTTTTTTTTAAATAGCGCTAACCTTCTCATTCAATTCCACCATCTCATTGACCACTGTATCAATGTCCTCCCCTGGATCTCCAACCTCAAAGGCATCTCCCAGAGGACAGGCATTCATGACCTCAGGTAAACGAGGGTTTCGGTGGAACATGAGGAAGAAGGGTGTGTGCCTTGTGGAAGCCTGAATATATATAAAACAAATACACACGTAAAAAAGACTAAATACATTAAATAATACATCATATTAAATGCTCAAGTGGACAACACCATGAACACTCACCTGCAAAGCTGTGTTTATCCCATAAACAACCGCAGGCAGGAGGAGATCCCAATCGTTGTGGTCATCGTTGACATACTTCCTCAGAGTACGTTTGATGGTCTGATTGCTTCTTTCATCCTTAACATTCCAAAAGAGTTGGAAATATTTTACTTTAGACAATTTCAGAAAACTTAAAAATTACATAAAAAAAGAGGATAAAATCCTTACCTGGCCGTTCGACTGGGGGTGATAGGCACTGGTGACCGAGTGTTTTATCCTCATAATTGAGAAGATGTTCTCATTTAACTGTGGGTAGTTCAGAAATAGGAATAGTTAGCTGATGAAAGAGTTTTGTACATAAGTCAGCAGATTCCTACAAGACACATCAGATTAGTTCGCCAACATTCAGCCCATCAGTGAATCATTAAAAGTGTTGGTTGATTCATAAATAGATTTTTCATATGTACCTCATTGACAAATTCTCTGCCTTGGTCAGTGATGATCTTCCTGACCATGCCAAATCTGTACATTATGGCCACAACAGCTGTACACACTTCAGCAGCAGTCTTGCAGGTGAGGGGTTCTGCCACAACCCACTTGCTGTAGAGATCCGTCATAGTCAGCACATACTTATTCCCTTGCGCAGTTGTCCGTAGTGGTCCTATGAGATCCAAGCCCACTACCTCCCACGCGGAAGTAACCTGAGGAAAAACGCATTTCACAAATTACCCTGTTAACTTTAATAACCGCATTTACCTTGTGTAGCAAGTTTGGGGAGCACTACTGTACCTTGATGGAATGTAGGGTTGGTGCCTGGGTCTTCATTGGATCGTTCAGCTGGCAGCGATGGCAACATTTGACCTGACAGAGTTAATGAAACATGTTAATTTTTTTTTCATAATTACACGTTGAATGAGTATCTTGTCATTGTTGAATATCTAGATTCTTGAGGCAAGAATGATTCTGCACGTGCATTAACAGAGTATGTCCCTTGACATTTTGACATAAAGAAATGCCTACATTCACTTTTGATTGTTATAGCGACAGCTTTCCAATAAAGGCCGCGCGCTCCAGACGCGTCAATGAATCCAAGTCCGGGATGAAAGTTTGAGAATTTAATAAATGAAGGCAGAATGACAACTGATGAATGAAAACATGACGAGGGTATTGAAAACAAACAAATAAAACATAAACTGCTGTAATTGACGGTTTCTTGACGATAGTTTGACGGTTGCTTAACGGTAAACAGAAAGTCTCTTAACTCCCGCCCGCCACAAGTGCCCAGGTATATAGATTAAACCACACCCATGTGTCAATCAAAAGGAAGTGACATAAATCAAAACAGTGTGTGTGACTTTTCAAAATAAACAATAAACAAATTCACAAAATGTGCATTTTGGCCCCTACATTGTATTTATAATGACAACCTATTGTTAATGCGCATCATTGCGCGCCTCAGCAGTATGGCGCTCAACTTTTTATGCATGTCACTATGAACATGAAGTCTGGCGGCGGGCTACAACCACTACTTACCCACTTGGTGACATCCTCAACTAATGTTGGCCAAAAGTAGCCGGCAATAAGCCTGTTCCTGGTGCCTCGCAATCCATTGTGGTTGCCGGTCCCCGGGCTATTGTGGCACTCTTCGAGGGCAGACGTATTCTCCTCCTCCGTTAGCACCACTAAGCGCATGTACTGTCCCTTCGCTCCGATGTAGAACAGCCGGTCATCTAAAGAGTACATAGCTTGGTAATAATCAACCAATGCCTAACCAAATAACAACCAAGCTGGATAATCATAAAATTAGCCTACCTTTAATGGTGAAATTGGGAGCTGCACGGCGCAATTCCCTCCGCCGGTTCACGGACAGATCCGGGAGAAATACACCTTCACTGAGCCAATTCTTCAATTGGAGGTAATAATCAAAGCCCTTCATTTTGCCAGTCAATGTCTATTATATACTATCTATGGTCAATACAGAATATCCAGTATTCTGTAGGCTAGGTTTAGCTGTCCGAAACGTAGATATAGCTAGCTGTCAGTGAATTCTTCGTAGCTGTCAGTGCGCAGCTATCTTCTGTCGTCCGGAATGTGGGGGATAACTGCGCGATAGGATAGCCAAAAAGGGCGCGGTTATTCAAATTTGAATTTGATCACAGTACTGAAAAAGAGGCGGGATATTATAATTTTGAATTTTAATTTGTACTGTACCTCGCCCACCGGATCCTCACAATTCACCGCACTTTATAGGTCCATGCACTGAACGCAGCATACGCAAGTAATACGGTAAGTAAATCTAGTAGTCTATAGCCTACACTTTCTTTATATGTCCATGAGCCTACATTATAATATTAGGCCTATCATTTTAATGTCAGCTATGACCGGGCAATAATTGTCATTTACCACTCCTTTTGGACCTATTTAGGACTTAATATGCATAGCTACTAGCATAGCCATGAAATAATTGTCATTCACCGGTCTTTGGCCTATTCAGGACTTGAGTATTTTAAGCTTTTGAAATCCATTTTATCCCTAAATGTGTCGGAAATGATGTGTAAAGTTAAGCCTGAAAGGTTTACTGCTGTCGATAGTTCTGCATATGGTAACCCTAATTCCGCCTAATTTTGAACATGGCTGTAAAAATTCATTCATGTTTTCATAATTTAATTTTGTGCTTTTTAGAAGATGTCTAACTCGAGCAACAGAAGGGCGGAGAGGGAGGGAGAGACAGGCAAAAATGGTAAGAAAACGTATTCTTAACCTTTGATACACATTGTTAATAGTGAAACAGAAGGCTATTTTTCATCTGTAGTGCTTTATCACCCTAAAAATGTACTGTGAATAATGTATTTATATAATTTATAAGCATACAAAGCAAGCGATGGGGAATTGCTATGAATTGTGGTATATAGACTGTCATTTATACAACATTGCAATTATGTCTAATTTTAACAAACCTCTATAGGAATGGAGTGAAATCTGTGCTGTTTTCTGTGTCACAATACCAGTCAAAGACAGCCCAGGGTTGTTGACTGGTTAAATGTTAGGGTGAAAAATGTGTGTCATGTTTTTTTCATGCATATTTGTAAGTACAGGTACCCTCTCTAATGGTGTCCCTGTTGCTCCTTAGGAAACATTCCCAGGTCCCAGAGGCCGGATGACACCTGGAGGAGGACGAGGAAGGTTAGGGGGGGATACCCCGCAGGAGGAGGTGCCCCTGTAAGTGCAGTTTGTCTTCCCCTTCAGGACATAGTATGAATCACAATCTTGTTTTGACCTTTTTTATATATATATTTGGATCAGATCATTCTCAGCTCTGGTGGAAAGTTTTTTTTAAATCTCACTTCAGTCTCATGTCATATCTGATATCTCGTGTGTTTTTTCTGGCTTTTTTCAGATATAATGTCAGAATGGCGAGGAGAGAGAGACAGAGAAAGGTGAGGAGAGAGAGACAGAGAGAGACAGAGAGAGAGAGACAGCGCGAGAGAGAGAGGGAGAGAGAGAGAGGAGGCTGCAGGAGAAATAGTAGGAAAACTTCTTGGCCAAGTGATTTCAACATAACAATTATTGTAACCCAACCACTGCTTATAATACATTTTGTAATATCCCTAATGATAGAGCTAACATTTACTTTGTTTCCACAGCACTGGTATGGGTCCTGGGGGACAGCTATGTCCGGCGTGGTGCCCAGGGAGCAAAAGGCAGGTCCCAGCCAGGGATGACCGTCTGCTGGTTTGGGAAGGGTGGGCTTCGGTGGAGAGAACTTCTCAATCTCTTTTTTTTAATTCTTGGTAAAGGAAGAGTAGTGCCGGATGTCTTGGTCATTCACTGCGGTGGCAACGACTTGGGGGTGGTTAAGAGTGTAGAGCTGGTGAAGGAAATGAAGGAGGACCTGCTCTTCCTTCATTGCCTTCACCCGGCGATGACCATACTTTTTTCCGCCCTCACCCCAAGGTGCCATTATAGGGCGACTCGGCGCCCGGGATTGCTTGACAAAGCCAGACGGTTTGTGAACAGTGTTATGGCAGGTTTTAATTACGGTAATGGAGGACTGATTCCCCACCCTCACATTAGGCATGACACTCCAGGACTTTTTTTAGCCGACAGAGTCCATTTGTCTCGTCGGGGAATGGCGTTTTTTATAGATAGTATTTTTAACCGCCTTAGAGACCATCTTCAAAGGGAGTAAATTGTGAAGAAGGTCGGGAGAAGGTGGTCTTTAGGGAAGCCCTCTGTGTCAGGTCTAATATTGAGGTTTTTTGCCATAACCTGTTCGCTAGCTCTTCCTCCTCCCGTTCTTTCCCGTTCTTTCTGCTCTCCACCACCCACCCCATCAACTGTAGCTCCTTGGGCCCACGTTGGGCAGAGCAGCTGCATCACAACCCTGGGTCAGTCACTTATCCATTGTCTTACTTTTTTCTTCTACCATTAATCATCTGTTAGTCTTTATTAACGTTGCATGTCCTTAGTCCAGAACCTTAAACTTTGAAAAAATAAATGTTACTATTTGCTGAATGTTATAGCAGCACTAACAGGACAGTATATTTACATATTTTATTTTAACATGGTGCATATTTATAATAGGGACAAACTTAATGTTTTTCTACTGGCCTATATGTTAGGGAAGTATGGGGATTGGAACGTGAACATCTCTTTAACACTTTGTTTCCTGTCTGTTATCAGGACCCCATCGTGCAGCCCATCCTGGACCCCATCTTTACCTTTGCATCTTTAATAAAAATAATGAATGAAAATTAAGATTCCACACTGGCTTTATTCAACATCTAGATTTTTGGATATTAAAAAGACGCAAATGTTTACAAATAGCAAAAACTGTATATTCATTCAAACAATTATGAAAAAGTTGTTTTACCAAAAAAAGTATTGTTCTAATGTAAGTAATGAACTAGCGGAGTTTCATGCTATCTATTATTCCAAAAGTGTACCCTATTCACCTACAGTGCTGCAGCGCTGCAAAACACTACAAAAGGTCAGTCAATTACTGGAAATTGTACATCAGAGCTACGCTTTTAAATGTTTTATATACTATATGGTTTTAACTGATAAATATCATGATGAAACTCCCATTAAATACATTTTGTTCAGTGTGATGTAAAATAAAATAACAGTTAACCCAGGGATAGATGTTCTTTTAATAAAATAACACATAAAATAGTCTTTATATTTCTTAAAATACATGCTAGAGTACATTTAACTAAAATACTCCTTTTGTATTGTTAAATGTTTATAGTAATATTGAATAAATATTTAATTTTGCGATCAAACAGGGTTAACACAGTGGTTAAATCTTGCTAAACAAATACAAACTAAGTGTAGAAAAGAAAAAAATAATTTAACCTTACATAATGAGAGATGACTACTGTAATAAACCTTGCCTCTGGGTTAGAGGAGATAGAGAGCACCGTAACAATTATATGGACACAAAACGAGGAGGACACTGAAGTATCACAATCAATTATATTTATTAAACACTATTTAGGAGACAACGGGACGGGAACACGGGTGAATGAACCTTTCGGTTAATGAGAGATGACTACTACAAGGCTAATGTAAAAAACTTATTTAAACCTTACATAAAGAAAAACAAATAAATCCATCTATCTCTCTAGTTAGCATACTTGCTAAGCGATAGCGATTAAGGCTAACGTATAAAAACGTATTTTAACCTTACATAAAAAGAAATAAATAAATCCGTCTATCTCTCTCTAGTTAGCATACTTGTTAACTAGAGAGAGATCGCGATCTTTTAAAAGTTGTTAGTTTCACACCATCTATCTAGTTAGCTTACTCGCTACGCAGCTAAGAGCAGCTATCAAGCTTTTAAATTGTGTTTGAGTTTAACACTGTATGCCCCTGCTGTATTTCCAAGTGGTGTTGCCGTAGTTTTTCCAACCCGGAAGAGCGCGAAAAACACTTCCGGGTGGACAGATTGGGTAGGTCGGACAGATCGGGTAGTGACACTACGGTCTCGCACACACAGCGGTGATTATCTGCTCCTCCATTTTGTCTCAGATTTTTCTGTCCTCCGTCTCTCTGCCAGTGACGTCGGGTCAAGCTCACCGCTGATTGGCCAACGCGGCTAAACGTCACGCAACGGAGCGTTGAAAGTTCAATTTTTTCATCTTTTTTCATGGCACGTTGACGCTTTGCTGGCGCGTTGACGCTTTGGTAAAGGTGAGAACACACCGGGCGCGTTGGGTGTGGTGGCGGCGTTGAAAAATCCTATTTTTGCATAGGGAACCATTGGTTTAGGCGCGAGGATCCGTTGGCCGCGGCAAAGCGGCGCTTTGGAAGCGTTACCAAAGCGTCAACGCGCCAGCAAAGCGTCAACGTGCCATGAAAAAAGATGAAAAAATTGAACTTTCAACGCTCCGTTGCGTGACGTTTAGCCGCGTTGGCCAATCAGCGGTGAGCTTGACCCGATGTCACTGGCAGAGAGACGGAGGACAGAAAAATCTGAGACAAAATGGAGGAGCAGATAATCACCGCTGTGTGTGCGAGACCCATGGACATATAAAGAAATGGACACCGTATTGAAACATGGCGCCCATTCATTCCTATGAAGCTGCTCATTGGCGCAGAGCAGCAACAAGGAAGCTGCCATACTGCTTTCATGTGAGCCCAAGAGTACCTATTTGGAGACGCATGGAGAAAACGGACCTCCACGGTCACTGAAAGACACAAAAAATGCCCACACATCACATAAAAATATAAACTCTTATAAAAAAATGTATTTTGATGTGTTTGCACTTTTTAAAATGAGTTGTGTGTTTTGATGTGTTTGCACTTTTTAAAATGAGTTATTTATTTTAATGTGGTGGCACTTTTTGTGTTTCATTTATAAGAGTTGATATTTGTATGTGATTGACCTACTCGTGATGATTGTGAATTAAACAGACGGATTTCAGAAGATGTACACAAAGCTTCGTTGCTTCATTCATCTTCTACCTCAACATGTACTTTTTACCACCGTCCTGGCCACTTGGGACCCTTAACAAACTGACGTATTTTACTGTGTACTAGCATCATAACCGGTGGAAACCGTGTATTATTATTCACCGCTAGGTGAACTCCGGCAGTAAAACAAAAAGAAGAAAACAAATAGGTTACAATTCTGACCAATGAAATCCACTTCCGGTGGAGTTCCACTTTCCCCATGCGTCTCCAAATAGGTGCCTCTCTGTGAGCCTGGCACACCCCTAAAGTATGACGCGCAGGGTACGTTTCATTCTCGAGCAGTGTAACGTTATAATATGTCCGTGCATTAAGCTAAGCGGGATGGGCACAGTTGCATTGTTTATCGACCATGGAAGTATAAGTTACTAATCCCCGATGATTCTCTGTATGTAATCTTTAAATTACACCCCGTCGTTGTAAAGCAATATAGTGATAAACAAAGATTCCTCCCGCCATCGGAGGCCGGGCCGGCCGAAGCAACGGTTGTTTCAATACGGCTCCTTTTAGCGGCTACACGCCTAACGGCTAAAACTGAAAATAAAACGGCTATAAAACGCTTTCGGTGGCGTTTTGAAAAGCGAAAACTTCCATTCTATTAGTACATGGTCTAAAGAAAAGTATGAGCCTTTGATTGATATCCAGAAAAATTTAGCGGAGATACATTCTTGTTAGACGAAAATTGTATTGGGAATGAATGGGCCTGAGCCCCTATGATCGCCATTTTGATTTACGGACCCGTCACAGACAGTCAAATGCGTGTTATACCAGGCGTGGCCACCTGTCCATGCTGGCTGCTCGGAAAAGGCACTATCCTGGGGGCCTGGCGAGACCGTGTCTCTATAAACACCGTGGAGGAAATGCGGCTGGCTGGTGATATGAAGCCGCTCGGGTGGGGAAAGTGAGCCAGGAGAATGGGCTTCTTGGTTAATTCAGTGAATATGTGTGGCTGTGCTTAAGCCGATAAACCAAGTTAGCACCGGTCGGATAGCGTTAGCTAACTCACCCGGCTGTGTGCGGCCACCACCTCCATATAATGAACCCAAACATAACGGCTAAGTCCAGGGAACTTTCACAACGAGTACAGCGAAGCACCGGTGTTTATGCCTGCCCTATAGGCTACCTACGCCAGCCACGGTCCCGTCACAGCCAGATAATGTAGGCTACTTGCCTTTATTTTCTACTGCCCTGTGCACAATGCTGCTGTAAATGTGTTTGGTATGGTGCTGCCTTGCTGTTTGTGTTCATTTCCGAGTGGCGTGAATCTGCAATGCTGTTTTAAGGCTATTTGTTCCGTTCACTTGCTGTTTATTTGTTTTTTGGCACAATTGTTGGCCGTGTAGTTGTTGTTTTTGTGTGGACATGAACGCTGTTGTGTCGGGTCGGATCTGATCGCAGCCATGGTTGATTAGGGGAATAAATATATCGGGGGAGACTAGCTGCGTAGCTCCATTCCTCGGACTCCCACAAAAGATAGAGCACAGCGATGGGGATTATCTCAGCCATGGTTGATCAGCAATAGAAAAAGCGGGGGGAAATAAGTTTCGGGCGAGCCATGGACATATAAAGAAAGGGGCGGGCTCATCTAGCTACGTAGGCGCCATGGCGCGTTGGACCATTTTTTGACACAAAATGACCAAGCGCCATATCGGGCGCGTTGGTCGCTTTGGCCACCGCGCCCGGTGTGTTCTCAGCTTAACGCTTCCAAAGCGCCGCTTTGCCGTGGCCAACGGATCCTCGCGCCTAAACCAATGGTTCCCTATGCAAAAATAGGATTTTTTTCAACGCCGACACCACACCCGCCCGGTGTGTTCTCACCTTAAGAGAGGTAGTTTTTTCTCAAATTGTGGTGGTGGGGGAAAGTGAGCCAAATGCTGTGGGGGAAAGTGAGCCACTGTCTCTCTTTCCCCCACCACAAGGCACAAGTTAAGTTTAGTCTTAAACATATTTTAATGTAATATTACATGACATAATGTCATACACATTGCAGAAAAGCCATCATGCCAAGGAAATACACCAGGAAGACAACCTGGGGCAACCACACGGAAAGAGCACCTTCTCATCTTTCCCTGTAACCTTCAGGGCTGGAATGTAGAGTAGGCCTAGTTGTAGAGTATGACAGGCTGATGTTATAATCCAGTTGGGTCTTCTCCTGTGTTCTGAGTCCCAAGCTGTTCTCGCTGGTTCTGATTTTCCTATACTTTGACCCCCAGACACTAGCTGGCTCTAAGGGTCCTGTGTTCTGACCCCCAGACTGTGTTCTAATCTAACTGGTTCTATCTTTCATTTGAATCTTATTAAAACCTTTTTAATTATAATATGTTGTATTTGATTTTGTATTTTGTTAGAAAATGTGCTTTGCTTAATTGACCAAACCCCATCATTCTTTTACTAGTCCGACATTAGTTCTGGAATGTGTGGCTAGCTTTCAGGATTCTTACTGTTACAATATGTGTTGTTATGGTAGTTTCAGAGTGGAAAAAGTAAGTGGATCAGTTTACCCCACAGCTGGGGTAAAGTGAGCCACATGACAACTTTTTTTAAAACAATCATATTTTCACTGCCCTTTGTCTTGAAAAAATTCTGCTAATGCCCATTTCTAGGAAATATCCTGAATTAATGGGAAATGTGTAAATTTGAGTGATAACTCATTTTAGCTCGCTTAGAGGGGAGCAAATGTTTTTTTGGGAGGGGTGGGGGGCAGCTGTTGGCCCCGCCAGGCCAACAGCCAAATGGTATAATGGTAGGGGAAACACTGCATGTGCATATTCAAATTCATTTAAAAATAAACTTGTAATACAAAAAAAGTTCCTTTTCAAGTATACTTTTACTATGTAAAGTTTTATTGTAGTAGGAGTAAAGGAAAAAATTAAGCCTTTTTGGGTTTATTTTGGGCATGTACGATTAGTGTATAGCTCATTTGCATATTAAAATTCATTTTCAAAGAAACTTGTAACTGTAGTTACTAAAGTTGTAACTTGCGGTCAAAGCAGGAGATACACCTCTCAGCTCGGGGCTGCTGCGCGAGGAGCGGGCTGTGTGTCAGTGCTCCCGCTGCTCGTTGAGAAGAGATGATACTTGCTTTGGCGAAAAAAGTCACCAATAACACCAGAAAAAAAAGCTAGATTTGTCGCTTGTCGCTGTTTTGAAAAAAAAAGTCGCAAGGTCGCGGTCGGAGAGGTCTTGATGTGACATGGCCGGTGTACTTTTTTTCAAGCTCTCTCCGTCTCCCTTTCAGCAGTTAACTTTTCAATATTCGTCTTTCCTCGTTTTTTTGCTGTCTTAGCGGTGGTAGTTGTTAGTATCCTGGGAATGGTAAATTGAGGGTTCGTTTGTGAAGACATTGCCACTCGCTGTCCGCCGTACTAGCCTTGTACCAAACAGTAGGCTAGTGTCAGACTGCTAGGGTCGTGAACGCTCACGCAACTGACGCATCAACGTCGTTGCCAAGGTCCCACAGCCAATAAGAACGGAGAATCTGACCTCGCTCTGATTGGTCAAAATTAACATGAGCGGTGGCAATTTTGGGGGGCAGCACACAGAGGCAGGGGGGAGCAAAGTGATAAAAAAATATTTTCAGACCACTTCACCTACATATAGCTGAATGGCTATTATGACAGTTTTGCCAAATATTACAGTAAAAAAAACTCTCAACTGCCGCTTTAACTAGCCAACTTTTCCCCACATAGGCCTATGTAAACCCTTGCCCAGCTTATGTTTGCAGGACAGAAAGTGCACCAATAGGTCAAAGCCACCATGTGGCGGACATGAGGTACTACATGCATTACATTATATGCCTGTGTAATATAAATGGAGCACAATGTCCACTTCTAAATGAAACAAAAACAAGAATTACAATTATTATAATAAACTAAAAGTATGCAACTGTTTCTGCTGGCAGCTACAATGGGGTTGTTCTTATCTAACAGACACTATTCTCACAGTTACAATATTTATTCATTGAACTATTTATCTGCTCCACCTTCAGTTTCACTTAGCAGGTTTCATATCTAATAGCCTTGCAGCAAAACTACCTTGCACAACTTTTTCCTAAGGCTTGCACTCTGCAGTTTTAATGTGTGCAGTTTAGTAACATGGTGTTGCCTTAGTTTAAAAAAACAGTTAACAATAAGTGACATCAGGCTGTAGTGGTGGTTGTCAATACCGTCTTGTGTGTCAACAATATGCCCCTTGAGCTGAAAGACATCTTCACTCCCTATATTGGCCCTGACAAAATTGTTCACTACAGAGACCTTGCACGGATGTGCTGCAATTGAAATATTGGTGGAGCGTCTAAAGCAGTGCTCTGCTGCACGGATTACCTTTAAAGTGCCTGTGGATGGTATCATAAGACCTCCATTATTTTTTAATGTGAGCAGGTGGTAACTATCACTATGTGAAGCTGGTACAGCCTTACATACCAAGCTGTTTGAACATACATCACAAGTAAGCTGTTTTAATACCTGCCTCGCAACAAAACCTGCTATGTAGGTTAAAGCGTTATCTGTAAGGCGCCCAAAGTTTGTAGGCAGGTAGCTATGGTCTAAGACAACACTAGCGACAGTGTCAAACAGAGATGGTGCACTGTCAGAGTCTACAGCTGGCACTACAGAGGACATGTCCACAGGGACACAGTGTCATCCTGTGCTCTGACATTGCCTGTGTTTCCTGGTGACATGCCGCAGCGGACCATGAGCCGGCGGAAAATGCCTTGAAAGTGAACCACACTTGGATTGTTGTTCCATCCACCTTAAATTTGAAGAAGATAACGAGATAAATTAGTTATGTTTTTCTTTGTATTATATACTGAGATAATATAGTCGTGCATTTGAAATTAAGTTACGTACCTGACGCCCTTATCGAATTAAATAAGAGCTCCAAATGATCCTGGCTAAAACGGTATGTGACTGAAGTAGCTCTGGGATCATCAGAGTCAATGTATCAATGTTGATTAGAAAACCAGTCACAGATAGATGATACCTTTTGAATTAGAGAAACATGTCAGTATTCAAATATGTACTGTACAACACCTTCAACTTAGTCTAAATGTAGCCTAAATCCAGATCTAAATGGAGATGGAGTAAAAAAGTAGGACGAAGAAAGTGCATTACCCAAAGTTATCTCTGATATGAAGGTATCTTTTTACTTGACTTCTGAAAACTTGACAACTCAAATATGAACATCATGATGCACTAATGAATTTTTTTATTCTAATTATTAAAGGTGGAGTCGCCAAGTGTTGCAGAAAATCTTTGCCATATAAAGATTCTAACGGACTAATAGTGTCATGTACCGAACATGTGAACAATAAATAAAATTATTACAAAAATAAAGGAACCTCTTCGAACGAGTTCCAGATACTCCACCACCCTGCTCACTGCTGTATGGACCTTGTAGAGAAACAGAATGAAAAACAAAATGTTAAAATCGAGTTGAACATGTATATGATCTAATTAAAATGTATATATTATACTTTATAAATTCTTCTTTTACCTGAAGCATGTGCCTTATGGACAGACACAACGGGAGGTCGAGGACAACCCGATCATCGAAGTTGTGTATGCCATCTGCCCATTCCTGATACCGGAAATATGTCCCACATTAGTAGCATCGCTTGGTAGAGACGTCTGAAATTTCAAACATTCAACAAGTACCACAGTATAGTCAATAACTCATTGAATGATACTAGTAAAACAGGAACAAATATAGCACAGTAGATTGATTATATGTTAATAATTGTACACAATTTGCCTACCGTGAACAATAGTTGAGTTGGTCAGGATTTTGGCCTTATTTGTAATGAGAATTGGCTCACTAAGGGGCACGTTTCCTGTGCAAAGCTTGCACATCATCTCCTTTGGGATTAGGTGTCTTGGATAATCCTTACCAGGTTACGGAAGCCGTACATTGTCCGGTAGCACTGCGGGCAACTTTTTGGCATTTAATATATAATTGACCATCACTTTGAGTGTGTCTTTTGTAGGAGGATACAGCGTGTCAGCGTCATTATTATCATCCTCAATGTCTCTGTCCTCCGTCAATGTGACCTCGTCCTCCTCCTCTGTGCTCCGGGCTTTTCTAAAAAGTTCACGCTGTGTCTCGAATAGATGCCATTTGGCCAGATATTTATGTGGACAAGCCCTCTTTGTCCTTGCACACGGAAAGTGCCAAGCATTTCTCTTAGTGTCATATGACACTAAGACGCTTCCCAAACGACTGTAATGAGATATTGTTGGTTCATGGACCGAAATGTATTTGAGATGAGGGCTTCCGATTGAAGTCAAAACAGATAGAGGTTTATGCATTGTTATAGCAAGTTGTTGCCTTCCGAGACAGATCTTTTTTTGTCATTGCCAAACCATTTGCTGGCCACCATTTCATCAATGGTTTTTTCACAAAGTGAGGCAGTGGTGGCATGTGTTTTACAGTAATCAATAGACTGTAAGTGTAGGCACTGGTATGCTTTTAGTCCAGTCCTCCATGCCAACTCCATATTAGCCTGGCACTCTGCTGCCTCACAGGCAACATGTTGGTCTTTGCCCCACACTTTACACTGTACATGTAGTGTGACTCCATTAAATGCCTTTTGTACCGTATACACCCCATTTTCTGGGTCGATACAAACACTCTCGAGGTGGGAGCCTGCTGGAATGTCCCTTTTTTTGGATGTGTGCTTCCTATATATGTGCCTTTTTACATTTCTTTTGTTCATGATCATGTTGCATATGGGGCATTTATTTTTTTACCAATGGTGTCACACGGACCCTTTGCCTATAGTTCGCACAGTTGTGGCTGTTTTAGTGGGGATGCTGGTGGCTGAAGGAGCGTGGGTTTGAATGGGGACGGTGGTGGTTGCTGTTTGAATGGGGACGGTGGTGGCTGAAGGAGCAGAGTGTTTCTCCTTACACATAGAAAGGTGGTGAATGAAATCCGGTTTCCTACTCAGCATTGTCTGGCAGTAGATGCAGTGGTAATGTAGGTTGGGTCGACAGCCTAAAGGCTAATTTAGGCTCCAATTATGTGCGTAGATAGAGACGTACGTTTACAACGTTATATCCGACACTGCCCTCATACTTACATGCGTCCTTTATGTTGGTATCGACATTTAACAAATCAACCATTAGTGGGCAGCAGCGCCGCTCAGAGTAAAAAGTTACTCATTTAGGAAGAAGAAGAGTCAAACAGTGAATTAACTGGAATAAATATTTTATGATAGGTCATTGGAAGAAACAGCTTTAGCGATAATAGGCCTACTACCGTAGCGATGGAAGAGGCTCAACTAGAGGCTGTATTATAGACAGCGGTGGTCTGTGAGGACATCACTTCTCTATTGCTGCCATCAGCCTGTTGTCTAGCTGACATTCTTCCCCGTGCGATCCCCGCTCATGCTGCTCTGTTGTAGTTGTATGTCTCTGTGCCCCGGCCGTGTAATTTCATAGATAGATAAATGTGTATGTAATTTCGTACCAACTCACAAAAACCTCTCCTCAAAAGTTAAGACATTTTCTAAAGTATTATGTCTTTCGTTTGTGTTTGTAAACAAATGTACAGTAAGTGAAAGTGAACTGTTGGCTATGCGCCCCCCGTGATCTTCAGTAGTAAAGGTGCGAACACACCAAACGCGTTAGCTGCGTAAGATTTACGTGCGTAACGCAGCTAAAATGTTACTTGATCATTTTGTGTCAAAAATGGTTCTACGCGCGTAACGTGCCTAGTCTCCCTCCCGATACTGTATTTCCCCAATCAACCATGGCTGCGATCAGATCAGACCCGACCCGACAGCGTGCATGTCCGCACAAAAACAACAACAACACGGCCAAAAACTGTGCCAAAAGACAAACTGAACAGCAGAAAATAGCCTAGCATTAAAAAAGCATTGCATATTCACGGCAGCTACATAACAAACACAGTTACAGCAGCATCGGTGCACGGCGGCACAACATAAAGGCAAGTAGCAACATTACCCTACCTGGCTGTGACAGGGGACCGTGGCTGGCGTAGATCAACACCGGTGCTTCACTGTAGGTACTTGTTGTGAAAGTCCCCCGGACATAGCCGTCATGTTTGGGTTCATAATATGAGGCGCTAGCCGCCCGCACACAACCGGGTGAGTTAATTAATGCTATACGGCGCTAACTTGTTTTATTGGCTAAAGCACAGCCGCACATATTCACTGAATTAACAAGGAAGTCCATTCTCCTGGTTTACTCTCCCCATGTCTTCTATTCCCGAGCTGCTGTCATACAGCACCGGGCCGCCTGCAATACATTTTCCTCCTTGGTGTCTCTCATCAGCCTCTGTGTACAGTACACTGTTCTCCGACCATGCCAATGTATGTGACGTCGGGTCAAGCCCAACGCTGATTGGCCAACGCGGCTAATCGTCATGCGTAGGAGCGTAAAAAGTTACATTTTTTGAACTCGGCGCGTAGCTGCGTATATACGCGGCTCATACGCAGCTAAAATGTTGCTTTAGCGCGGGTGACGCATCTACGCGCCATGTACGCGCGTAAACCAATGGTTCCCTATGGAAAAATAGCTGATTTTATACACGGCTAACACGTTTGGTGTGTTCGCACCTTAATGCTCCGTTCTGTCCGTTTGGTACGCATCTGCAAGCTTGCAGGATACGTGCAGAAATACGGACGTAATATACGCAGAGTACGGACAGAAGGCTCCATCCGTATCCATATGCGTATAACGTAGAGCATAAATGAGCCTTGACCCACATCTGTGAATGGTATACCCTAAAACACAACACATTGTGTTAATAGCACATTATTTAAAAGAGTCCAAATCAAGTATCTAATCACCACAAACAAATCTGATATGGTATTGTTTTGAATCATTGCTTAAATTAGATTTATTGTTTAAATTAGATTTATTGTAAAATGAAGAATGCTTTCAATCAGGGATGCTTTGTACTTAATTCACATCGGGTCTGAGATAAACTTTTTGTGTTACTTCTTTCTTTTAGTCCCCCTGTTGTTCTACTGTAATGCACCTTTGGGTAATATGGAAGGTGGAATATAAAACTTCAAGTTATTTTAAATACTCTTTTTTTTAGTTCCCTGTGCTTCTTTCTCAATGATCAAACTTTTCTCTCACTTTCTGCTTTGCAGTTTTACTCCCAGCTTTCTCGTTTGTGCTTTTGCAATCTGTCTGCATTGATGTCCATCAAGACAGGAACTGACAAAAACACACATGGATATTTGGTGGAAAAACCCCTGGATGTGAGGAAGGTGACTTGATAGAAGATTGATAAAATGATTCTGGAAGATGTAATGTAATCAAATTAAAATAAATACCCTCATATCTGTTAACACATTTTAAAATATTATTTTGAATCAGCCCCACTCCACCTTCAACTGTTTTGGTTAGGTTATGTTCTGCTTTACCCATTTGATCTGAATGTTTTAATTGTTCTTGTCTCTTTGCCATCTTGTTGTAAGCTGCATAATGTTTGTGTGTGTATTGTATTTGTACTCAACGTTATTGTAGATGAGAGGAAATGTAATTTTAGTATAAATGCTGACAGAGGCAGTAATGCGACACAAAGAAGGTTAAAGATCTCCTATTATACTACTTTTCTGGTCTTAATGTCTCATCAATGACTCCTATGGAGCAACCTGACACGAATCACAGCACAAAACAAAATGTAGATTTTCGGGAAGCTCTTCCTCTCATCTGAGCGTCCACAGCAGTCTCTGTCCAAGGAGGGGTTTCAAGATGGCGGAGTGAGGCAGCACTTTTGCAGGCTCCGGTTTTTAATTTCTTATTCAGTCCTTGAACCGTGATTAAATAGTGTAAAAACCCTCTGCTAAACCTCTTTTTTACTTTTAACTTTAACTGTCAAAAACAGTAACAATAGAAAACATTTGAGCATTTTCTTTTTGCAACTTTGTTCGAGAGGCAAACTTGACCGTTTAGTCCAGCAGATTGTCAAAACAATCGTGCATTTTGCGATAAAAGCATGAAACTTTGCATGAAGCTAGAATAAGGAAATAAGAAAAAATTTGGCTATAGTGCCAAGCTGGATTCGAATTGAGCATTCCGTGGTGGCCATTTTGGAAAATGGCCGCCACGGAATGCCAGAATGAGCTGCTTTCATCTAAAATCCTCAATATCTCTGGATCTAGTTATCATAGAAACCTCATTTTTGTGTCGAATTGTATGTTTTCAATGTCATATATCAGTTAAATATTGTTTTTCTGTTCATGGCACTTTGGCGGCCATTTTGGAAAATGGCCACCAAAGTGCACCGCTTTCATCTTACAACCTCTATATCTCTGGATCCATTGATCAGAGAAACCTATTTTTGGTGTCTATTGTAGGTTTCCAAGATCATAGGTTCAAATTAACACTGTTTGGAGACCCTTTGAATAATATTTACTTTACTGTGTCATGAAGGTGACAATGGCTTAAGGTGGCCAGAATATGCAAATTTCTGTTCATCACTCCAAGTATCAAAATTGATGGCAAAAATCAGTGATATATATTTCAGATTATAATGAAAAGACAAACAAAGGGTAAATTAATATATGTTTACTTCACAAGTTGATTAAAATGCGCTATTAGAGTGTAGTTGATTTAGTCAGCAAGATCCTCCACATTTGCAAAGAGCTGTGCAGGCAAGAAGAGCTTTTGCACATTTGCAGTTTTTTTGACAGCCTTTGGTGCATCCACACCGCAAAAGTTCTTGGCAAACCTTGCTTGCTTCTGGAAGTGAGCTCCAGACAACTTCCCATGGCCCTCCATTGACATTGGTCCAGCCCCATCCTTCAGGTCTCACAAGATTCATTACAGGCTGCAGTGATTGGCTCCAGCAATGGCCCGCCTGATAAGCAGCTCTCCGCACATGTTGTACTAGGGCTCCTCTTGATGGCGGAATACTGTTGACATCTCTTCCTTTGCGGGCAAACAGATCTACCCGTGCATCATTGACACAAATCTTTGAGCTGGTTTTGTTGTACAATAGTACAAAAAACCTTTCAAGTGTGTCCATGGCATCTTCAACCTCAGTGAGTTGCGGCTGATCCATTAATTTGGAAAATGCTGTGGTCACTTCAGGATAGAGTTGCCAGATTTCCCATGCAGTTCGTTTCCCTCTTCCTTGAAAAGCTGACACTGTGTCACACCCAGTCATGGCATGGAAAAATGGAAGTGCTAGGCTTTTTTCACGGCCTATGGCAGAATATATTTTATGCACTGCAATAAGTCGAAAATGTTTGCTAGTTCCATATGCTACCCACAGTGTGGACAGTAGCGAGGTCAGCTGGGCAAAGACATGAATTGCAAGTACTACTACATCGCTGTCTACTGTGCGTATAAGTATTGTATCGTACTGCTTTGCTGCATCTGCAACATGTACCATAATGCGACTGTCAGCCTCCTCATGGGAACAAGGACTTATGCCTTCAGTTGATGTTGGCTGTCGACAAACCACTTCTTCATTGAAAGTGCTGATTATTTGTTTTTCAGTGGGGATAGATATGACTTCTCTGCTCAAGAAACCAAACAGTTCAGTTTTATTATCATCCACTCTGAGGAACTCTCCCCAGTTTTTTGGGACTGCACTTTGAGGTTCTAATCTTCGACGCACACCTTTCCCTCTGTGTTCTCTTGTTTGTTGTTTAAGCGAATCGGGTCTATATGTGTCCCATACAATATCCACCCTCTTTGCTTTGGCCAACTGCATCTTTATGTAGGGAATGAATATGTTTTGGGCATAATCATGAAATGTCTTTGCAGAGCCAGGCTTCAGCATATGAACAACTGCTGGACCATCTAACACCACTGCATCAACCTTATGTTGCACGTCATCCTCTTCTTTTGTGGATTCCCCCAGGCAATGGACTATATCAGATTTAGTTCCTGCTCTTAGCTTCCCTCTATCAGAAAGTGATGGAGGACAGCCCTGATTTTCGTGGGCAAAAAATTCCTCCAGGTTACCGTCACGGACTTGGCAGGCTACATAAAGACGTGAAAAAAGATTACGATCATATTTCAATGATGATACTTGCTCCTGAACCTTTGTTCTTCTGTGTGATTTTGGTGAGGCAAAGATACGTAGTTTGTTTTTCCGAATCGTGTGGTCTAACGACTTTGTTCTGTCAACAAGTCGTTCTTTGACAAAGTTGTCAAACTGCTGACAACCAAGGCCCTCCACTTGAGCTAATGTTTGCAATGCAGTTTGGTTTGCCACATCCTTCGAGTCTAGAACCAGCAGATCCCCACTGGATTCTAGGAATGGGTTTCCATACTCTTCCAAGGTGTTTTTCATTGAGATGATGTCCCTCAAGAAAGCCCTCTGCTTTGAAGGCCTTTGTTCGTGGTGCCGTCCATCTGGGGTTTTCTGGGCTTGATCTACTGATTTTTCGAAATCATTTATGAGCCGAGCCATCTCTGGTCCACTGACCATCCATCTCTGTAGGGCAGAGGGACACTCAGTCAAGCCCACAGCTCCACCATCATCTTTTACCATGGCATTGTTTTGTTCATGGGCTTGGTCAATAGCCATTCTGGAGAAGGCATGAATAGTTTTTTTGACTGTGAAATGGCCCTTCAAAAACTCCTTGTACACTACAGGGTGCAACTTCGGTAATATTGTCATGTCACGTAGGTGGATTGGTATCCATCTGGCATAATTGAAATGGTCTAAAGCAAAGAACCATGGAATCAGCTTTGACAGTGAATCAACATAAAGATGGAAGTCTCCAGATC
Source organism: Hyperoplus immaculatus (assembly GCA_949357725.1). Lineage (NCBI taxonomy): Eukaryota > Metazoa > Chordata > Actinopteri > Uranoscopiformes > Ammodytidae > Hyperoplus > Hyperoplus immaculatus. The sequence goes on along the minus strand of OX442363.1, from coordinate 5,004,359 downwards.
GGATTGACCTTATGAACACTAGTACAGTGAGCTGCAACTGAAGAACATTGAACCAGAAGTTGAACATGGGCTGACATTTCCGTTGGTTTTCATACCATTCTTCTTGACCCAGTAAGTTGGTGCCTGCACAACTCACATACTCTCTGTATGCTTCCTGTAGAGCGTTGTAAATAGCACAGGCAGTCACTTGGTGAGCTCGCCGTGTGCGTGTGATATGCGAGACTTTCAGGAAAGAGTCTGCTCTACCAGATGTAGCCACACCAGCCTGAACGAGCCAAGATGACCATCCGCTACCTTCAAGTAGATTGCCTATCGTCTTCAAGGCATCCTGCTCAATATGGAGTCCGCCAAACATAATCACACATTTTGATTCTCCATATAATGTAGGCCACCTCCATTGGATGTTTTTTGCCAGTGCAAAGAGCGGTTGGTCCATTGCAACAACAGGAACCTGTCCCGGATTTGTCAGCTCGATTACTTTTCTGATAACGTCAAGTGAATGTCGCATCATAGGCACTGTTGCAGCAACTTCCTGGAACAATGGCAGAAGACAGGATGTTGTAGTTGGTGTTTCTTGGGAGTTCACCTGACCGATGTTGGCATGGAAAGCTGACCATGAGATGTTGGCTGTTTCCTGGCCACCTTGTATAACTAGCTGAATATGCTGTAGCCACCTGAAATCAAATAATCATTTGATGAGTAAAATGTAATTATTTTACTAGTAAAAAACAAAGCTGATGTTTACAGTATCAACAATTGAGTGAATATATATAATATATAGATTTGGTACTAAAACATATATTACCTGATTAAGGTAGTTAAATTCAAACCATACCTGTATTCAACTTGCAAAGCTGGAGACACAAGGAGGCCACTAGACATCACAAGTCCATCTGTTTGTGGGATGGGACTAGATAATTTGGCTTCTGGAACTGGCGGTACTTGTGTGTATGATGCAGGTAACTTTGGCAGTCTTTTTTTAGTCACACTGGTAGTTGGTTCAGTGTTCCTTTTAGGGTCTGGAAGCTGATCGATTATTGCAACCTCGGTTATTGTATCAACATTGTCTGGGTGCTGGAATATTGATATTCCTGTTCCATTGAAGGAGCTATTTGCTGTTGTAGAGCTGTGGTGAACACATGTTTTTTCAACTGAGGTGGACATAGTGTGTTGAGCTGGTCATTATAGTTGCATATTTGTGTGCCTGCATCAGTGGAAATTTCCAAAACCCGGTCATATGAAACAGAAAGTCCAAGTTCAAACATCTTTTCAACCAGTTCTCTTTTCCTTGTTTTGTTGTGAATCAGGACTCCAAGATAGACAGGTAGTGGAGGTTCCCGTGATTTGTTGTGTCGCATCACTTTTGGTTGTTTCTGACGTTGATTCACACTGTTGAACATCACCAGTTGGCAAATGCTCAGTAAGGCTTGCGTTTGGTTTTCATGTGTTTGGTTGATGATGTTGGCACCATGCATCATCATATCAACTAGAGTAGCCAAGGAACGAGGGACAGATTCCACTTGACAGTTTTTTGAAAATGATCCATTAAACTGTGTTTTCATCTTCATTACCTCTTTGTGAATAATCGTTGCTGCTCGAGCTAGAATAATTGCTTCATCCTCAGCATCATTTTCATATGCCTTCCGCAAGGCAATACCGATATCTTTGTTGGAAATGAGAAGTAAGTCACGTCCTTCTTTAAATCCTTCTAGTTCAGGAAAGTTTGCCAGGATCCGATCCTTAAAGCGTGATGAATGTACATATGGATATGTCACACCAAGTTGTGATAGTCTGTCACTATATAGTTTAATTAAGTCAGCAAGTTTGAATACAGGGGAAGTGTGTTGAATGTGGCTTTCATCTAATGTATCTTGTATGTATGTCACAAGCTCAGCAAAAGCACGAGTTTTGTAACACTTTGTCTCTGGATCTTCTTTTTTTGATTCAGACTTTTCCTTTCGACATGCATTATACAACACAGCCAAACACTTTGCATGGTATTTTGATTCACTGGCCACAAGGTCGCCAGATGAAACTTTTGCGATTAGGCGTTCATCAAGGAGTTCTATAGCACACTGTCGCACTTTCAATCCCATTTCAAGGGTCATTGCTGCATGCAATGGTTCAGTAAGACTCTCAGGCTTCTCACAAAACAGACAAACAAAGGCATCAGTTTCACTCTTTAGCCGATGAGGTCGTGTGCCTCTGGCTCGTTGTTCATCTCCGCCACTAGTTGATGGTTCATCTGGATGTTTTCTTTTCAATGCACGCTGTAATCTACTCTTGCTGTACTGCAGACGGCATGTTGGGTGAAATTTAGCAGATTTTTGATGGAATGTGGTTTCAAGTCCATCGCCTTCATCGAGTTGAGAAATGTTGAGATTTCTAGACAAGCACCCATTGTCACTAAATAGATGCAGATCTTCCGCTAAGCCAATATAACCAGCACCAACACAACTTCTCTTGGAGCTTGCAGACAAACATAGCCTTTCAGTGCTATCCTCCTGGCATATAAGACACTTTGACCAGTCAGTTCTTTTTACAGGTGGAGCTAGTTGTTCTGTCACATGTGTCACAAGTTTTACTGTTGATGCCATGTCACCCTGAGAAGAAAAAAACACTGAATTAAATTGCCTTACTTTTTTTTGAACATCATTCTGTAATACATAAACAGGTACACAGCTCTTAGACAGTAACTGTAGCCGTCAACTGTCTTTATACACGCACTACATTACAAATGTTTGCTTATACATTCTTATTATAATATGGAAATAATCCTTACTAAGTCTGACAACATTCTCTTAAAATATATATCAGAATAATAAAATAAAGCCTTGTTGCAGTAATAACATATTTTTATTAAGCACCTGCTACTTTTAGTTAGCATTTACTGTTAGCATCTTATTTACATACATACATTTAACAGTTATACTCTTACAAAAAAATGTAGATCAAAATAAACAATCAGTGTGTCAGGTTTCCAGGGAAAGACAGACAAGAACCCAATAGCAAGACACAACACAGTTCGGGTGCAGCAACAAAGTTTTAATAAATAATTCAAACCAGGTAGTCGCGTGGCAAACACGTCCAATAGGGGCAGGCAAAAAGGGGGAATCCAAAATCCAAAGGGTGGATAGAAAACACGAACAGGCAGGCAGGAATACAGACAGGTTTTCAGGAACGTAACGGACGCTGGAGAGCTACAAGAACACCCAAGGACATCTAACAATCTGGCAGAGAACTGAGGGAATGAACCGGTAATATACTGTGGGGCTGATTAGCTGATGGGGAGCAGGTGAGTATGGGTAGACCAGGTGAATGTAATTAACAGGGAGTGCAGAGCAGGAGGGAGTGGCCGGGTCTGAAATGACAAGAGAGTTAGAATGGGAACAGACAAGTGAAAAAACTAAATAGTGGCTGAAGTGTGACAGAACCCCCCCCTTAAAGGTCGACTTCCAGGCGACCTTAAACTGGAACTAAAAAAAAAAGTCAAACCCAAACAGGGTGGGTGAAGGGGAGCCAGGAGGAGGGAGAAAAAAAAAATGGACCGAGGCAGAGCATGGGGTGACGGGCTAGCCTGGGAGTTGGAGTGGGACAGTGCACGGGGTGACGGGCTGGCCAGGGAACTGGAGTGGGGCAGAATGGAGGGGTGTCAGGCGGACGGCCAGAAAAAGGCACAAGGGCACGGCAGGGAGCGTCAGGCGACCGACCTGGGGGACAAGCAGGGGCATGGTAGGGGGCTTCAGGCGGCCGGCCTGGTGGGCAAGCAGGGACACGGGACAGAGCTTCAGGCGGACGGCCTGGACGGTGAGGGCTCAGTCCCTCTGGAGACCTGCAGCGACGAAGACGAGGAACCCCTTCTGGAGGCCGGCCTCGGCGACGAGGGACCCCCGCAGGAGGACAGCAAGGGCGGAACCACTCAGGAGGCCGGTGGTGACGAAGATGAAGGCGAGGGAACCCTTCTGGAGACCGGCGGCGAAGGCGACGGAACCCTCCTGGAGACCGGCCTCGGCGACGAAGATGGCGATGGAACCCTCCTGGAGACCGGCGGCGAAGGCGACGGAACCCTCCTGGAGGCCGGCGGCGAAGGCGACATCCCCCTACTGGAGGCCGGCGGCGAGGGCGACATCCCCCTTCTGGAGGCCGGCGGCGAGGGCGACATCCCCCTTCTGGAGGCTGGCGGCGAGGGCGACATCCCCCTTCTGGAGGCCGGCGAGGCAGAGGGCGGTTCCCCTCAGGCAGGAGCGAAGGGCGGTCCCCCTCGAGCAGGAATAGGGGGCAGGACCCCTCAGGCAGGGATAGGGGGCAGGACTCCTCAGGCAGGGATAGGGGGCTGGACCCCTCAGGCAGGGATAGGGGGCTGGACCCCTCGGGCGTTAACAGGGGGCTGGACCCCTCGGGCGTTAACAGGGGGCTGGACCCCTCGGGCGTTAACAGGGACAGAGGGCTGGACTCCTCGAGCAGTAGCAGGAGCAGGAGGCAGGACGTCTTGAGCGTTAACAGGGGGCTGGACCCCTCGGGAGGCAACACGGGGCTGGACCCCTCGGGAGGCAACACGGGGCTGGACCCCTCGGGAGGCAACTGGGAACTGGGCCCCTCGGACAGGAACGGAGGAGGAGGCCCCTCGGACAGGAACGGAGGAGGAGGCCCCTCGGACAGGAACGGAGGAGGGGACCCCTCGGGCAGGCAAGGTATAGAGCGGACCCCCTCCGGAGGAAGGCGAAGAAGGCGGTCCCCCTCTGGAAGCTGTAGAAAGCAGGCCTCCCCTGGTAGGCCCGGAGGGTGGGCCCCCCATCAGGAGGTGGAGACCGGACCCACTCATCATGATGTGTAGAGGGCTCAACTGAGGGTCCAGAGATCAGCTCAGGTTCAACCACGGTCTCTACCAGGGGCTCGGGAATCATCTCATGGACTTCAGCTACCGGCTCAGGCTCTGGTTCAGGAAGGACCTCGGGTTCTGGAGTTGGTTCTGGTTCCTTCTCTGTCACAGTAACAGGTTCGGGGGCCGGAGTAAGCTTACCAGCTGGAGAGTTCTGAGGAGATGGATGGCACCCCAAACTCCACACCCCCACTCTAATAATCTGCGAGGCAGAAGGAGGTTGGTAGCTGGAATGCTGCGGCTGGTAGCTAGCATACTGGGACAGGTCGCTAGCGTGCTGGGGCAGGTGGCTAGCATACAGGGACTGGTTGCTGGGCCCCGGGGCCTGAAACTTGTTACTGGAAGCCAGGGCCTGGGGCTTGCTGCTGGAGACCGGGGCCTGGGGCTTGCTGCTGGAGACCGGGGCCTGGGGCTTGCTGCTGGAGACCGGGGCCTGGGGCTTGCTACTGGAGACCGGTGACTTGAGCTTGCTGCTGGAAGTTTGGGATGGTGTGCTAATAAATTGCTCTGCCCAGTCAGGCAGCAATTTACGCAGCCAAGGTCTAGACCCAACCTCCTTGCGGGCTGATGAAAGGACCTCCGCTCTCTCCACACCATCCACTGCATACTTGAAGTCATTCTTAAGACAGGTGAGGATATATGTCACCTCCCTCAACTCCAGTGCAAAATGAGTGTCTGCTGGGGTCATTATTGGCCAGATTGTACTGTCAGGTTTCCAGGGAAAGACAGACAAGAACCCAATAGCAAGACACAACACAGTTCGGGTGCAGCAACAAAGTTTTAATAACTAATTCAAACCAGGTAGTCGCGTGGCAAACACGTCCAATAGGGGCAGGCAAAAAGGGGGAATCCAAAATCCAAAGGGTGGATAGAAAACACGAACAGGCAGGCAGGAATACAGACAGGTTTTCAGGAACGTAACGGACGCTGGAGAGCTACAAGAACACCCAAGGACATCTAACAATCTGGCAGAGAACTGAGGGAATGAACCGGTAATATACTGTGGGGCTGATTAGCTGATGGGGAGCAGGTGAGTATGGGTAGACCAGGTGAATGTAATTAACAGGGAGTGCAGAGCAGGAGGGAGTGGCCGGGTCTGAAATGACAAGAGAGTTAGAATGGAAACAGACAAGTGAAAAAACTAAATAGTGGCTGAAGTGTGACACAGTGAGCTATATGTTAAAGACACAATTCATATTTTAAAACAGAAAATTATCTTTACCTTTTTTTTCTTGATCTTATGGTCACATAGTTAGGGTGGCCCCGAAGTGTCAAAATGTCCCGACTAACTGTTTCCATGGAAACCAGAGTATGGAATGCAGGTAGGAATCAGAATTCTAAAAGGCGCATTTTGATGATGAAATCATTTAAATGATCGGTAAATAAAACAAATTTTAATCAGCAGTTAATCAGATAAGGTTATTATGGAGTAAATATTTATTTGGAACAAAGTATTTTGAATAAAATTATGTATTGAAATAATTAATTCTTCGTATCTCAACATTAAGACTGAAGTTGTGGGACCTGTTTTGCACAATAAAATTGGTTTTATATTCATTTAATCACTTCATTTAGTTATAACTTTCATTGTTTAAGTCAATGTGGATGATTACACTTTATATGTTCATCAAAAATCACATTAGAAATGTAAATATCATGATCAACGTAAATTTCCATATTCTGGCTGCATAACATGGTCACCTTCATGAAATAAAGTAAATAATATTCAGAGGGTCTCTAAACAGTATTTGTCTGATAGAGGACCTTGAACACATACAATTAGACACCAAAATTAGGTTTCTACGATAAATAGATCCAGAGATATTGAGGATTTTAGATGAAAGCGGCTCATAATGGCCGCCACGGAATGCTCAATTCGAATCCAGCTTGGCACTATAGCTAAAATCATTAGTATTTCCATATTCTAGCTACATGCAAAGTTTCATGCTTTTATCGCAAAATGCACGATTCTAGGTGAATGTGGTACTTATCCGCTGGGCTAGTTAGCATGTCTGACCACAACTACAACTTGGTTGCTCTCCACGAGGCACGCGACGATATCGACATAGATGAAGAAGTATGTAGAGATGCATATGCTTCAAAAGAATACAAACTGAACAAAGAACACACGCCAATAAAAGAGCCGAATCCCAAGAAACAGAGGCCAACGCGGAATGGAAGACGGAAACACTAATGCTGCAATTTTGCAAGCGGTGCAAGCTCTGACCAGGAAAATGGACGAACCATGGTATCTGCATTTTTAAAGTTCAAATTTAAAGACATTTAAGACCTTTTTAAGACCTCTAAAATTAAAAAAATAAATAAATACCACGGTAACAGAAATCGACAAACTACACTACAGTATACTCCGTAAAGGGTTGCATTAAATATGAATAACAAATATTCAATGCACTATAGCTTACAACTGCTGTCTAATTACAGAAAATAAAAAATGTTCCGCAGTCTGAATGAAGACAATGTCCCCCTGCATTTACCATCACATAATACCGTAAGAGATCACTGCAAAGGCAACCTGAATATCCATCATTACCACCTTTTCAACCAATTAGGCTATAGAACTGTATCAATTGGTTTACATTTTCTGATTAATCGAGTAACAAGTACAGTTTAATCAATTTAGAAAATATGTGTTAGATGCAGCATACAATGTTTTAAATAGGCTAAATTAAAAATGGGGTATTTTTTGGGGAAGAATAATCCGAATGGTCTTCATATTTTAATTCCTTATTCAATAAATAACTTTCTTTTTCAGAACTTATGGCAGAAACTATTTAAAAACTGGTTCCACAGGTCAAGGGAGGTTTTTGCAATTTCAAAATCGTACACAAGCCTAGCCAACTGTAGATTTACATCCATGCTCACGGGACCTGCGGTAATTTTCACAAAGTATTTTTTTCTTCATACAGTATTGTTGCAGGCGTTCAGGTTAATAAAAAGCGGGTATATTAGGGTTGTACCGATTGGCGAAGGAAACGTATGCTACTATCTGCGATTGATGTGAGAATCGGCAATAGTTTGTATAGCTGTCAGAAAGGGAGTGCAGAGGAGAGAAAAAAAGCGACGGAAAGAGAGACAAGCAGCGAGATAGAGACCTGCGTCTCACTCCATGAGCTCACGCCAAGTCAACGCGACCTGAATGAACGTCTGATGATCAGCTGTTAATAAATATAGATTAATAAACATGTTTACTGAACACAATCAACGTGTTGTGTGATTTGCGTCAGTAGCACCTACCCTATCATCAGCGGACGGGTGGTTGCGCACCAACAAGCAGCGGCAGTGTGTGGTCGTGGGAGCAGGGTGAAAAAAGCCAGTCACGGTATTTGTTGTCCTCCCTCCACCTCTCACTGAATGTTTAATAACTGGGCATGCATTTTGCCGCGTCGTTCTCTCCTTTTTTGCTTTACCGCGGCCGACTACAAATTTGGAAGCAGGGAACACACACATTCTTCTTCTACGTTTTAAATGCGGTACCCAGCCTCACACAGCCTTACTGCCTCTAGCGTAGGTGTCGGACTTGCCGGATATCTTTGAAGTATGTAAAACACAGATAAAATAAAAAAGAAATCTATCAATTAAACTAGAAAACTAGAAAGAGACAAATATGGCAAGCTCATTAATTCTGCCCCCGATTAAATTTAATGCCGCCCACCCAATAATTCCAGACTTTTCAAGATCCACGGCAACCCTGACGAACAGACTGAACAGATTGGTCTCACAGAGAAGGATGGAGAGGACATCAGAGGAGTCGTCCTCGGCATACTTACAAGAGTTGTCCCTATATCTGTGGAGCGGCTGGGAGACACCGTAGTCACCGGTTAACTAACAGTGTCTCCATTACCATCACCCCCCTCTTCCTCCTAAAAGCCCCGTGCGTGCGTCCACCACTTCTGCGCAAAAGAGCGACAGTGACATGTTGTCATTGTGGGTTAACCCTTAACCGGCGTAACTTGAGGTTGCACCTGCAAAGGAAACACACCAGTGAAGGAGGACATCACAGCAGCCCATCACCTCAGAGCCCAATGTTTGGACTTAAACAACAGTAGCCTATATTTGCTGTTGCAAAATCCTTTATTGCCCCCTGCTTGCCCATTCACATTAAGAAGAAAACCTGGGGTCAACAGCAGGCGAGGAGTTGCGAGGTGGACATTTGTAGAATGAATGCAGAGGGTGCACACCGGTCAAACGTGCGCAGCTTTGAATGCCACCACTTGCAGTCCCTTGACTACTGCCCTCCTGCTGATGGAGGAATCACCACTTTGACCCTGGCAAGCCTTGAGGTGATGGTTAATCAGAAGTGGTTTGGGGAGGGAAAAAGAGTAAATGTTCAGAAAGAGGCAGCGGAGGCTGAAGTTCCTCTGTCCTGTCTGGTGACAGTGTGTGGCCCTAACCAGACTAAATACATCTCTGTGTACGAGACTAAATACATCTCTGTGTACGAGCCCAACATCAGCTTTTAGAGTCGTCTGGGAAGGGTCATAGTCAGCTACAACACAAAGCAGCTTTCTTGGCACTGTCCGTGCACAAAGGCAAGGATGTCTTGTGTCCACAAACATGTGGCAAAATGGCATCTTTTCGAAACAGAACCAGACATGTTCAGGAGGGTTAGGACGGTTGAGAACCCCGAACAAGTCACTGAAGAGGTTATGGAGGTTGATGACCAGAATGCCCAGTACCCACCAGAGGGCAACATCTTGAGACAGATGTTGAATTACATTCTGGAGAGAAAAAAAATTCTCATTGTCATCAAGTGATCACCGTGAGGTACCCAGAACACCTCCTCCCATCTGAGATGTTCTGTGAGGAATGCCCTGATGGCACACCCTTGAGTGAGGCAGTGCTGATCACCTCAAAGGCCAACATTTTAACAATGACAGATGTGATTGAGGGTATGTATATGTTTTTAATATATATTTTTTTTATAAATATACACTCTTCACTGTATTTGAATGTCTGCTACATTGCTATACCACATTCTCTGTTAACGCTTACTTGCTTTGGTTAGGAATGTCTACATACAGGAGGAACTGCCTCAGGTGTGGCATGATATACAGGTACCAGGAGTGGATGGATGGAGTACATCATTTTGATGACCACATATTAATTTCCCATCACCTGAGCCTGTACCTGAGAAACAGCCTCCAGGTATGAGGCATTATATTACAGTAATCCTAAACAGACCGTTATCAATGGATGTCTAAAATTCCCTTTGGGATTAATAATATGTGTCTATCTATCCAACATAATTATTGCGAGGAAGTGATTAAGCACATGTTCATTTCCTCAGACACACCAGGCAGTTGGCAGTGCTGTTGAGGTGCCTCAAGAAACAAGTGGGAAAAAAAATCCTGCCAAGCAGCGCGTGCTGCAGGCATATTTAAGTTTTGAGGCCCTGACTGACCACAAGTACACCTATACATGTGTGTCCTGTGGTCATCACCCATCGACAGTCATAATGGACCTCCATAAGAAGGGGGTGTTTAGTATGCCTGGTAAATCAGATTTTTTTGTTAAATACATTGTTTCAAGCAGCACATGCCATAATGACACGTCTTAGTCAGAAAGAAACTTTTGATGCTCAATTGTTATTCCTAGTAAGCAGCATTGTGGACCCACCACCGGAATTTCAGGGGAGAGTGAGTGCCACAACATTCTGGGACATGATCAGCATAGAGATGCTCAGTCGAGGACTAGTCCCAAGTAAGGACATAATGACTAATGTAAAACTCATTCCGATGGTTATGATAAAAGTATGTATGGTTTTGTTGATGGCACTCTATTCTTGTCATTAAAAGCCAACAGGTCAAACCCGTTTGTGGTCCACCCGTCCTACCACAACTGGACCCCATGGGTTGGCCCGGACACAAGAGCCTCAAATTTTCTTATCAACACAGAGTACCGTAAAGTAATGCCTGCTAATCCTCCAACTTCAGACGGGGAATTCACCATCACCGAGGACAGGCTCACCGATGAGCTCCTGAAGCTCAAGGTAAGGACTTGTTAAATTCTTTTAAAGTTAACTAATTTAAATGTCCCCAATCACATGTAAGAATCCCTTCATCATCTTCAGATGGATTCTGTGCGGAGTCTATACCAGAGCTCCGGCATAGACCATAGGGGGTCTCGGATGGACTTGAAGTCCAGAGCCACATACGATAAGGTTTTCTAACAGGGGAGCCTCCGGTAAATTGTGGTTACCCCAGTCCCCCAGGATTATTTATGCGCAACATTGTAAACTGAGACAGTTTTAGCATCTATGTACTAGCCATGCTTTCGTCATAAAGTCACTGTCTGTGTCATTGCACTACAAATGGGGAAAATGTTAACCTGAAATGGGGAGGGCATATTTGCGAAACTGTGATCATGCATATCTAATACTATTTTTTTTCCGTTCAAAGGTGGATGGGCTGTAGTCACCTGCCCATGTGCTGTGGTATATGGCGTTAAGTTCAATTTAAGGGCAGAGAGCCAAAGGGACTTTACAGACCTCTTAATGTCCATGAGACACTTACCAAATGTCTGTTTGTATGACTTTGCTCGGGGGCTGGCAAGTCATACAAATGGGAGACAGCCACACACATTCTGGCCTAACGAAGGGAGGCTGTTGCCGGACACGGACGACAATTTGAAGGCATCACTCGAGGGGAAAGCACAGGTCAGCCGTCCATGGTTGCTGAACAAGAAGGCTGTCCCAGACACACATGGACATCCAGTAACCGGCAGTAACGAGCATTACGCTTTGTATGACAAATTTCATGAGAATAATACCAAAGACCCCCACGATTCGCTGCGAAAGGTGGAGCTGGTCCCAGAGTTGCGAGGCTGGGTGAACAGCCAGTGTGCGGAACAGCTTTTTGCCGGCTAGAGAAAAAATAACCATTTCTTAAATATGATGTCGCCCTCTTCCCATGTGTTTTTAATGAGGAATATTCTACATGTCCACAACATTAAAAAGAACAACAAGATAATCGACAACATGAAGAAGACAATGGGAGGAGTGGACATCATTTTAAATTCTGAAGGAACGACTAAGATCGAGCTAACCGGAAGTTCGATGACAGGGTCAACAACAATGGCGTCTTCCATGGTTACGTTCCAAAATAAGGTGAATAGTCACGCGCAGAGCCGTGGAGCTGCAGACATACACAGAGCAGCTGATAGGGAAACGCTAGGAGAAACAAGCGTACATTTATTTACCGCAAGTCGCGGCTTTTCGCGCAGCTGTGACCATGCACAAGCATACAACGCGCTTGCTAGTACATTAATTGTGCAGCACTAAAAATAAAAAATACATTTTTAATTAAATTTAATTTATTTTTGGTCGGTAGGTAGTCAAGGCGGGGGGCTGCCTTAGCCATATAGCGCTGGGGGAAACGTATGTCATATGGTGTATGTTTACTTATGGAAATTCCTCTGTTTTGTAAATCATATGGTATTTTTGGTTGAAAAAGTTTTGAAAGTGTCTATTCCACCTTTAAGCTTAACATTATATTTGTTTTTTTGAATTTCATATGGTGTATGTTTACTTTGAAAATTAAAAGAAGAAAGAAGTGATTTTAACCTCCAATATGGCTATCTTTGTTTTGTAACAGCATAAGAAAAATACTTTATTGATCTTTATTGACGTACAAGAAGTATAAGTCATATACACTAGGCTATATATATCATAACAAGATAAATAACATAGTAGTGTAAGTTTTAATTTATTTCATTTAACCTTTATTATATAGGGCTCTTTTTAACGAAATTGGTTTCTGCTCTGATGCTCATTCATACGGTACTAGATCTGCAACAGCAGGACAAGTTTTGCTACCACACTGTACTGTAGTAGCCTGGTGCTACCAGACCATCGTACTTCATTTCATTTGTACAGAAGGTCTGGCAGTGCTGTAATTGGCAAACGTGTCTGTTAAAGTTTAAAACTATTGGACCTGCCCAGTGCCACTCTGGATTAGCCAACCAATCGCATAACGTTTGGTCGTCACGTGTGTCATGAGCCGGCTTCTGGCAACTGAAACTGGAGCGCGACTTCGACGTCATCGTTCTCAGCCACTCGCTCTGTTCGCTGATTGGACCGGCTGTCGAATCTCCGGCAAAACTGGGAAATGGGCTGTACACCCAGACTGACTACTAGGGTTGCAAAATTCCGGGAATTTTCAAAGTTGGAAACTTTCCATGGGAATTAACGGGAATTTATGGGAATTAACGGGAATTTTGGGAATTAACGGGAATTTACTAAATTTAAAGCAACCCAATGCACTAAATTCACCCAACTATGTTATTTCAGTCCAGACAAACGTTCTAGACTGTAAAAACAGTTTTTTACACAAAGTTTTAATATATTTATGAACATTTCATTTCAAATCAGATTGTTTTTTAAAGTTTATTGAGACACCCAACTTGATATCGTAAATTTGTTTTTGCTAGACCAGGTTTACAGAGGCTTAAACTGTGATTTTAAATATAGTTGGGGACAATATATTTAAGCATAATCTTGACTAAAACAACCAGATTTTATGCAAGTACACTAGGCAAATTGCACATAGCACACATCCTACTGCAGGGGTACTGAGGCCACACCCCCTACATGCACTGTGCATTCCTCCATCACATGGGGGGCATTTGACTTTATTCATTGAATGGGTGGAGTCAGACCCCATGGGTCAGACAGATGAGTAAAATTTTACTCAACATGCATCTTTTTGTTGTTCAGGGAAATTATTGATTGTTCGTAAAATAATCAAAACTTGATAAAGTTCTTCTTACAAATAGGGGAGAGTGGCCTAAGTTGTGCCAGTGGGCAACTTGTGCCACCCATTGTTTCTAGATAACCATAGAAGAAATTGGAAATGTGACCACATATTTAAGAAGAGCCATCCATTTGACTCATCCTGTAAAGAAGGGAGAAACATGGAATAAGATATAAGCACATTTAAGCTCAAAAAACTGTTTTGCCTTTCAAAGTAAAATTTCCATGATCAATGTTTTTTGATTATTGTGTCTGAACAATTATAGACAATTTTATTTGAAAACATTTGACACATGTTTTAGTGCTTTAGTATGCTACACTTTGTGTCTACATAGTTAGGACGATGTCAGCCCTAAACTGCTGCATCATGCTTATTATCCAAAATTCTGGGGTTGAGGTGATTTGTGCCAAAGAGCCTAGGTGAGTTTTAAGTAAGTGGAGTAAGTAATGGATGTGTCTTGCAATACAGTTTGAGATATATATCAATGGCACAATTTACCCCATGGTATTTTCTCCAATGGCACAACTTACACCACACCGGGGGCAAGTTGTGCCACAAGACAACTTTTTTTCCGAAAGCTATATTTCGTCAACAGTTTATTCCAGATCCAAAGTTTTTATTGTCGGGGATGCACAACACCCTGAAATATATGTATATATTTGAGTTGGAGACTTTACTGTCAAGGCCTCACTTTAAAGTCACTTTGAGTAAAAAGTGGCACAACTTAGGCCACTCTACCCCTAAATCTGTTCAAATGTAATGTTTTTTAATTGTATTATTTTGCATGGATGTCTGCCTATGAACAAACATAGTGTTTAAATGTTTAGATTTATGTTTGTATGAAAAAAAAAATCATTTAAGTTACCGCCATTTAGATAACCCTTGTGTCTCCCTAATTACTGTGACACACACACACGCACGCACATACACACGGAGATTTCTTGTTTGTTTTTTGTTGCATGTGAAACATCTTTATAATACAACCCCACACACACACACACACACAGGGAGATTTATTGTTTGTTTTTTGTTGCAGGTAAAACATATTTATAATACACACACACACACACACACACACACGGATATTTCCTGTGTGATTTCTGTTGCATGTAAAACATCTTTATAATACAACCCACACACACACAAGGATATTTCTTGTTCTTTTTTTGTTGCACGTAAACATCTTTATAATAAAAACCCACACACGCACACGCACACAGACAGACACACGAGGAGATTTATTGTTTGTTTTTGTTGCATGTAAAACATCTTTATAACCCTTGTGATTTCTTTTCAACCCAGAACCCCCCCAGCACCAAACAAAAACCTCACACATAAACAAATACAGGCACTCTCTCTCTCTCTCTCTCTCTCTCTCTCTCTCTCTCTCTCTCTCTCTCTCTCTCTCCCTCCCTGTCTGGCGACATCTGCTGGACACAAGACAGCACAGCACTAGGTCATACAACCAGCAGGTTCAGCGAACATTCCCCCGGCCCAAGCCACCCGCACAGTTGGGGCAGAACGGCAGCGCGCACTGTTTGCAAACGTATTTCGCGCAGCGGGTGCACACCGCGTGAGTTTTGGAATCTTTCTTCGGCGGGCATATTTGACACCTTTTCCTCTTGCTCGCTACGGCTTTCTGATCCGACCCGGGATCCCCGCGCCCCCCCGCGCGTCCACGGGTCCCCGCATCGCCCTCTCCCTCTCCTTCCCCGTGCCGGGCTCGCACAGGTCCGAGACCCCGGGCTTCTCTCACCAGCGAGGCAGAGGCTTCGGCGCGAGGCAGACGCCGCCTCCTCTCCATGCGAGGCCTGACCAGATCTTTGCCCAGCAGCTCCAGGAACACCCTTCGCATGTTACGCTTTCCAGACATCCAGCCCGGGTTGATCTCACGCCACAGCACGAACGCGTTGTACGCGGACACGTCGATAACGTTGTGGAAGACGACCAGGGGCCAGCGATGCGTCTTTCGCCTGGTGCTGTAGGTGGAGACCACCTTGTCCAGGTTGTCCACACCTCCTTTGGTCGCGTTGTAGTGCAGCACCACGGCCGGCTTGCGATCTCTGCGGTCCTCGCAGACTTGCGCGGCGGCGGACGGGCGCAGAGTGCTCATGAGCAGCACATTTCTGCGTTTCTTGGGAACGTAAGAGAGCAGAGCCGCGGTGTCCGTGAAGGCGAACTTTGAGGAGAAGACGGGCCTGGCCTTCACGTCGAGCATCTCCGGAGGCAGCTCTGTCCTGTTCTTCCTCACGGTGCCCACCATTGTGAGCTTTCTGTCGAGGAGCCGCTGTCCCAGTTCGTAGGAGGTAAAGAAATTGTCGCAGGTCACTCCGCGAGGACCCGCGAGACCCTGGGTCAAGTCTAGCACCACGCGCATCCCCTGGTTCTTTTCCGGTGGCCCCGCCTCGGACTTGCCGGTGTAGATCTGCATGTTCCACGCGTAGCTGGACTTTGCGTCGCAGGCCACCCAGGACTTGATTCCGTATTTGGCAGGCTTGCTGGGCATGTATTGCCGAAAGGGACAGCGACCTGGGGGGGGTGGGTGAGGGGAGAGAGAGAGAGAGAGAGAGAGAGGGAGAGAGAGAGAGAGAGAGAGAGAGAGAGAGAAAGAAAGAGAACTCTGTGTTAGCTGTAATGCAGTATCTGTATTGCAGAATAGAATTAAATCTTTTTTTTTCATGAGTTTTCACACATGTGTAGCTATTGTTTTTTTTTCGTGGTGGTACGCACCTCTGAACGGAACAAGTTGCTCGTCCACCGTAACGTCTGACCCCGGGTTGTAAAGGTAAGGCAACCGGTCCGTCCAAATGTCCCACATGTCTCTGACAGCCGCGAGTTTGTCGGTTGCGCGTCTCGCGGCTCTAGTTTCACGGTCGTCGAATCGCAGCAGCGTGGAGTACGCGTAAAAGACCTTGAGCGGCATGGTGGCTCTGAATATAGCCCGTCCGCTCTCCGCGTCCCACAGGCTGGCCGCCGCCTCGCCTCGGGATCTGTACACGCCGGCCAAGATGAGCAGGCCCACGTACGCTCGTAAGTCCACCTCGTCCATGTCCTTCCACCAGCCCCCGTCCCGCTGTGCGTATTTTCTACGAGCTGCCTCCAGGTTGGTCATCTCCACTACGATCCTTTCGATGGGAGTGGTGAAGAACAGGCGGAACGTGGAGACGATATCGCGAGCCATGGCAACCGCGTACACGGTGGGTCCCGCCGGTGGCCTATTCGCCTCAGTGGCGCGCCCGCGGGGCTGACACGGCACTGAGGACCATTCGATTTTACCGTCTTTGGACCGGAGAGTATGTCTCTCTGCTTCTGCTTCTTGTTCTTGTTCTTGTTCTTCTTCTTGTTCTTCTTCTTCTTCTTCTCCTTCTTCTCCTCCTCCTCCTTCTTCTTCGTGTTCTTGTTCTTGTTCTTCTTCTTCTTCTTGTTCTTCTTCTTCACATCCCTCCCCGTCTTCAGATGCGTATTCGTCTTCAGAGTCCTTGTCCTCATGGGACCAGCGGCTGTATTCGTGCTCCCGGAGGCACGCTTTGCCCTGGCGAGAAGGATACGAAGGACCCGGGCACGGTGAACCCTCAGAACCCATGGCCTTTACGAGCTGTCGAGCGGGACCAGCGCTCTATTATTAATATTAAAATCAAATAAAAAAAAACACTTAATCGCTGCTGTTAATTAATACATTTTTGATAACCAGTGTGTGTAACCAGGGGCGTAACCCACATAATTCACGCTTATATATCGTGGTCGAGAGACACTAGTCACTTTTCTTCTCTTGGTTCGACCGCGCAAGATGGAGCTTAACTACTTCTATGAGAGCGAGCGATCCGCCGCTCTACCGGTGCAGCTCGAACAAGGTGGGACCGAGAGGAAGCCATGGGATACCGTAAAGCGCGAGATCCCTATCGCTAGGGTGGCACCCTTCGACAAGAGTTGCTCTTGTTGGCATTGCGTAACTGAACTCGAACTCGGGCGGACCCGGGCTGAATGCAGAGTTCAAATGTTGCGTGCTCGGCAACTCTTCTTGTCGACCGTTAGGCCTTCCCCCCAATTTTTCGTGGACTCTGACTCTGAATCTGAGGTGCTCGAAGTAACTGAACTCGAACTCGAGCGGACCCGGGCAGAACGCAGAGTTCGAATGTTGCGTGCTCGGAAACTCTTCTTGTCGACCGTTAGCCCTTTCCCCCTATTTGTCGTGGACTCTGACTCTGAATCTGAGGTGCTCGAAGAAGGGCCCTAAAGAGGGCGATCCCTGTCTGTCGCTAGGGTGAGACCGAGAAGAAGATCGCACGGAGCTGCGATACATTTATCCACCGGAATGATGGATCGATGGAATGAAATTATAGGAAAACTAAAAGAAAAGAAAAGGAAAAAAAACACTTTTTCTGAAATACTTTTTTGTGATGCTGACAATGGAGGAAGGGGGAGGGGGGTGGTTTTTAAATCCGGTACCTGATTAGGAAAGCCCTCAGGTGGACTGTTCGGAGGAGGAGGTGGACTGTTCCATAGCGCACACGAGCACATTTCCCCATTGACTTTTCTGGATTTCAGCCAGGCTCTATACAACCGTCCAGCAGGGGGCGCACCCTTGACACTCTGTACGCGTTGCTATATCATGATCGTCCGGCAGATGTTGCCAATTCACCCTGCCCCAGTATGAACAAGAAAGGAAAAACAAATAAAATAAAATAAAATATATACAGATATTATACTTTGTGTATTTATTTATTTATTTATTTATTTTTAATTTTTGTAATGCAAAATGTGAATAAAGTATGGCACGCGTATGCACACGATGACCGTTTGAGCATGTATTTGTAAAGTCTGTGCTCTGTACCGTGCTGTTGGGAGACCGAATGGGGAAATGAGTAAAAGTGGAGCGGGTCGCGCCGAACCACCTAGGGGAGCGGGAGGAGAGCGGGGGGGGGGGGGTCTGCGCGTGGTATCGAAGAGTGAGTCAGGGTGAGGGCTGAGGCAGAACGGTGGCTTGGGTCACGCCGACCCACCTAGGGGAGCGGGAGGAGAGCTGGGGACTGCGCGTGGTATTCAAGACTGAGGGCTGAGGCGGAACGGTGGCTTGGGTCGCGCTGACCCACCTAGGGGAGAGGGAGGACAGCTGGGGTCTGCGCGTGGTATTGAATAGTTAGTGAGGGTGAGGGCTGTGGCGGAACGGTGACTTGGGTGACTTGGGTCACGCTGACCCACCTAGGGGAGCGGGGGGGGGGGGACCGCTGGGGTCTGTGCGTGGTATTGGGAATGAGGGGTCTTTCTGACCCGGCCGAGGACAGCGCGAGCTAGGCAGGTGATGGTGTGTGAGGGTGGAGGGGTGGAGCAGGTCCTAGGGCTGTTGGGAGATGGAGTATCGGGAGGGGTCGCACGGACCCACTGAGGGAGCGTGAGGGCTGCTACGGTCTGCGCAGGGGGTCCCCGAGGCTCAGGGTCATGTTGACCCACGCGGAGAAAAGCTGGGTCTTTTTCTTTTGTAGTATACATTTGGGGAATGATGGTCAGGGTCATTTTCACCCACGCGTAGAATTAGGGTCCCTTTGACCCGGTCGAGGACAGCGTTAGGGCTGCGGTGTGCGCGTAGTTAGGTCCGAGCGGGTCCGGTTAGGAACGGGGTCGTTTTGACCCACGCGAAGAAAGCGGGGTCTGTTTTTTTTTCTACTTATTTTTTATTTATTTCTAGTATACATTTGGGAATGAGGGTCCATTTGACCCAGCCGAGGACAGCGTGAGGGACACGGTCTTGCGCGTAGTTACGTTCGAGCGGGTCCGGTGAGGATCGGGGTCGTTTTGACCCGCGCTAGGAAAGCGGGGTCTGTTTTTTTTATTCTTTTTTTTTGCTAGTATACATTTGGGAATGAGGGTCCGTTTGACCCGGCCTAGGACAGTGCGGATAGGGTAGGTGCGGGTTGGTGGGAGATTGAATGGGGAAATCAAGGGGAAGGGAGGGTCTTTCGGACCCCGGAAGGGAGCACGAGGGTTAATTCCTATAATTTCCAATTTTGAATATTCCCAAAATTCCCGAGCGAAAGTTCCCGTGGAAACTTTCCGGTAATTTACCGGAAACTTTCCACCCCTTTGCAACCCTACTGACTACTGAAGGGAAAATAAAATTTGGCCGGAAGTAGGCGGGCGGGCGGAGCCAGGCTAGTACTGTAGAAGGAATGCAATAAAGATAACATCCTTCTATAGATCCATGTCTTTATGGAATTTACTACCTTTGCAAATGTGTGTTATAACTGTAAAGAAATAATTGAATAGGCTAATTAAATCCAACTTTTATTTATGTTAAAGGGAAAATTCGCCAATTTTCAACATTACCTCATCTACCATAATATCCTTTGGGTTGCATTATATCCCCGTGTACTTTTTCAACATTGTTCATTTCGCGGGATCGAGCTTCAAAACTCCCTTCACCAGTGACTTTTCTGGTTCAAGGAAGGTCTCCGGCGGACTACAGCCTCCCCGGGCTCAGCTCAGAGTACACTGCCGAAGAAATGGAGCAGAGAGAGGAAGAAGCGGCCGTGCGGAGAGAGTCAGAGGCTGCAGCTGCGTTAGCTAACATAGCTGAAGGCGGGGACTCACTACAACCCGAGCGGCAGAGAGCTAACAGGAACTGGCGGTGTCTTTGCTACAATTGTTCTTTGATGCCAACAGAAATGGAGTCCTACTGCTGCCACAAATTTCATCATGGACAATTTTTGTTGGACGCTGTGGCTAATGCCAACCCAGAGGGAAGCCATGATGAGTGCATTACAATGCACACACGTTTTAATCCCCACATAGACATAGGTGTCCTGGAGACTTTTTTCAATATCCCCAAAATAAATTTGGAAAAGACAACCAACCAGCAGGACCGGGAGGGCAGATGACCATAGCGTGAGTAACATTATCTCTGTCACATTATTGTGATGCTATCTGACTAAGTCACATTGTGTTGGTTTAGCATATGTTGCAATGCTGTTGTAATTCTAACTTGTCATTTTCATATAGCACTTTAAAAATAATAATAATTTGTGTTTACAATGGTTGCTATCGTTATACAGCTACCCATAGAATAACCACTTGTTTTGTATTTTGCTTTCTTTAGACAATATCGATTGGCCGCGTATCGGTTCTTTGTCGAGTGGGTGCTCCAAGGGGAGAGACTTGGCAGGGGGAACCAAATTATCTGCTTGTGTGATACAGCGCATCAGATCAAATTATCCATCTCCAAATGGTCAGTACAGAGGACATGTTGAAGTGGACGAAGCTATGGTTAAGCTATAATAATATATTTTGACCCATGCAGCTAAACCGTTTTTACTGCTGCTAACTATGGACACTTATTGAGACTTTATCATTTGCAATTATGTTCATTCTCCACAGTATTTTCAAAAGAAGTAATCCTGTATAAACTTGATTGTTCTTTTTGTCATAGCATAGGTAAACATTTTATTTGATTATATTCTACCTGCAGGACGTATTACTTATCAACTAAATAAAGTCAAATTGTTACTAAGAATGAATCATAACCACTTTATTGATCCCAGATAAGTGACAGAGTAAATATAAATAAAAAATAATAAGTAAAACTATGTGCATTATTCTATACAATGGTGTATACCAAATCAAATAATTTTTATTTGTATAGCCCAGTATCACAAATAGACTTTTGCCTGAGCTTCACATTCCATACAGTATGAGAACCTCTGCCCTTAGACCCTTAGCTCGACTGGGAAAAAACTCCCAGTAAAAATATGAGGCACTAGCACCAGGGAAGAGACCGTTCCTTGGACAGCTGATCCCGCACAGGGTTGCTGTTGTTGATAAATAAACAACAACTTCAAAGTTGAAATCTGGAATGGTGTTTTGCAGCTGCTTCTTCTGTTATCGGTTTTGGAACTACTGCAATGTTTGGAGGGAGAGCAGGCTGAGGGAGCTGGAGTGAAGATGTCGGCACTTTGTAGGAAACGGTAGGGTCTTTCCTTCCTGCCATGACAAGATCAACCAGGGAAGCTCTGAAGTGGTGTGTGCGTGGGACGTAAATGGTCTTCGCAACCCATTGCTTGGTCCGCCGACAATAAACCAACTTCCTTTGAACCTCACCTGAAAATACAAAAAAGAAATATAACAGAAGACAAATGACAAGTGATCATGCCGCGTCAGGGAAATTTATTTCCTCCACTTTTCGAAATAACAAAACAATGCTAAAAGTAGAGAAGAAAAGTGTTTTTTATTGAATGACACGTTTAAGTTTTCCACACACATCTGCATATATGAGTTTATTGTGCTACACATAACAAAACATCAGCAACCCTGTGGCATTTCACAGATATCAAGGAAACAGATTTAATTGAACTCAGCTGAACCTCATCCAGAGCGGTTCCACCTGCTACTATATATAAAGGCGTTGCCAGAGTCCGCGCATGTGAGAAACCATGGCTGCAATACAACACATTCTCGCTGCCAACCAACAGCGGCGCAGTGCGCGAGGCAAACGGTTTATATTAATGCATACGTGCGTCAGCACTTCTCCCCACTGGACTTGCTGTCCAGGGAAAGTACCGGCTGCCCCGTGCAGAGATCCAACGGCTGATCATGTGTGTCTCCACACATCCAGAGAGCAACCCGCTGCAATTTTGCCCTCAGCCCGGAGGTGTAGCTCCTGGCTGCGCTGCGTTTTTACGCAGTGGTGAGCTTCCTGGAGGTGGTGGGCGAAGGGCACAGGCCTCAGCAAGGCATCGGTGTCACTGAGTGTGGCAGCTGAGACACCGATTCTCCTGCGCTATACCCGGACCCACATAAAGATGGCCACCACACAGGACGAGGTCTGCATGTTCCACCAAGGTTTCCCTGGTGGATCCGTGCTGGATCGGTCGAAAGCACTATGCGGCCATCAACACCCAGGTGGTGGTGGACCACAATGGCCTCATAACGCCAGGTAGCCAGGAAGCACACACGTCAGCTTCATGTGGGCCAACTCAGCTGTGGGGCAGAAGGCTGGCAGAGGAGTTTTTGGTAGGAGCATCCTCGTGACGCCGGTAACCAACCCAGCAACACCACAGGAGGAGAGGTTTAATGAGGCCCACACACACACCAGGACGAAGATTGAACAGGTGCATTCATCGTTAGTCGGGGGGGCTGCGCTTGTCACCACTCAAATGTTGCCGCGTGATTGTTGTCACCGCCATAATGCACAACATTGCAGTGCGCGTTGGTGCAGATGAGCCGCCTCCTGTGGCTGACGAAGAGGATCATTCAGAGGACGAAGCCCTGAACCCCGCCCCCCACGATGTGCGAGCAGTACTCCATCAGGCCGGAGACCAGACAAGAACTTATCCACCTCTTCTGAGGTCCAACAACCCCAGCCCCTACCCCTTCACCACAAGTCGCCAAGCACTGATCACTAAACAATAAACCCACAACCACCACACCACCCATATCAACTGTCAGGCCTGAAGGCTGAAAAAAATAAACAGAACCAGCAGATGTAGGCTACATGTAACGTCCTGCACACTATAATTAATTACTTCAGTGTCCGGGTGCTTTACCTGAAAGTCTGGCACTGGAATGTTAAGGAAGTATTGTTGCATACAGTATGTGGGAGTATACAGACCTGCAAACTCATAGAAGGTGACAAACACCCGACTCTTGTAGGGGGGGTCGGTTTGTTTGCGCTGTCGAAATGATTGACTATTGTTAAATATCATTCACACAACCAGAGTTTTCCACTATTGCCTCCAATGTCAAGCTGGGTGAATATATTAGCCAGCTGAGATCCCAACCCTCCTAGGGGTGTCCGGGGGTAATCCCTCCCGGGAGATTTTTTTTAAACATTTTAAAGTGAAATGCATGAATCTGGTGCACTTTGAGAGGAAAATTAACAGGCTAAAATTGAGGAATTTTGTGTGAAGAAATAATTTGAAGACACTGGATTGGATGAATTAGAAGCTATTGAAGAAGGACACATGGATTTTCCATAAAAATATTAATTCAAAATAAAATATTGTGCAGGGTCCTCTGGGTTGGGCTTGGTGCTCTTTTTCTTTTACGGAACATATTTCTCTGTAATATGATGAATGCATTTAAATGCAGTGAGAGGAACAAAGCAGAACTCTGTTGTCCAGCTATCTTTTTTTTCCACAGACGAGGCTGAAATAGGCTTTACAGTTCATGGGCATCTGAGGGCAGCCCCATTTCCAAATGTTTTTAAATAAACTCAATACACACTGTGCATGGACATGAACATGACGTGATCAGTTAAACTCGGATTACCTCCCAGATGAACTGATACAATTATTGGGCTATTAACTATCTAGATCAAAACATTGTATTAATTTTTTGTATGATATAATAATATGATGTTAATATCAAACACACAAACTAAAAAAAAATAAAATTGGGGGGGGGGGGGGGGGGGGGGGGCGGCCCTAAGCAACGCTAAGTTCACTTATACCTTGGGCCCGGCCCTGATTGTGAGCGCACTGCAGGCGCTTACTTTCTGCAATGTGATCGCTGTGAAAATTACCAGGAGACCTCGCCAGTGTGAGCGAGTGAGAGAAAAACTCTGTGGTTTGATGGAAAAAATGATAGTCGGAGATATCCTGCCCGTTAATGTTGTCTACGGAAACGGCTTCCGCGATCTGTTTGTAGGCCTATGTCTTGAGTCTAAATACACAGAGCCTGGAGCCATGTCGGCAAACTGACAGCGTGACTAAATAAAAGGGACTGTACAGTGAGCTGCGTCCCTCCGTTAGTATCTGTTTTCAGCCGAGTAATGCTGGGCTTACACTACACGACTTTTCACGCAAATTGACAGTCGCATACAATCTTTCAATGTCGGACTGAAATCACTGGAGTCGTGCTGGAGTTGTGGCGCGCGCACGTAATATCCGATTTCTGCCAGTCTTCTTCCCGCCTTGACATTCCGACATTATCAAACATGTTTGATATTATCGTTAGTCTTAAGGGGTTGGCTCAAGCGAAATGACGTAAACACTGTCACACTCTCGCATGCACCAAGCACAACACAGGAGGAGCGGCATTAGTCGCGACCTATGTCAGCCTGGTGAGGACCTTATTTCGGATACTTTTTCATAGAAGCCTCGGTGGAGAACCAGGCTGACAGCCGCGCAACCTGAACAAATAAATAAAGCTGGTCAAATAACTAAAGGAAGTCCCCAGCTCGGAATATTGAATTAACTTGTTTTTAATTAAATAATCACAATCACGTTAGCGGAAATTATATTAATCTCAAAAGGAATCTAGTTGTAGTCTTGCAATATGGGACCCCTGTCTTTTCAAAATCTCACTCTGTGACTGAAAACTAATGACTAGTTGTCTTCAGGTGTGAGTTGATTGTCTTTAGATGTAAGATGGTTTCAGTCTTTTCAAAATCTTTTAAAGGTCACATATGGCGCTTTTCCACCGCACATGTAGCTCGACTCGACTCAACTCGACTCAACTTGGTTTGGTAGCAGCACGGGTCGTTTTCCACCGCAAATAGTACCTGCTGAACGTGGGCGGGGTCGTCGTAAGTGGCTGAAAGCCTACTCCGGAGCAAAGTAGCGAAGCAGAAATTACGAGCAGTTGTTGCACTATTAACTGAACCAACCGCCAAAAACACGGATGAAAAATGTTTAAGAAATACCCCCCTTGTATCTGTTTGCTAAAATAAGTAGAAGAATATTGCTACGGGCCATTAAAAGGGATGGTTGTTGTCCCGATGTGTGACTGCCATACAGTCAGCTGTAGGGATGCGTCACGTACATCCCCTATGCACGTAAACACGGGCATGATAAAGTTGACTGTTTAGTGCTTGTTTCAGGATACGTGTTTTCAAATGCAAGCCGTGTCTCAGCCTGAATATTTTATTGAGGTAATCAGTTCAGTCCGAGGCTTGTAATGTAATCGCTCGCTATCATGTCTGTCCCAGCTGGCTACTATTTAGCCTAGCTGCTAGCTGCCCAACATGTCTCCTCTCGTATGTAAGTAACTTCCCCAACAACCAACACTGGGTGAGCTTAGCGAATATATGGAAAATAAATTCGGATCTGTGATGCAAATCAAATGAAAGAGAGCCAGAGAAGGCTGCACGCGGCGTAAATACACTCAAAAGTCCCGGAGAGTTGGGGAGAATAAACAACAGAATGAAGCCGGTAGTCTCTGGCCACTGATTGGCCAGACAATAGTCTCTGGCCAATCAGTGGCCGGCCGTCTGCCGACGTCACCTTTTAGCATCGGCTCAGCTCGCTTGGAACCTAGAGCGAGGCGATACCAAAAAAGCAGCCACTACTTGGTACCACGTACCATGAAATTGCGGTGGAAAAGCCAAAAATGCGAGTCGAGTCGAGCTGATACCATGTGGTGGAAAAGCGCCAATATGGGGCCACAGTGTGCCTAGAGACTGCCAAAATATCAAAAAAATTAACAATCTCTCCTTTTCTCACTGTCCCCCTTTCTGAAACCCCCACCCCTCCCCCCCAATATACTCCAGTCAGAATTCTCGCCGACTATTACGTAATAGTCGGCACAGCCACATTCCCATATTTTCTTTTTATGTACATGCTTCCGATGCTACCCCCCACGTTAGTAACCAGAAATTTCCACCGTGCAGTGGTCTATGATAACCCCACCCCCCATTTCTTATTGGTCCACGGCCCCGAGATCCCGTGCCCGAGATCCCATGAGATCGTCTTGAAAATTTTCCGAGCGACAGCCATGTTGCTTTCCCCGCTAAGCGACAAGATGCCCATCGCCTACAGCCTGAATGTTACATACACCAACACAGAATGCTTTTGCTCATACTCCACTAATTTATCTTAACCACAGCAGTCTATGCCTACAACGGATAGGAAGCTACTTGTGGGTTTTTGCAAACAGTGAAACTGAAAGAAATGTTTTTATTGGTATTTTTGCCTGACTGGTGTATAGCTATTTAGCTTTGGGACAAGCATTCAGCTTTTGCTCATAAAAACATAATTCTATTACCCACACCAGTCTGGAAATGCCTCGTTTTTAACAGGACAAAGGATTGTAACTTAATAGTGTGGAAGTCAATTTTGAAGATTTTTTTCACTCATTTGTGTGGTACTTTTAGTTTATTTTATCGTCTGAGTCTTATTTTTAGCGTTAGCGCCCATGTAGCTTCTGTTGTAGCACCAAGTTTTGCTCATAACACGCTGTTTATACTCCCCACAGCAAATGGTAAATGGACTTGTATAGCGCTATATCTCCGTTTATCACAGACCCAAAGCGCTTTACATTGTTTTTGTACACATTCACACACACATTCATACACCGATAACAGCAGCTACCACGCAGGGTAGGCTTAGCACTAGGGTGCTAAGCTAACTATCGGGAGCAATTCGGGGTTCAGTGTCTTGCCCAGGGACACTTCGACATGTGGCGGGGAGACGGGGGATCGAACCTCCGACCCTGCACACCAGAGGCGAACTCCCTACCCACTTCGCCAATGCCGCCCCCAGTCTGAAAATGACTCGTTTTTGACATGACAAAGGATGGGAAGATATCAAACTTTGAAGCTACTGTTTTCACTGGTTTTAATCATGTCAGGTCATGTCAAACTGTTCTGAACACACACAGCGGCAGCAGTGATGCTTTACGGTGCCCGATCATAACGCTGATTGGACAATACTCATGACGTCTACCAAAGATGTTTTATTGCCAAGATAAGGATTTTCCTTTGTCTAACACAACGGTAACTCGCCCACACAGTTCAGTCTGCAAAGTGCTGGCTGACTTCTCTGGCAGCTGCTGCTACCCTCCCCCCCCCCCCCCCCAAAAAAAACTCTTCGGATCTATACGATTCACGTGGGTCATACATTTT
Source organism: Hyperoplus immaculatus (assembly GCA_949357725.1). Lineage (NCBI taxonomy): Eukaryota > Metazoa > Chordata > Actinopteri > Uranoscopiformes > Ammodytidae > Hyperoplus > Hyperoplus immaculatus. Next base: position 4,976,878 of record OX442363.1, on the reverse strand, counting down.
TATCCAAAACGGCAAATATCAGGTATGAGTATAGTGTCCACGTTTCTGAGGTGACCATGTAACAAGTGGGAAATTAGCGGAAAAACATGCTGTGCTGAAAGGGCGCACAATACGCACACATCATGAACCTACGCCTCGATAAATTAAAAATTGCCTGGGACTTTTTGTTGCTAGGTTTGACACCCTCATTTCAATGCAAAATGATCCACACAATACATGGTTGAAAAGGAAACCAAAGTAGTTTATTGAAACCATATAGGGGAGGGGTGGTGCCGCGCTGTCTTTACTGGGCGTCTGCATCACCTGCAACGAAGGGAGATTGATTAGTGAAACCTCTGCACTCTTCCTTTTTGTTTGGTTCTGGAACTCCTGCCACTTCTTCCTCACAGCACGCCAGTCACGCAGGCCACATGGGCTGGAGGGGGACATCTTTTCGGCTATGGCCTGCCTAACACGGTTCTTCACCGTGATGTTCTTTTTTGCCCCTTGTTCCCCCGAATAAAATATCCCAGTGCTGCCAGACCTCATCCACTAAGACGCCCATCTCCTCCGTGGTAAACAACTGTGCCTGCTTGTTTCTTTTGCTGCCGGTTTCTTCCCCCACACACACGATACATGCGTAGCCTAATTCCACCTGTGTGCACTGATAAAGAGGTGGTTGATCGATTTGCCTGGCATCGATTTATTCAGTTTCAGAACCACCACGGTGGACAACTCCCACTAAAAGCGTCTTACGATGCTTCTTTCACTTCATTTTATGGTTCTCCAAAGAAGGCACTTAAGTACGCATCTGGGAAACACCCGTATCTTAGCGCTCCTTCTTAGCCGAACCCTTCTTTTGAGCCTTCTTTGTTCCCAAAGAACGATCGAATCTGGGAAACGCGGCCAATGACGTTAACGGCAATGTTTTCACTGGATTGTTCCTATGGAAATATATATTTGTCCTGTGGGTGGCAGCAATGTCCCTAAAGGCATACAGTCTGCCGGAAAATAAAAGAAGAAGAAGAAAAAGAACACCAATGCATTGTGGGTTATATCCGCCTCGGAGTGACCATCTATGTTCACTCGATCACTCAGCCCTCCGAGTGTCTATCTCACCAAGTTCACTTCAGTTTCCAGACAATTGGAATGACACTTAAGGCTGTTACATACTCCGCGAGAAGAAAGAACAAAGTTCTCGGTGACAGAGCTGCCAGAAGTTCTTTCTGGTCTGACATTACATACTTCACGAGAACTCAACTGCCGAACTCCTCACCGCGGCGCATTGTTAACATGGTAATTGACTCAGTAGCGCCAGCTGATTTCACTTCGCTTTTGTAGTAGCCGAATTCTTCCCCATGGCTTGACAAAGACTCGAACAGGCTGGACTTCATCATTGTGTTTCAGAGAGGTTTATGTCAGGAGCTTTCATTAGACATACAGAGGGTTTCATAGTAGCAGCAGGCTGAGGCCGCAATGGCACTCTCCTTAAAGTTACAGGACTCGTTTATATCTGTGTGTGGGGTGTATCATGTGTCTTATTAACTCGCAAATAGACATGTAGTCTCATCACAACAAGTTCCAATAACAAACCCTTACATAGACTGTTTTCGTCTCTTTACCAGTGACCCCTAACATTTAAAGGCCTTTGGTCAGCAAACTCTTGATATTATAGTGGCTATTCAAATCTACCACACTTTCCTCATTGACTTCAGACTGACCAATCACACAATAGTTCTCGGACTAGCTGCGAGAAGAAAGTTCGGCCCGGGTGATGTGTCGAGAACAAGCTGCGAGAACAGCTAAACAAGAGCTGAGAGATGAAAATTATGCCATTTTCTTCTCGCAGCTCTGTCACCGAGAACTTTGTTCTTTCTTCTCGCGGAGTATGTAACAGCCTTTACACACACACAAAGAGTTTTCAAAGGACTTAAATCTTCTAAGAATCATCTGTTGTGTGACTGAAACACATTTTTTCCCCTACTGGCATGTACGGTGCCCTATTACCAGAGACCAAAGGACGACCTAAAGTAAAGAAACTTAAACAGGCCGTTAAACAAATAAACGCATAAGCAACGTTACATTAGCCAACAGATTCTAGGCTTATCAGCCATGTGGCCATTGTTTAATGAATACAAGATGGTGAAGTACACATTGCTATTCCTCCAAGTTTATTGAATGAAGGCGTTGCATGAGCCAACATTTGCTAGGCTAGTCAGCCATGTGGCGTAATTGATTTCTCTCATAGAAAACAATTGAGCACCTGAAAGCTAGGCTTTCATAGGCTAACCTAAGCTAACGCCATGAGGCTTGTGCACCTGTAAACTAGGCTAGCATAGGCTAACGCCATGTGGCTTATTCACCTGTAAGATAGGCTAGCATAGGCTAACCTAAGCTAACGCCATGTGACTTGTGAGTAACCCAAAGTTAGGTCATTGTAAATCAAAATAATTCGGGTTAACATTTCGATTAATCAATACAGAATAGATCAAGTAAGTGTTATCCATAATTAATTAATGGGTGAAAGGAAATAAAAAGTGCTATTCCTTGAAGTTTATTGAATGCGGGTGTTACATGAGCCAACGCTAGGCTATTCAGCCATCTGGCTTCATTGATTTTCTCACATAGGAATCAATTAACATTATAAAATTAACATAATTATGGTTAAACATGTCGATTAATCAATACCGAATAGAACAAGTAAGTGCTATCCATAGGCTTAAAACGGTGAAAGGAAATACAAATTACTATTCCTTCAGACCTGGACATATTTTTCTAAAATATCATATAGCCTAGAACACAGATTGTACATTTTTACTGACCTTAAATATCCTCGAAATGTTGACAATGGAGACATCCACTTCCCTCATCTGGATTCTTTTTCATCCCCTCCACAAAGTGACATAGTCAAGGTTGTCGCGCTCGATCTCACGCTGCTGCAGCATCATCGTGGTTCGCATAGTTCCGAAAAGGACTCGGAACCGAAACAGCCACCTTTATATAGTGCCACTGAACGGCCCTTGTCCAATCACAGCCTACATGTCTCTTAATCCTAACAATTAATTAATCAATTAATTAACAATTCATTCATTCATTCATTAACAATCGATAGCCAAAGTTTGATCTCTCAAAATATATATAATGGAAAAGAGAAAAGTCCATTAATGTATGACCTTCTTGGCCAACAAAATATGTAATTCTAAAAAGGAAATGTAACATAAGGCTATTACATCATTTTTATTAGGCTATTAATTTTTCTCTATGTCTGTGTGAACCTGGGACTGTATGAAGAGTTGTATGTGTTAATTGTTGTACGCTTCAGCCTTTACTTATGAGGCTTAAACTTGAAATTAGGCCTACTATCTAAAAAACCCAGAGGCATATTAACTTTTTTTTTTAAAGTTAAATCTTCTTCTTCAACTTCCAAACCAGTTACGTTTGAGAAACAAAATATAGCCCTATAGGCCTTTTTTCCAGAATTTATTATGTTGTAGCTTTGTAGAAATACACATTTATTTTTGGTTTTAATTCATAAAATCCTACCACAATAGGCCTACATACTACGCAAATATCGGGCATATTCGGTCATTTAGGCTAGGCACAGATTATATGTATAGGCTTTAGGGAAAATAAGTGTGTCCTTCATTTTGTGGCATCATTTCATTGGGCTTCATTCAAACAAAATGCTTGGAATAAAAATAACTAGCTACTCCAATAAAATAATGGCATAAGCATTCTCTTTATTACATTCCAAATTGAGAGAACACAATTTGACTGAATCCAATCAAATGTAATATGGCTGTTTTAATCATTTACATTGTAGCCCACACACTTTATAATAGGTCTACGGTAGAGTTGCTCTACATCTGTCTTTTTTGCAAAGCTTGACCATGTTGCTGTTGTACCGTCAGGCATACAGTTCACAGTTGTACCGGATCTGATCTCAGCCATGGTTGTTTAGTGGAAATAAAATAGAGGAAAGACATCTACGCGCGTTAAGAGCGTCACACGCGATGGACACAAATAACCCAAATATGATCAAGCAGACAACCATACTGTATACTGTGCTGTAGCTCTGATTGGTAAAGCAAATGTACTAACCGTACAATAAGCCATTATGATTATTTTTCAAAGGACTCTGGAAACAAACTGATTGGAATGTCAACTGGGACTTCAGAGGGGAAAACGGCCTCTCTCCCATACATCATGAGGAAAGTACTGTGTTTGGTGATGGTCTGGATTTTGGACCTCAACGATAAAAGTGTAGCATCCAGGAAGACATCCCAGTTGTTTTGTTTCCCATTTACCAATTTTATGAGAGCTCTAAGATGCAAAGCAAAAATAACAATACATACAAATATTATACAATGCAGACCGTATAAGACAGTGGTGAAGAATGGCTGCAATTAAAATTAAATGGGTTAAAGTACAATATAACCCGATTAAAACAGTAACAGGTACAGTTTGACAGATTTAAGATTATATGTTTAAATTTGTTAAAGGATATGAAAGTATTTATTGTAATTTGTTGCTGTAAATTGTTCCAGGAGTCAGGGGCACTGAAGCTAAAAGCTGTCTTTCCAAGTATATATATTAGGGCTGTCAAACGATTAAACATTTTAATCAGATTAATCACACGATTCTGTGGATTAATCACGATTAATTTTACCATTCGAAATATGCCCGAAACATTTGAATTTTCTCTATATATTGTTGTATGAACGGAAAGATAAAGGACAGAAGGTGGATACGTACATTTAAAATTAGTATTTTTATTAATTAAAAATCCAAATGATGGTTTTAATACTGAAAATAAATTTAAATCAAACATACAAATATATATAAATATATACCTACCACACCATAATTCAATTGGTCTGTCTCTTTACTATGTCTTTGGGAAAATATAGGCTATATAATGGCATTTATTTTGTGAATCTATAGGTTGTGCATTCTTGAATACAACTTGATTACAGTCCGCGGTGTGTGTGTGTGTGTGTGTGTGCACGCGACCACGTCGTAGGGGACTGTTCATGTGTACCAGGAAGCCGACGTTATGTTGATGTCTACTCACACACACCTCTGAAAACTGCAGACGTTTGTGTCCTCGCGGGCTCTGAACAGAGCGAACAATGTTTCTCCTCCTGTTGCTCCCGACAACAACTGTCACCCGCGGCAGTTGAGTTTATACACTATCTATGCCCCCGACACAGACGTGACCGTTAGCAGTTTAAAACAGGGCATGGGCTAGCGTGCTGTTATGTTTGGCTTCGCGCAGCTACTGATCCTGGGTCAGCCACAACTTAGAGTGACTGTAGTACAGAGCCGGTGGGATGCCCGGGGCGGATCATTCTGCACACGCGTTAATTGCGATAAAAAAATGAACGCGTTAATTCCAGAAATTAATCACCCTGCATTAACGCGATAATTTTGACAGCCCTTATCGATAGTTAATAAAAAACAATAGATTGAATACGTTATTAATAATATCTATTATACATGGTTAAAGCGACACTGTTCCTTTTCATGAAATCAGAGTGGAATGTTAAAAGTAGCGTTACTGAAACAAGGCTGGCTGTCACAAAGCTCTACTATAAAAGCATAAAAAAAACTTGCTGCTTAATGTTGTGGTTGGTCTTCTCATCCAGACCATTTGTTTGGGGATGATATGCAGCTGTCACACTCCTTTTAATGGCCAACATGTCACATACTCTGGTGTTGAGCTGAAATAAAAACAATTACAGTAAAGAAATACAATCCAAGCAGAAAGGAATAATTCCTGAATTGTAATCTCTGGTCAGAGAGGATCCTTTTAGGACAACCATGGCGATAAATGATGGAGCAGATATTGCGTCCCACTTCAGCTGCTGTTTTAGTCTTCATTGGAAAAGCCTCCACCCATTTAGAAAAATAGTCAGTGGCTGTTAAAATGAACTGAAAGCCATCATCAGTCTTTGGGAGAGCTCCTGTCAGGTCGATACCAATGAGATCCCAAATAGCTGACACCTATTAATGTAAAACAATTACAATTATTTGTACATTCTCAATAGTTCTTAATCGATAGCTGTTGAATAATATCAAGATACCACTGTACACATTTACCTGAATGCACTGTAGAGGCTGTGTAGCAGTCAAAGGTTTGCCAACCAGCTGACACTTGTCACATTCCAAGACCTTTAAGAAAGCAGTTGTTAATAAAACATTAAAACACATCACACAACAATGACTCAGACACATAGCCTACCCAGTTGTTGATGTCTACGGACATGCCAAACCAGTAGAATCTAGATGACATTACCGTGTGGGTTTTGAAGATGCCCGAATGCCCACCAATGGGTGAGGAGTGGAATTCCTCGAAAAGCTGTCTGGCCTCCTCTCTCGATTTAATAGCTCTTCTGCTGCTAATGTAGAGCTTTCCTTCTGCAGTGGACATGACTATAGACTTTATTATCCCCAAGGGGAAATTCTTCTTCACGTCACAGGTACATTTATGGGCCGCACGCCGACAGACAATAGACAGAAACAAATAAACATGCATACAGAATATATAAACAGAGAGTGACTGGGGTGTTTTATCTTGGCCTTTTGTTTAGTGCTGCTATGGCTGCAGGTACCAGGCTTTTGCCATAGCGAGCCCTCCTGCACATCAGGGACCTGGACCTGTACCTGCGTCCAGAGGGCATGACAGTGAAGTGGCAGTTGAGTGGGTGTGTGTTGTCCTGTGCTATTGTACATTAAATAACTTGTATCATTAAAGAGCTATCTTAATAAGATACTATCCAAATTGTAATGTATTTCAGATACTCACCCTTTAATGTGAATTTGGAAGCATACCTCCTTAGGTTAAGCTTCTGGGACTTGTCGTACCCATCTGGGAATGTTCCCAGAGACAGGAGGTCTAATGACGCTTTCCATTTTTCTTCCATAGCTTTACAAACACAAGTATTTACAATTGATATAGTAAAATCTTGTATACATGACAAGGTAACAAGAAAATTACATTACCATTCCCTTAACCTCTTCAATGCTGTTGCTATGAAACTCAAAGTGAGTTACAATTTGTTATCATTAACTCACTTATTAATCTATTTGATGCTACCACATCACTTGATTGCATGTTATTTAGGATTGTATCAATGTAACCTGTTACATCCCCATTTTATCTATAGGGTTAAGGACTGTAAAATAAAAACCAGGTTTAAAAAAAAAGGTTAGGAGGAGGCAGTAAATTTATGGGTATTTAGTTAACAAAACAGCAGTATAACAGAGGTCAGCAGCAACATGGCAGCAACAGGTCAGCAGCAAGCAGAGCAGGGGCCAAGACTGAGGTTTCCCCCCCCCCCTGCTTATATGCCGGTGGCAAATTAAAGAGGGAAAAAGAACAAACTAAGAAATAACACAAAACAACCCCACATGTATATCATCAGGTTGTTATGAATGCTCCATCAGAGTAAATTAAAGAAATGGACGTATTAGATTTTCTTTCAATTATATCACTCATTGTGGTCCACAGTTTTTTGTGTAATTTTTAAAGTTGATAAACGTATGTTTGTAACATTCCTTCTTTTTAATTTAATTTTGTCACATGATTCCTTCATTTACAGTATTATTGTCTGGCTAACAGGCAACACAGTTTATTAGCCATTTTCTTGGCATTGTCTTTTAAGGTCATCATATCTTTCAGCGCATTGTCAATCCATAGCGCTTTTTTAGCTTAAGCAGTACATTTTCTTAAAGAGCATGTTCATTCACAATTTTCATAAACAATGTGAGTGCAGCTTCAGGATCATTCTCATCACAAACACTTTGTATTGTACCATTGTACTTTTTCCATCTCCTTCAGAAATATTTCTTTGTTGAAATTTCCAACAGGGCGAGTGATGAGCTTGTCGTATCTTAGAACAGCATAGTTCCCGTTTTTTCTAGCCTCCAGCATCTTAGGTATCAGCTCACTTCTCTTCTGTCTCACTGCCTCAGGGAAGTCTTCGTTTATGAATATTTTATCCATCTTTCTACCTGAGGATTTTTTCAACAATGGGCCTTGTAATGTCAAAAGTCTCTTCCTACGTGCACTTGATCCATTCCCGTTGTCTGAATGGACATTGTTAGTCACGTTTCTAGTGCGATGGTCCCTTTCTATTCCAAATCCAGTTGATCCACATCTTTCTGTGTGCATTGAAGGCTGACTTTTGAGGTCTTCCGCATTTAGAATGCCATCCAGTCTACTCAGGGTTTTTCATGCATAGAGAAAATGTTGGCGCCCGCCAAAGCGGATTTATCCAGCGCCAAAGGAAAATCAGGAGCGCCAAAATGATAAAGATTGAGAATAAATATAGCTATTTAAAACCTCTCCAAATTCAGCCCAATTTAAGTCGTCCTTCTTGAGGGGTTGGGCAATAACTTGAATTTCATTTTCGATTACTATTACGGCTTCCCTCAATCATGAAAACAAAATAATCTTTACTAAACTATCATTGTTCCACACGCCGGGCATGCAGGCTGTTAAATGCAGCGAACCCTTTGAGCCGAGCGGTGCGCTCGCTCGGCCCCTCCCTCACCTGATAATTTAGCTATCGGCTGTTCCAGAGAGTAGGAGGGAGATGTTGCGCATTGCGGGTGTTTTGAAAAACTTCTAGATGACGAGAATAAAGGTAAAACTAATTGTGTTCTCTGAAAACACTTCAGACTCACAACAAACTAAAATAATGTGCAAGATTTGTCACGTGCGGAAACGCGAGTAATGTGACATACACGACCGCGCGCGAGAGAGAGAGACAGAGCGAGAGAGAAAAAAGGTATACGACCTGATCTGCACCTCTAAAGCTGGGAACACACCGCACTGGCCGCGCGGCGAGATTACATACAAAGTCAATGTACTAGCGCGTGGCCGCGCGTCCACCCAATAATCGGCGGCGGGTGCTTGCGCGGCGGGTGCTTGCGCGGCGCCTCAGGAGAGGCGCGTGGATCGGGAGCGCGGCCATTTGCGGCGTGTAGAAATTGCGCCATCGAAGGAGCGTGAATCGAAGGCTTGTGCGGCGAACACGGCGCCGCAGAAAAAGATGAACATTTTCATCTTTTTCTGCGGCGCCGCCGGGCACCGCGCCTCCACAGCCAATCAGCGTTGAGATTGCAGACCCGGTGGTCTGCAAGACGAGGTGGGCGTGAGGAGTGAGGACATTGGGCTTCCAATACATTCTGCAAATATGTGTATTTTGCATCTGTTTAGCTGTTGGTTGTACTTTAGCCAAGGTAGTGCCGGTTAGCATAGTGAAACTCACCCAGCTGTGTGCTGTTCCTGAGGATAATATGAACCCAAAGTTGACGGCAGTGGTGTGGAATTCCAATATAGTACAGCGAAGCACCGGTACTGTCCTCCGTCAGCCGGCACACTTTCACTTTCAGGTAGTCTGATGTCTGCCTTTATTTTTGCAGCTGAGCACACACTGCTGTTTTTATTGTGTTTAGTATGTTGCTGAATTACTATTAATATGTGTGTATTTGCGATCGGGGTGCGTCTTCATGCTGTTTTAATGATATTTGTGACAAGACTGCCGCTGGTTACACAGTGAACCTACATCTGTATTTTTTGGCATAGCTGGACCATGTTGTTGTTGCACCGTAAGTGTGACGTGTCTGGCGTCGGCGTCAGGAATATATGGCCCAATATGATCAAGCGGCGAGCCTCTTGCGTTCACGTGGTCAACCGCCGCCTTCGATGTGGCGGCCGCGGTTAATATGACCAAGCGGCGAGCCTCCTGCGTTCACGCGGCCAACCGCCGCAGGGGGCCAGTGCGGTGTGTTCCCAGCTTAACCCTTGCTGTGATGTCACGAGAATGAAACTGTAGGGTTAGACAGTGAGACCATAGAACACTCTTTCTGCCTTTTCTCAGGCTAAGATGATCAGATTTAATTTTCTTTTGCACATTTATACTAAATAGGATCTCCGAGTTCAAAACACCTTCATATTCCAACCGGTGAAGTAGGCCTTTAATCATAAACAGCAGCAGCTGCCACGCATGGCCATGATAACACACATATGATCTTATTCCTACTTTCAGCAGCAAAGCCAGTGTCTACATGCACATATTTACATGCTTACAGGTCATATGGCGCAATGTAAAACAGATTAGTAAGATAATTGCGCAGTTAAAAACAGGTTTTTAAAGAAAATACTCACCAGCCGCCAAAAAGGTAGCAGAATGTGATGGCTGCTCACGCAAGATTTTTTTTTTTTCCGGAATGCGCATGCGCAGAACCACTAGGGAGCTAAATCTGACGGGTAGCAGAAAATGACAAGTCACCGGCGTTACCCGGGCAGCGCTTGACAGGCTCGCCGTTTAGCAGCCAAGCTAGCGGGGCAGTTTGGCTGCTATCCCCTCGGGCTGTCAAGCGCTGCCCGGCTCGCAGTGTAAAGTTCCAAGAATGCTCGGCTCGGCTTCTCTCTCAGCGGTGAGAAGCTCCTGCGCTCCCCGGGGAGGTCACCCTCTCCGCGGGGTAAATTTACAAGCCGCCTCAGCTAAAGAGGATAGCTCCATTAGGCTAGTGAGCTAGCGTGGAATCCACCAATTGTGCCCTGAAACCCCACACGGCTAGCCTGGCATTCCCAGACCTGCCACTCGGCGCTGGCAAATTAAATTTGCTGTGCGTGTTGGTCTGGACACGCTCGGTTGAAGCTTTATCAAGAAAGCCAGAAATCTGGCTATGGTTTCAATTGGTTCTATCTAATATGGGCGCGCCAGAGCCCTTTATATGGTGCTCTGGGGAGGACGTAACCGGATGACGACAGTGACGTGCATGCGACGTCGAAGCCGTGATAGTAAACATCAAAGATGGCTGCGGATATGTTGTGTGAGTTTGAGACTGCTTTGGCCTCGACCCTTAACGATTTGGAAGACGGCACTCAAATCTTTCATTAGCAAGTAAGTGGAATGTTCTGTTTTGCCGACCGACAACGGCAAACGTTTAATTTAACAGTTTAACAGCTGTTCGCTAAACAAAAGGGGCTTACGTCGCCTTGTGCATCGCTCTGATTGGTTGTAGTGCTATCCAACTGCGTGCAGTGGCATTTGAAATGCACGAGTAGGAGCCGCCCTTTGAGTTGGAAATTACTATTGATCGTGGCCAGACCCTCTATCGTTCAAGATATCAGGGTCTGGATTTCCAGGCTACCACACGGCCCAAAACTACTCAAATGTCACATTTGCATTTTTCTATTTTGTTGAATGCTTGAAAATGTACGTTTGAATTAAAGCAGAAAATAATATGGGTAAATATGGGTAAATACTTTATTTGTTGTGATGTGATAATTGAACATGATGTAACTTTTTACTTGTGCATAGATTGTGACATTTGTATTTCTTTTTGTCATAAGTAAAAGTAGGAAATGTTTAATGAAACAGAATAGAATGTGAAGGCTCATCAGGTTAAAAGCTGACCATAGTAGGGGGGAGGACCATAGGGCCATAGGAAGTAGTAGGGGGAAGGACCTTATATGGCCATACAGTAGGAAGGAGTAGAGGGAGGGGGCTAGCAGCTGTTCCTTTTTCACTCCTCCCTCTCCCAAGTCTCATTGGTTCTCAGTTCACTATATAACCGCACGTTTTGAGCAGAACTGGGCATTACTATATACTCCTATTGTTTGTCACGCTCTGTTCCAGCAGACTCTATCTGTCCCTTCAACCATGGAGGCAGAAGAAAAACTTTGTGAGTCCAAAATACCCTGAAAGATTTTGGACTTCGAAGTACTTAGAGGCAAAGTCTTTTAAAAACACCTCTTTGAAACTATTGAGACAGTTGACTTGGTCAAATGGTGAAAAGGGGAAAATATTAGAATAGGAAATCGGACAGAATGAATAGGAAGTAGCAGGATATTGGTGGTCAAGGCCACCAAATTATTGGGCGATACCTGTCTAAGTCCTTATCATTTTTAAAGATTTCGGAGTAGAGCTTTAGACGATACTTATTAGGCATGCATGTATATGTCTGGGTATTGTTTCAAGGTTTACAACAATTTGGAAAAGAGATCAAGTCAACAGATATTAGGGGAAAAATGAACGAGTTATAGGCATACAACCTCTTTTCTTTTCCTTTCTTGTCCATTTTATGTATTATACTTATACTCTCTTGTATTTTGTAAATAAAATCCCTTAAATGTTGTAAAGCCTCAGTTGTGAATTAGTTTATAACTGGAACAGAAGGACTTTAGGTATAGGTTTGTTCTTCAAAGAGATGGTTCCGTCCTCGGGGAGGTAAGTACAGTTTGATTCCACACAACGGCACATTACTGATTTAAAACACACACAACCTCATACAACTAACCTCTCTGTAAGGAGAGAATATGTTGATACACCTAATCTTTAAAAATAAAAGAATAGGTTATAAATATACCTTCCCATATTAAACTAGATGTTTATATTCTGAAAATAGTATATCTGTTCTATTTTACTAGAAGGGTGGTTTAGAAAACTAAGTTACTCACAACTTATAAGCAATAACTAAAGAAGGATATCTTCTGTGAAAAAGGAGGAGGATTTTCTGAAGCAATATTTAAAAGGGTTTATACTATACGGAAATCGACATCATCATTAAGCATGAGGGGGTTCTGATAAAGTAAAACTCTGAACACGGTGGTATATATTGAATATTTTACTTTATTTAGACGTAAAACTCAGGTGGTCCAGAGGGTAAATCCCGCGCTTTTAACCAAAGAGGCCGGGCTCGCGTCTCTTGCAGGAACCGTGGTGAGAAGAGAGACTCCTTTATGAAGAAATAATAAACAATTGAAGCATTGTGCTACAAGTTGGTTAATACGGGTTTGATAGGATATAACTAATACACTTTGGATACTAGCTTTTCATTATAGATGAGACTTTGGAAGTCGAGATCGCAGTAGTTGAGAATTTTATTATTTATATGATTTTTTTATATTTATTGATTGAATTTACAGAAAATATGCTTTATCGTCAAATATATCGTTATCGGGATATGAGATTTTGGTCATATCGCACTATAGGGCAATCACTTGCAACATGAACATTTTCCTTGTCCTTTTTTGATGACCTTGCTGAACTGCTGTCTGTAATCTGTAATGAGTTTGACTGTTTATTAATTGTTGAAGACTTTAATATACACGTTGACAAACCAGAGGACAGAAGCGCGAAAGAACTGTTCTGTGTACTTGACAGCTTTGGGCTCCATCAGCATGTGAACCAGCATACTCATAACAAAGGGCACACTCTGGACATTCTCATTTGCAGGGGCCTGGACATTGTACAAGTAGCACTGTCTGATGTGTGTTTATCCGATCATTCCTGTTTATTTTTTGAGAGTACAATTTCTGTGCAAACACATGATCAATCAAAAGTAATAAAAAAAAACTGTATATTACAGAAAATACAAGTGAAACATAAATTGAAGCGTTTTCTTCAATACCCCCTACCCCCTGTAACTCAGTTAATGAGCTTTTAGACAACTTTAATGGCAAAATCACAAGTGTTATAGATGCTATTGCACCCACTAAAATGAAGGTTGTCTCTGGTAAGAAGAAATCTAAATGGAGAAATGCACTGAAAAAAAGATACATTGGTTTTACTCAATTCAATAGTGGACATTGGTTGCACATAAAATATTTGCTTTGGCCCCAACCAACCAAATCATGTTAAATCAACACACACTACTAATGTTTAATCAACACAAGTGCTTTGCGTTGATACAAAGTTATTTAAATAACTTAAATTAAAACTCTGTGATCACTTCATTCCAACTCAATTCATTCCCTTATAGAGACACTATTTGATCAGTTAACTTTAACATGATCTGTAATAGGTGTAATTTATCTATTATGTTTTCATTAATGTAATAATAAATTACATGTTATATACATAATTTAACCAAACTATAAAATAGCTTAAAATAATAAATGCATCTAATTACAATTAAAATGTCAATTCTCTTGTCTAAAACTTTTACTTCAGACTTAAAATGTCTTGATTCTTAACACTACCCACCTTTTCCCCATTTAAAATGATGAAACAGATATGCAATTATTTTAGCTGTCGTGTTTATTCCTGCAATAACTGCAACAGCAAAAACAGTATTTATGTAAAAGTCTACAGTAACAACTGTGTAACATCAATACTGGTGGTATAGGAACAGCAACACCACTGCAGTCCAGGAACGCAGAGCTGTGCCTTACACATCACTTTACCAGGGTAGTCCGTTCTCCTCACTGGTGCATTTACATTGTTAGGCTTTGAGCCTGGTAAGAACCAAGATGTAACACTTGTTAGAAATAAAAATATACGTGTTCTTTTAGCCTTATTTATGAAGGAAAAATAACCATGGAGAAAGGTGTACAATTCGGGATCTCGGCCTCAGTATTTATTTAAGTAAATTGACAAGGCAGGTTGACAGGACAAAAAGCAAGAAGAAGTACAGAAAGTGAAGATCCTCTCAACAGCAAGATCTATATACAAAACTTAACAAGGCTGATGATTGGCTAAAATGTTGTCATGTGTTTCATATGGTTCCTCTTCTGGCTGACGTCATCTTCTGCATTATGGGAGAAAAGTATGACTATGCCTTGTCCCTGAATGTATCAATGGCTTGCTCAGCTGAGAAAACGGAATTGCAGAAGGCCTTTGTTTAAAACGATACCTCACGCCTAGTTCTATCGCTATCTTTATGGGAAAAGCATCGTAAAGTTCTCAAAGGGGCTTTTTGTTGCAAATTCATCTCTCCCTCCCTTACTTTCTCACGGGATCTGGAGTGAGAGAAGATGAGAGAGTTTAAACACAAGTTAAGAATATATCGATTTTTCTATTGATTAATGCAAATTAATGAGGGGGGTATATGCATCATTAATTAGACATAGGGGGGCATAGTATCATTAATTTAGAAATATAAAATCCTGACACACTGCACAAGTCATTTAAAAAACAAAAATGTAATAAAACCCATTGTGAGATTTAAAATGTTTTCATTGTGTAATCATATGCTCTTATCTAACCACCTGTTGTTTATACTCCGTAATTAACCACATGTTGTTGCGAAATATGTACTTTCTGAGGATCACCATGACCTGGCTGACCGAGGCGGTCGGTTTCCAGAACAGGCATGGCATGCTGATAAGCAGGAACTTCCCAGTATCATTAATCATTAGTAGATACGCACACACACAAGCTTGTAACCAACATTCAATGGGAATAAAAGGCACTCTGGGAGAGAGGGTCGGCGGAGTTGATTCTGAGCAGCTGACCTCTCCCCAGTTTGCAGAAACTGAGCTGACTGTCTCTGTGTATCATTGTGTCTGTGTCTCATTTGTCTGGTTGAACTAACCTGGGTTTCCTTGTCTTACACACAAGTTTGAAAAACCTAACATCTTGGTCCTTCGAGCCGGATCCCAATATATCGCCGACCGAGGAGAGGAAGGAAAGGACGCACCGAAGTCTGTCGACAGCCAGGGTCCAGTGACTCTTGAGGAAAGACTGAGGCCGTGAATTCATCTCCAGCCGGTGTTTTAGCAGTCCTCACCCCCTTCTCTTCGGGCGACGATTGACGGGATCCAGACTGAGCCAGACACACAGATATACGGTGAGACGGGTTTTTTTCCACCCTAAAGAGAAAAATATTTAAAAAAAAAAAAAAAAAACAGGAGAAAAGCCAAATAAAAATAAAACAGTGGTTCCTTCGCCCTGAAGAAGGAGGGTCTCTCCGCCCTGGTAAGGTAGAAAAAGCAAAACAGGGATCCCTTCGCCCTTAAGAAGGAGGGTCTCTCCGCCCTGGTAAGGTAGAAAAAGCGGGTTTTTAATCCACCCTTAAGGATTTGAGTTGGGTTTGCTCCACCCAAGAGAGCTAGTGGTGTGAAGGCACCCTAAGAAACTGAAATTGAACAAGCGCTATGCAAATGCAGATCTGTGTGATGAAGGAATGAATGAATGCCGGCAGAATGAATGTTGAGAAGAATGAGTGTTGAGAAATGAATGTCACCAGTGGAAGCAGCCAAAAACCTAACGGTAAACATAACATCTGTGGCCAGTTGAAGTACACAGAGTGGTGAATTTTGGGGTAAAGTGAGCCACATGACAACTTTTCTTAAAACAATCATATTTTCACTGCCCTTTGTCTTGAAAAAATTCTGCTAATGCCCATTTCTAGGAAACATCCTGAATTAATGAGAAATGTGTAAATTTGAGTGATAAATCATTTTAGCTCGCTTAGAGGGGAGCAAATGTAAAAAGTGGCTCAGATTACCCCGTTCTCCCCTATATATACAGTAAGTCCATACAGCAATAATCACAACAACACCAGATGCAATCATAATACAAGTCAAATAACTTTACAGTAATAACTGTAATACATCTAAACTGGTGGTAAGTGGAACAGCCATAACACTACTCTAGGGGTGCCCACTGTTTTTCAGCTTGTGAGCTACTTCTAAAATGACCAAGTCAAAGTAATCTACCACCTACAATTAGGGGTCAAAAGCCACGGTTCGGTACATACCTCGGTTTTTAAGTAACGGTTCTGTTCTGTACGGTACGGTTCTCAGTTAAGAGGAAATATGTGTGCAGAATAGCACCTTAAAGGTATTTTTCAGTATAGAAAAGAAAAAACTGCTGCATACAACCAAAGTCTCCATTAAATAAAATACTTCTTAAATCAAAGTTTAAGTTCTGCACCGCAAACCAAACCAGCTTGTACATTTGGCATATTTGCGTAATTTTGACGCAATTCACGCCATAATTACGTATTGCATTACGTGAAGGTTCGGTACGGTACGGCCTGTACGGTTCGGTATGAATACGTGTATTTGTTACACCCCTACCTAGTATAAAAATGCTAAACATATATTTATTTAAACATATTGAAAATTAATGTACAATATAAGTTGGTGTACCTTGCATAGCTGCATGAACCCATATTGCACAATACAACTCTGTAAATGTTTTGTCATTACCTCACTCTGATAACCTGCACCGAATGGAATCAGCCAGGGATGCATGATCCGGATAGTAGCTACTGATAGCCAGCCTCAAGCACACTTCCAAACGGTCATCAGTCATGGTGGAACGGTATCTGGACTTGATTAACTCCATGTGGGAAAAGGCTGACTCACATAAATACGTGAAGCCCAAAAATGCAGTTAAAGGTGAAGTAAGCGGTTTATTTATGTTGATAAAAGTGTTAAACCACTCTTTATTCATACAGTGATCACTTACATAATATACGCGTTTCATAAAGCCGATCTCTGTCAGCTGCTTTGCATGTAATCGGCAAATAAACTTATTGGAGGATCCCGAAATTAGTTTAGCCGTATAGCGGCGCTTAAAGGCTTGTTCCTTTAGCAAGGCTCCTTCATATGCGGCCAAGAAATGCAGCCTTTGTTTCACGGTTTTGAAGGCTGCAACAGATGGATCCCTCGCGGCCCAACATATCCCAAGATTCATTGCGTTTTTTTCAGAGATGGCATAAAATAAAATAAAAAATAACAAAACAGCAACGTGTTGCTCCATCTTCTTAACTTTTATCTTCCTTTCTTTTTTTCTTGTACTTTTTTCTTTTCGTCATAATCATAATCATAGCCATCATCAGTATTCTTGTGCAGGGGCATTATCATAGTCTATGAAGTCAAACTGAGACGTGGTTATTGCTAGTTGAAAACTTTACCCAATACCCCGCCTGGATGACTTGAAATATTGTCAGCTGTGGCAATTTTTGTTAGTCTCTCAGGAGACTTTGCACTCTGTATGAATGTTAAACTTCCGAGTAATGTATGATGTTTGAGCCTTTGTTTTTGTTAAGAACCATAACCTTTGTAAAAAGATATCAAAGTGCCCTAACAAACAGACATTTTAGAAAGGCTAGCGTCCTTATATCCGCCTAAAGAGTAATCATATACCTACCAAATCATATGATTCAAGATGTCTAATATTTCAACATCCAACCATTCTTTAAATGGGCGGGGTTTGTAGTATAGGCCAATCACTTGCAGCATCAACATTTCCTTGTCCTGAATTTAGAGTACCTCCAGTGAGATTACTGATCTGAACCGCTAGTGATGTGAATGTTGAACTAGACTCATGTTGAAATCATAGCCATCATCAGTATTCTTGTGCAGGGGCCTTATCATAGTCTATGAAGTGAAACTGAGACGTGATTTTTGCTAGTTGAAAACTTTACCCAATACCCCGCCTGGATGACTTGAAATATAGTCAGCTGTGGCAATTTTTGTTAGTCTCTCAGGAGACTTTACACTCTGTATGAATGTTAAACTTCTTTAGTACTCCTTGGTGTAATAAGCTATTGAGATAATCCTTTGTACAAAATATCTCCAAGTGCCCCAAATACAATTGTAAATGCCTAGAGTCCTCATATTCGCCAAACGAGTAATCATTGTCATCTACCAAATCATATGATTCAAGATGTCTAATATTTCAAAATCCAACCATTCTTTAAATAGGCGGGGTTTGTAGTGTATAGGCGATTCATTTATTGCATCAACATTTCCTTGTCCTGAATTTAGAGTACTTCCAGTGAGATTACTGATCTGAACCGCTAGTGATATGAATGTGGAACTAGACTCATGTTCAAATCATAGCCATCATCAGTATTCTTGTGCAGAGGCGTTATCATAGTCTATGAAGTCAAACTGAGACGTGATTATTGCTAGTTGAAAACTTTACCCAATACCCCGCCTGGATGACTTGAAATATAGTCAGCTCTGGCAATTTTTGTTAGTCTCTCAGGAGACTTTGCACTCTGTATGAATGTTAAACTTCCGAGTAATGTATGATGTTTGAGCCTTTGTTTTTGTAAATAACCATAACCTTTGTAAAAAGATATAAAAGTGCCCTAACAAACAGACATTTTAGAAAGGCTAGCGACCTTATATCCGCCTAATGAGTAATCATATACCTACCAAATCATATGATTCAAGATGTCTAATATTTCAACATCCAACCATTCTTTAAATGGGCGGGGTTTGTAGTATAGGCCAATCACTTGCAGCATCAACATTTCCTTGTCCTGAATTTAGAGTACCTCCAGTGAGATTACTGATCTGAACCGCTAGTGATGTGAATGTTGAACTAGACTCATGTTGAAATCATAGCCATCATCAGTATTCTTGTGCAGGGGCCTTATCATAGTCTATGAAGTGAAACTGAGACGTGATTTTTGCTAGTTGAAAACTTTACCCAATACCCCGCCTGGATGACTTGAAATATAGTCAGCTGTGGCAATTTTTGTTAGTCTCTCAGGAGACTTTACACTCTGTATGAATGTTAAACTTCTTTAGTACTCCTTGGTGTAATAAGCTATTGAGATAATCCTTTGTACAAAATATCTCCAAGTGCCCCAAATACAATTGTAAATGCCTAGAGTCCTCATATTCGCCAAACGAGTAATCATTGTCATCTACCAAATCATATGATTCAAGATGTCTAATATTTCAAAATCCAACCATTCTTTAAATAGGCGGGGTTTGTAGTGTATAGGCGATTCATTTATTGCATCAACATTTCCTTGTCCTGAATTTAGAGTACTTCCAGTGAGATTACTGATCTGAACCGCTAGTGATATGAATGTGGAACTAGACTCATGTTCAAATCATAGCCATCATCAGTATTCTTGTGCAGAGGCGTTATCATAGTCTATGAAGTCAAACTGAGACGTGATTATTGCTAGTTGAAAACTTTACCCAATACCCCGCCTGGATGACTTGAAATATAGTCAACTGTGGCAATTTTTGTTAGTCTCTCAGGAGACTTTGCACTCTGTATGAATGTTAAACTTCCGAGTAATGTATGATGTTTGAGCCTTTGTTTTTGTAAATAACCATAACCTTTGTAAAAAGATATCAAAGTGCCCTAACAAACAGACATTTTAGAAAGGCTAGCGACCTTATATCCGCCTAATGAGTAATCACATACCTACCAAATCATATGATTCAAGATGTCTAATATTTCAACATCCAACCATTTTTTAAATAGGCGGGGTTTGTAGTGTATAGGCGATTCACTTATTTCATCAACATTTCCTTGTCCTGACTTTAGAGTACTTCCAGTGAGATTACTGATCCGAACCGCTTGTGATGTGAATGTTGAACTAGATTCATGTTGAAATCATAGCCATCATCAGTATTCTTGTGCAGGGGCATTATCATAGTCTATGAAGTGAAACTGAGACGTGGTTATTGCTAGTTGAAAACTTTACCCAATACCCCGCCTGGTTGACTTGAGATATAGTCAGCTGTGGCAATTTTTGTTAGTCTCTCAGGAGACTTTACACTCTGTATGAATGTTAAACTTCTTGAATACTCCTTGGTGTAATAAGCTATTGAGATAATCCTTTGTACAAAATATCTCCAAGTGCCCCAAATACAATTGTAAATGCCTAGAGTCCTCATATTCGCCAAACGAGTAATCATTGTCATCTACCAAATCATATGATTCAAGATGTCTAATATTTCAAAATCCAACCATTCTTTAAATAGGCGGGGTTTGTAGTGTATAGGCGATTCATTTATTGCATCAACATTTCCTTGTCCTGAATTTAGAGTACTTCCAGTGAGATTACTGATCTGAACCGCTAGTGATATGAATGTGGAACTAGACTCATGTTCAAATCATAGCCATCA
Source organism: Hyperoplus immaculatus (assembly GCA_949357725.1). Taxonomy (NCBI): domain Eukaryota; kingdom Metazoa; phylum Chordata; class Actinopteri; order Uranoscopiformes; family Ammodytidae; genus Hyperoplus; species Hyperoplus immaculatus. The sequence continues at coordinate 4,956,261 of OX442363.1, read as the reverse complement.
TCAGTATTCTTGTGCAGAGGCGTTATCATAGTCTATGAAGTCAAACTGAGACGTGATTATTGCTAGTTGAAAACTTTACCCAATACCCCGCCTGGATGACTTGAAATATAGTCAGCTCTGGCAATTTTTGTTAGTCTCTCAGGAGACTTTGCACTCTGTATGAATGTTAAACTTCCGAGTAATGTATGATGTTTGAGCCTTTGTTTTTGTAAATAACCATAACCTTTGTAAAAAGATATCAAAGTGCCCTAACAAACAGACATTTTAGAAAGGCTAGCGACCTTATATCCGCCTAATGAGTAATCATATACCTACCAAATCATATGATTCAAGATGTCTAATATTTCAACATCCAACCATTCTTTAAATGGGCGGGGTTTGTAGTATAGGCCAATCACTTGCAGCATCAACATTTCCTTGTCCTGAATTTAGAGTACCTCCAGTGAGATTACTGATCTGAACCGCTAGTGATGTGAATGTTGAACTAGACTCATGTTGAAATCATAGCCATCATCAGTATTCTTGTGCAGGGGCCTTATCATAGTCTATGAAGTGAAACTGAGACGTGATTTTTGCTAGTTGAAAACTTTACCCAATACCCCGCCTGGATGACTTGAAATATAGTCAGCTGTGGCAATTTTTGTTAGTCTCTCAGGAGACTTTACACTCTGTATGAATGTTAAACTTCTTTAGTACTCCTTGGTGTAATAAGCTATTGAGATAATCCTTTGTACAAAATATCTCCAAGTGCCCCAAATACAATTGTAAATGCCTAGAGTCCTCATATTCGCCAAACGAGTAATCATTGTCATCTACCAAATCATATGATTCAAGATGTCTAATATTTCAAAATCCAACCATTCTTTAAATAGGCGGGGTTTGTAGTGTATAGGCGATTCATTTATTGCATCAACATTTCCTTGTCCTGAATTTAGAGTACTTCCAGTGAGATTACTGATCTGAACCGCTAGTGATATGAATGTGGAACTAGACTCATGTTCAAATCATAGCCATCATCAGTATTCTTGTGCAGAGGCGTTATCATAGTCTATGAAGTCAAACTGAGACGTGATTATTGCTAGTTGAAAACTTTACCCAATACCCCGCCTGGATGACTTGAAATATAGTCAACTGTGGCAATTTTTGTTAGTCTCTCAGGAGACTTTGCACTCTGTATGAATGTTAAACTTCCGAGTAATGTATGATGTTTGAGCCTTTGTTTTTGTAAATAACCATAACCTTTGTAAAAAGATATCAAAGTGCCCTAACAAACAGACATTTTAGAAAGGCTAGCGACCTTATATCCGCCTAATGAGTAATCACATACCTACCAAATCATATGATTCAAGATGTCTAATATTTCAACATCCAACCATTTTTTAAATAGGCGGGGTTTGTAGTGTATAGGCGATTCACTTATTTCATCAACATTTCCTTGTCCTGACTTTAGAGTACTTCCAGTGAGATTACTGATCCGAACCGCTTGTGATGTGAATGTTGAACTAGATTCATGTTGAAATCATAGCCATCATCAGTATTCTTGTGCAGGGGCATTATCATAGTCTATGAAGTCAAACTGAGACGTGGTTATTGCTAGTTGAAAACTTTACCCAATACCCCGCCTGGTTGACTTGAGATATAGTCAGCTGTGGCAATTTTTGTTAGTCTCTCAGGAGACTTTACACTCTGTATGAATGTTAAACTTCTTGAATACTCCTTGGTGTAATAAGCTATTGAGATAATCCTTTGTACAAAATATCTCCAAGTGCCCCAAATACAATTGTAAATGCCTAGAGTCCTCATATTCGCCAAACGAGTAATCATTGTCATCTACCAAATCATATGATTCAAGATGTCTAATATTTCAAAATCCAACCATTCTTTAAATAGGCGGGGTTTGTAGTGTATAGGCGATTCATTTATTGCATCAACATTTCCTTGTCCTGAATTTAGAGTACTTCCAGTGAGATTACTGATCTGAACCGCTAGTGATATGAATGTGGAACTAGACTCATGTTCAAATCATAGCCATCATCAGTATTCTTGTGCAGAGGCGTTATCATAGTCTATGAAGTCAAACTGAGACGTGATTATTGCTAGTTGAAAACTTTACCCAATACCCCGCCTGGATGACTTGAAATATAGTCAGCTCTGGCAATTTTTGTTAGTCTCTCAGGAGACTTTGCACTCTGTATGAATGTTAAACTTCCGAGTAATGTATGATGTTTGAGCCTTTGTTTTTGTAAATAACCATAACCTTTGTAAAAAGATATCAAAGTGCCCTAACAAACAGACATTTTAGAAAGGCTAGCGACCTTATATCCGCCTAATGAGTAATCATATACCTACCAAATCATATGATTCAAGATGTCTAATATTTCAACATCCAACCATTCTTTAAATGGGCGGGGTTTGTAGTATATAGGCCAATCACTTGCAGCATCAACATTTCCTTCAATCATAGCCATCATCAGTATTCTTGTGCAGGGGCATTATCATAGTCTATGAAGTCAAACTGAGACGTGATTATTGCTAGTTGAAAACTTTACCCAATACCCCGCCTGGATGACTTGAAATATAGTCAGCTGTGGCAATTTTTGTTAGTCTCTCAGGAGACTTTGCACTCTGTATGAATGTTAAACTTCCGAGTAATGTATGATGTTTGAGCCTTTGTTTTTGTAAATAACCATAACCTTTGTAAAAAGATATCAAAGTGCCCTGACATTCTAGAAAGGCTAGCGTCCTTATATCCGCCTAATGAGTAATCATATACCTACCAAATCATATGATTCAAGATGTCTAATATTTCAACATCCAACCATTCTTTAAATGGGCGGGGTTTGTAGTATATAGGCCAATCACTTGCAGCATCAACATTTCCTTCAATCATAGCCATCATCAGTATTCTTGTGCAGGGGCATTATCATAGTCTATGAAGTCAAACTGAGACGTGATTATTGCTAGTTGAAAACTTTACCCAATACCCCGCCTGGATGACTTGAAATATAGTCAGCTGTGGCAATTTTTGTTAGTCTCTCAGGAGACTTTGCACTCTGTATGAATGTTAAACTTCCGAGTAATGTATGATGTTTGAGCCTTTGTTTTTGTAAATAACCATAACCTTTGTAAAAAGATATCAAAGTGCCCTGACATTCTAGAAAGGCTAGCGTCCTTATATCCGCCTAATGAGTAATCATATACCTACCAAATCATATGATTCAAGATGTCTAATATTTCAACATCCAACCATTCTTTAAATGGGCGGGGTTTGTAGTATATAAGCCAATCACTTGCAGCATCAACATTTCCTTGTCCTGAATTTAGAGTACCTCCAGTGAGATTACTGATCCGAACCGCTTGTGATGTGAATGTTGAACTAGATTCATGTTGAAATCATAGCCATCATCAGTATTCTTGTGCAGGGGCATTATCATAGTCTATGAAGTCAAACTGAGACGTGATTATTGCTAGTTGAAAACTTTACCCAATACCCCGCCTGGTTGACTTGAAATATAGTCAGCTGTGGCAATTTTTGTTAGTCTCTCAGGAGACTTTACACTCTGTATGAATGTTAAACTTCTTGAATACTCCTTGGTGTAATAAGCTATTGAGATAATCCTTTGTAAAAAATATCTCCAAGTGCCCCAAATACAATTGTAAATGCCTAGAGTCCTCATTTTCGCCAAACGTGTAATCATTGTCATCTACCAAATCATATGATTCAAGATGTCTAATATTTCAACATCCAACCATTTTTTAAATAGAAGGGGTTTGTAGTGTATAGGCGATTCACTTATTGCATCAACATTTCCTCCAGTGAGATTACTGATCCGAACCGCTTGTGATGTGAATGTTGAACTAGATTCATGTTGAAATCATAGCCATCATCAGTATTCTTGTGCAGGGGCATTATCATAGTCTATGAAGTCAAACTGAGACGTGATTATTGCTAGTTGAAAACTTTACCCAATACCCCGCCTGGTTGACTTGAAATATAGTCAGCTGTGGCAATTTTTGTTAGTCTCTCAGGAGACTTTACACTCTGTATGAATGTTAAACTTCTTGAATACTCCTTGGTGTAATAAGCTATTGAGATAAACCTTTGTAAAAAATATCTCCAAGTGCCCCAAATACATTTGTAAATGCCTAGAGTCCTCATATTCGCCGAACGAGTAATCATTGTCATCTACCAAATCATATGATTCAAGATGTCTAATATTTCACCATCCAACCACTCTTTAAATAGGCGGGGTTTGTAGTGTATAGGCGATTCACTTATTGCATCAACATTTCCTCCAGTGAGATTACTGATCTGAACCGCTAGTGATGTGAATGTTGAACTAGACTCATGTTCAAATCATAGCCATCATCAGTATTCTTGTGCAGAGGCATTATCATAGTCTATGAAGTCAAACTGAGACGTGATTATTGCTAGTTGAAAACTTTACCCAATACCCCGCCTGGATGACTTGAAATATAGTCAGCTCTGGCAATTTTTGTTAGTCTCTCAGGAGACTTTGCACTCTGTATGAATGTTAAACTTCCGAGTAATGTATGATGTTTGAGCCTTTGTTTTTGTAAATAACCATAACCTTTGTAAAAAGATATCAAAGTGCCCTAACAAACAGACATTTTAGAAAGGCTAGCGACCTTATATCCGCCTAATGAGTAATCATATACCTACCAAATCATATGATTCAAGATGTCTAATATTTCAACATCCAACCATTTTTTAAATAGGCGGGGTTTGTAGTGTATAGGCGATTCACTTATTTCATCAACATTTCCTTGTCCTGACTTTAGAGTACTTCCAGTGAGATTACTGATCCGAACCGCTTGTGATGTGAATGTTGAACTAGATTCATGTTGAAATCATAGCCATCATCAGTATTCTTGTGCAGGGGCATTATCATAGTCTATGAAGTCAAACTGAGACGTGGTTATTGCTAGTTGAAAACTTTACCCAATACCCCGCCTGGTTGACTTGAGATATAGTCAGCTGTGGCAATTTTTGTTAGTCTCTCAGGAGACTTTACACTCTGTATGAATGTTAAACTTCTTGAATACTCCTTGGTGTAATAAGCTATTGAGATAATCCTTTGTACAAAATATCTCCAAGTGCCCCAAATACAATTGTAAATGCCTAGAGTCCTCATATTCGCCAAACGAGTAATCATTGTCATCTACCAAATCATATGATTCAAGATGTCTAATATTTCAAAATCCAACCATTCTTTAAATAGGCGGGGTTTGTAGTGTATAGGCGATTCATTTATTGCATCAACATTTCCTTGTCCTGAATTTAGAGTACTTCCAGTGAGATTACTGATCTGAACCGCTAGTGATATGAATGTGGAACTAGACTCATGTTCAAATCATAGCCATCATCAGTATTCTTGTGCAGAGGCGTTATCATAGTCTATGAAGTCAAACTGAGACGTGATTATTGCTAGTTGAAAACTTTACCCAATACCCCGCCTGGATGACTTGAAATATAGTCAGCTCTGGCAATTTTTGTTAGTCTCTCAGGAGACTTTGCACTCTGTATGAATGTTAAACTTCCGAGTAATGTATGATGTTTGAGCCTTTGTTTTTGTAAATAACCATAACCTTTGTAAAAAGATATCAAAGTGCCCTAACAAACAGACATTTTAGAAAGGCTAGCGACCTTATATCCGCCTAATGAGTAATCATATACCTACCAAATCATATGATTCAAGATGTCTAATATTTCAACATCCAACCATTCTTTAAATGGGCGGGGTTTGTAGTATATAGGCCAATCACTTGCAGCATCAACATTTCCTTCAATCATAGCCATCATCAGTATTCTTGTGCAGGGGCATTATCATAGTCTATGAAGTCAAACTGAGACGTGATTATTGCTAGTTGAAAACTTTACCCAATACCCCGCCTGGATGACTTGAAATATAGTCAGCTGTGGCAATTTTTGTTAGTCTCTCAGGAGACTTTGCACTCTGTATGAATGTTAAACTTCCGAGTAATGTATGATGTTTGAGCCTTTGTTTTTGTAAATAACCATAACCTTTGTAAAAAGATATCAAAGTGCCCTGACATTCTAGAAAGGCTAGCGTCCTTATATCCGCCTAATGAGTAATCATATACCTACCAAATCATATGATTCAAGATGTCTAATATTTCAACATCCAACCATTCTTTAAATGGGCGGGGTTTGTAGTATATAGGCCAATCACTTGCAGCATCAACATTTCCTTGTCCTGAATTTAGAGTACCTCCAGTGAGATTACTGATCCGAACCGCTTGTGATGTGAATGTTGAACTAGATTCATGTTGAAATCATAGCCATCATCAGTATTCTTGTGCAGGGGCATTATCATAGTCTATGAAGTCAAACTGAGACGTGATTATTGCTAGTTGAAAACTTTACCCAATACCCCGCCTGGTTGACTTGAAATATAGTCAGCTGTGGCAATTTTTGTTAGTCTCTCAGGAGACTTTACACTCTGTATGAATGTTAAACTTCTTGAATACTCCTTGGTGTAATAAGCTATTGAGATAATCCTTTGTAAAAAATATCTCCAAGTGCCCCAAATACAATTGTAAATGCCTAGAGTCCTCATTTTCGCCAAACGTGTAATCATTGTCATCTACCAAATCATATGATTCAAGATGTCTAATATTTCACCATCCAACCACTCTTTAAATAGGCGGGGTTTGTAGTGTATAGGCGATTCACTTATTGCATCAACATTTCCTCCAGTGAGATTACTGATCTGAACCGCTAGTGATGTGAATGTTGAACTAGACTCATGTTCAAATCATAGCCATCATCAGTATTCTTGTGCAGAGGCATTATCATAGTCTATGAAGTCAAACTGAGACGTGATTATTGCTAGTTGAAAACTTTACCCAATACCCCGCCTGGATGACTTGAAATATAGTCAGCTCTGGCAATTTTTGTTAGTCTCTCAGGAGACTTTGCACTCTGTATGAATGTTAAACTTCCGAGTAATGTATGATGTTTGAGCCTTTGTTTTTGTAAATAACCATAACCTTTGTAAAAAGATATCAAAGTGCCCTAACAAACAGACATTTTAGAAAGGCTAGCAACCTTATATCCGCCTAATGAGTAATCATATACCTACCAAATCATATGATTCAAGATGTCTAATATTTCAACATCCAACCATTTTTTAAATAGGCGGGGTTTGTAGTGTATAGGCGATTCACTTATTTCATCAACATTTCCTTGTCCTGACTTTAGAGTACTTCCAGTGAGATTACTGATCCGAACCGCTTGTGATGTGAATGTTGAACTAGATTCATGTTGAAATCATAGCCATCATCAGTATTCTTGTGCAGGGGCATTATCATAGTCTATGAAGTCAAACTGAGACGTGGTTATTGCTAGTTGAAAACTTTACCCAATACCCCGCCTGGTTGACTTGAGATATAGTCAGCTGTGGCAATTTTTGTTAGTCTCTCAGGAGACTTTACACTCTGTATGAATGTTAAACTTCTTGAATACTCCTTGGTGTAATAAGCTATTGAGATAATCCTTTGTACAAAATATCTCCAAGTGCCCCAAATACAATTGTAAATGCCTAGAGTCCTCATATTCGCCAAACGAGTAATCATTGTCATCTACCAAATCATATGATTCAAGATGTCTAATATTTCAAAATCCAACCATTCTTTAAATAGGCGGGGTTTGTAGTGTATAGGCGATTCATTTATTGCATCAACATTTCCTTGTCCTGAATTTAGAGTACTTCCAGTGAGATTACTGATCTGAACCGCTAGTGATATGAATGTGGAACTAGACTCATGTTCAAATCATAGCCATCATCAGTATTCTTGTGCAGAGGCGTTATCATTGTCTATGAAGTCAAACTGAGACGTGATTATTGCTAGTTGAAAACTTTACCCAATACCCCGCCTGGATGACTTGAAATATAGTCAGCTCTGGCAATTTTTGTTAGTCTCTCAGGAGACTTTGCACTCTGTATGAATGTTAAACTTCCGAGTAATGTATGATGTTTGAGCCTTTGTTTTTGTAAATAACCATAACCTTTGTAAAAAGATATCAAAGTGCCCTAACAAACAGACATTTTAGAAAGGCTAGCGACCTTATATCCGCCTAATGAGTAATCATATACCTACCAAATCATATGATTCAAGATGTCTAATATTTCAACATCCAACCATTCTTTAAATGGGCGGGGTTTGTAGTATATAGGCCAATCACTTGCAGCATCAACATTTCCTTCAATCATAGCCATCATCAGTATTCTTGTGCAGGGGCATTATCATAGTCTATGAAGTCAAACTGAGACGTGATTATTGCTAGTTGAAAACTTTACCCAATACCCCGCCTGGATGACTTGAAATATAGTCAGCTGTGGCAATTTTTGTTAGTCTCTCAGGAGACTTTGCACTCTGTATGAATGTTAAACTTCCGAGTAATGTATGATGTTTGAGCCTTTGTTTTTGTAAATAACCATAACCTTTGTAAAAAGATATCAAAGTGCCCTAACAAACAGACATTTTAGAAAGGCTAGCGACCTTATATCCGCCTAATGAGTAATCATATACCTACCAAATCATATGATTCAAGATGTCTAATATTTCAACATCCAACCATTTTTTAAATAGGCGGGGTTTGTAGTGTATAGGCGATTCACTTATTTCATCAACATTTCCTTGTCCTGAATTTAGAGTACCTCCAGTGAGATTACTGATCCGAACCGCTTGTGATGTGAATGTTGAACTAGATTCATGTTGAAATCATAGCCATCATCAGTATTCTTGTGCAGGGGCATTATCATAGTCTATGAAGTCAAACTGAGACGTGATTATTGCTAGTTGAAAACTTTACCCAATACCCCGCCTGGTTGACTTGAAATATAGTCAGCTGTGGCAATTTTTGTTAGTCTCTCAGGAGACTTTACACTCTGTATGAATGTTAAACTTCTTGAATACTCCTTGGTGTAATAAGCTATTGAGATAATCCTTTGTAAAAAATATCTCCAAGTGCCCCAAATACAATTGTAAATGCCTAGAGTCCTCATTTTCGCCAAACGTGTAATCATTGTCATCTACCAAATCATATGATTCAAGATGTCTAATATTTCAACATCCAACCATTTTTTAAATAGAAGGGGTTTGTAGTGTATAGGCGATTCACTTATTGCATCAACATTTCCTCCAGTGAGATTACTGATCCGAACCGCTTGTGATGTGAATGTTGAACTAGATTCATGTTGAAATCATAGCCATCATCAGTATTCTTGTGCAGGGGCATTATCATAGTCTATGAAGTCAAACTGAGACGTGATTATTGCTAGTTGAAAACTTTACCCAATACCCCGCCTGGTTGACTTGAAATATAGTCAGCTGTGGCAATTTTTGTTAGTCTCTCAGGAGACTTTACACTCTGTATGAATGTTAAACTTCTTGAATACTCCTTGGTGTAATAAGCTATTGAGATAAACCTTTGTAAAAAATATCTCCAAGTGCCCCAAATACATTTGTAAATGCCTAGAGTCCTCATATTCGCCGAACGAGTAATCATTGTCATCTACCAAATCATATGATTCAAGATGTCTAATATTTCACCATCCAACCACTCTTTAAATAGGCGGGGTTTGTAGTGTATAGGCGATTCACTTATTGCATCAACATTTCCTCCAGTGAGATTACTGATCTGAACCGCTAGTGATGTGAATGTTGAACTAGACTCATGTTCAAATCATAGCCATCATCAGTATTCTTGTGCAGAGGCATTATCATAGTCTATGAAGTCAAACTGAGACGTGATTATTGCTAGTTGAAAACTTTACCCAATACCCCGCCTGGATGACTTGAAATATAGTCAGCTGTGGCAATTTTTGTTAGTCTCTCAGGAGACTTTGCACTCTGTATGAATGTTAAACTTCCGAGTAATGTATGATGTTTGAGCCTTTGTTTTTGTAAATAACCATAACCTTTGTAAAAAGATATCAAAGTGCCCTAACAAACAGACATTTTAGAAAGGCTAGCGTCCTTATATCCGCCTAATGAGTAATCATATACCTACCAAATCATATGATTCAATATGTCTAATATTTCAACATCCAACCATTCTTTAAATGGGCGGGGTTTGTAGTATATAGGCCAATCACTTGCAGCATCAACATTTCCTTCAATCATAGCCATCATCAGTATTCTTGTGCAGGGGCATTATCATAGTCTATGAAGTCAAACTGAGACGTGATTATTGCTAGTTGAAAACTTTACCCAATACCCCGCCTGGATGACTTGAAATATAGTCAGCTGTGGCAATTTTTGTTAGTCTCTCAGGAGACTTTGCACTCTGTATGAATGTTAAACTTCCGAGTAATGTATGATGTTTGAGCCTTTGTTTTTGTTAAGAACCATAACCTTTTTAAAAAGATTTCAAAGTGCCCTAACAAACAGACATTTTAGAAAGGCTAGCGTCCTTGTATGCGCCTAAGGAGTAATCATATACCTACCAAATCATATGATTCAAGATGTCTAATATTTCAACATCCAACCATTCTTTAAATGGGCGGGGTTTGTAGTATATAGGCCAATCACTTGCAGCATCAACATTTCCTTGTCCTGAATTTAGAGTGCATCCAGTGAGATTACTGATCCGAACCGCTTGTGATGTGAATGTTGAACTAGATTCATGTTGAAATCATAGCCATCATCAGTATTCTTGTGCAGGGGCATTATCATAGTCTATGAAGTCAAACTGAGACGTGATTATTGCTAGTTGAAAACTTTACCCAATACCCCGCCTGGATGACTTGAAATATAGTCAGCTGTGGCAATTTTTGTTAGTCTCTCAGGAGACTTTGCACTCTGTATGAATGTTAAACTTCCGAGTAATGTATGATGTTTGAGCCTTTGTTTTTGTAAATAACCATAACCTTTGTAAAAAGATATCAAAGTGCCCTAACACACAGACATTTTAGAAAGGCTAGCATCCTTATATCCGCCTAATGAGTAATCATATACCTACCAAATCATATGATTCAAGATGTCTAATATTTCAACATCCAACCATTCTTTAAATGGGCGGGGTTTGTAGTATACAGGCCAATCACTTGCAGCATCAACATTTCCTTGTCCTGAATTTAGAGTACTTCCAGTGAGATTACTGATCCGAACCGCTTGTGATGTGAATGTTGAACTAGATTCATGTTGAAATCATAGCCATCATCAGTATTCTTGTGTAGGGGCATTATCATAGTCTATGAAGTCAAACTGAGACGTGATTATTGCTAGTTGAAAACTTTACCCAATACCCCGCCTGGATGACTTGAAATATAGTCAGCTGTGGCAATTTTTGTTAGTCTCTCAGGAGACTTTACACTCTGTATGAATGTTAAACTTCTTGGTGTAATAAGCTATTGAGATAATCCTTTCTAAAAAATATCTCCAAGTGCCCCAAATACAATTGTAAATGCCTAGAGTCCTCATTTTCGCCAAACGAGTAATCATTGTCATCTACCAAATCATATGATTCAAGATGTCTAATATTTCAACATCCAACCATTTTTTAAATAGGCGGGGTTTGTAGTGTATAGGCGATTCACTTATTTCATCAACATTTCCTTGTCCTGAATTTAGAGTACTTCCAGTGAGATTACTGATCTGAACCGCTAGTGATGTGAATGTTGAACTAGACTCATGTTCAAATCATAGCCATCATCAGTTTTCTTGTGCAGGGTCATTATCATAGTCTATGAAGTCAAACTGAGACGTGATTATTGCTAGTTCAAAACTTTACCCAATACCCCGCCTGGATGACTTGAAATATAGTCAGCTGTGGCAGTTTTTGTTAGTCTCTCAGGAGACTTTGCACTCTGTATGAATGTTAAACTTCCGAGTAATGTATGATGTTTGAGCCTTTGTTTTTGTTAAGAACCATAACCTTTGTAAAAAGATTTCAAATTGCCCTAACAAACAGACACTTTAGAAAGGCTACCGTCCTTATATCCGCCTAATGAGTAATCATATACCTACCAAATCATATGATTCAAGATGTCTAATATTTCAACATCCAACCATTCTTTAAATGGGCGGGGTTTGTAGTATATAGGCCAATCACTTGGAGCATCAAAATTTCTTAGAGTGCAGCCAGTGAGATTACTGATCTGAACCGCTAGTGATGTGAATGTTGAACTAGACTCATGTTCAAATCATAGCCATCATCAGTATTCTTGTGCAGGGGCATTATCATAGTCTATGAAGTCAAACTGAGACGTGATTATTGCTAGTTGAAAACTTTACCCAATACCCCGCCTGGATGACTTGAAATATAGTCAGCTGTGGCAATTTTTGTTAGTCTCTCAGGAGACTTTACACTCTGTATGAATGTTAAACTTCTTGAGTACTTCTTGGTGTAATAAGCTATTGAGATAATCCTTTCTAAAAAATATCTCCAAGTGCCCCAAATACAATTGTAAATGCCTAGAGTCCTCATTTTCGCCAAACGAGTAATCATTGTCATCTACCAAATCATATGATTCAAGATGTCTAATATTTCAACATCCAACCATTTTTTAAATAGGCGGGGTTTGTAGTGTATAGGCGATTCACTTATTTCATCAACATTTCCTTGTCCTGAATTTAGAGTACTTCCAGTGAGATTACTGATCCGAACCACCTGTGATGTGAATGTTGAACTAGACTCATGTTCAAATCATAGCCATCATCAGTATTCTTGTGCAGAGGCATTATCATAGTCTATGAAGTCAAACTGAGACGTGATTATTACTAGTTGAAAACTTTACCCAATACCCCGCCTGGATGACTTGAAATATAGTCAGCTGTGGCAATTTTTGTTCGTCTCTCAGGGGACTTTGCACTCTGTATGAATGTTAAACTTCTGAGTAATGTATGATGTTTGAGCCTTTGTTTTTGTAAAGAACCATAACCTTTGTAAAAAGATATCAAAGTGCCCTAACAAACAGACATTTTAGAAAGGCTAGCGTCCTTATATCCGCCTAATGAGTAATCATATACCTACCAAATCATATGATTCAAGATGTCTAATATTTCAACATCCAACCATTCTTTAAATGGGCGGGGTTTGTAGTATATAGGCCAATCACTTGCAGCATCAACATTTCCTTGTCCTGAATTTAGAGTGCATCCAGTGAGATTACTGATCCGAACCGCTTGTGATGTGAATGTTGAACTAGATTCATGTTGAAATCATAGCCATCATCAGTATTCTTGTGCAGGGGCATTATCATAGTCTATGAAGTCAAACTGAGACGTGATTATTGCTAGTTGAAAACTTTACCCAATACCCCGCCTGGATAACTTGAAATATAGTCAGCTGTGGCAATTTTTGTTAGTCTCTCAGGAGACTTTACACTCTGTATGAATGTTAAACTTCTTGAGTACTTCTTGGTGTAATAAGCTATTGAGATAATCCTTTCTAAAAAATATCTCCAAGTGCCCCAAATACAATTGTAAATGCCTAGAGTCCTCATTTTCGCCAAACGAGTAATCATTGTCATCTACCAAATCATATGATTCAAGATGTCTAATATTTCAACATCCAACCATTTTTTAAATAGGCGGGGTTTGTAGTGTATAGGCGATTCACTTATTTCATCAACATTTCCTTGTCCTGAATTTAGAGTACTTCCAGTGAGATTACTGATCTGAACCGCTAGTGATGTGAATGTTGAACTAGACTCATGTTCAAATCATAGCCATCATCAGTATTCTTGTTTAGGGGCATTATCATAGTCTATGAAGTCAAACTGAGACGTGATTATTGCTAGTTGAAAACTTTACCCAATACCCCGCCTGGATGACTTGAAATATAGTCAGCTGTGGCAATTTTTGTTAGTCTCTCAGGGGGCTTTGCACTCTGTATGAATGTTAAACTTCCGAGTAATGTATGATGTTTGAGCCTTTGTTTTTGTTAAGAACCATAACCTTTGTAAAAAGATATCAAAGTGCCCTAACAAACAGACACTTTAGAAAGGCTAGCGTCCTTATATCCGCCTAATGAGTAATCATATACCTACCAAATCATATGATTCAAGATGTCTAATATTTCAACATCCAACCATTCTTTAAATGGGCGGGGTTTGTAGTATATAGGCCAATCACTTGCAGCATCAACAGTTCCTTGTCCTGAATTTAGAGTGCATCCAGTGAGATTACTGATCCGAACCACCTGTGATGTGAATGTTGAACTAGACTCATGTTCAAATCATAGCCATCATCAGTATTCTTGTGCAGAGGCATTATCATAGTCTATGAGGTCAAACTGAGACGTGATTATTGCTAGTTGAAAACTTTACCCAATACCCCGCCTGGATGACTTGAAATATAGTCAGCTGTGGCAGTTTTTGTTTGTCTCTCAGGGGACTTTGCACTCTGTATGAATGTTAAACTTCTTGAGTACTTCTTGGTGTAATAAGCTATTGAGATAATCCTTTCTAAAAAATATCTCCAAGTGCCCCAAATACAATTGTAAATGCCTAGAGTCCTCATTTTCGCCAAACGAGTAATCATTGTCATCTACCAAATCATATGATTCAAGATGTCTAATATTTCAACATCCAACCATTTTTTAAATAGGCGGGGTTTGTAGTGTATAGGCGATTCACTTATTTCATCAACATTTCCTTGTCCTGAATTTAGAGTACTTCCAGTGAGATTACTGATCCGAACCACCTGTGATGTGAATGTTGAACTAGACTCATGTTCAAATCATAGCCATCATCAGTATTCTTGTGCAGAGGCATTATCATAGTCTATGAAGTCAAACTGAGACGTGATTATTACTAGTTGAAAACTTTACCCAATACCCCGCCTGGATGACTTGAAATATAGTCAGCTGTGGCAATTTTTGTTCGTCTCTCAGGGGACTTTGCACTCTGTATGAATGTTAAACTTCTGAGTAATGTATGATGTTTGAGCCTTTGTTTTTGTAAAGAACCATAACCTTTGTAAAAAGATATCAAAGTGCCCTAACAAACAGACATTTTAGAAAGGCTAGCGTCCTTATATCCGCCTAATGAGTAATCATATACCTACCAAATCATATGATTCAAGATGTCTAATATTTCAACATCCAACCATTCTTTAAATGGGCGGGGTTTGTAGTATATAGGCCAATCACTTGCAGCATCAACATTTCCTTGTCCTGAATTTAGAGTGCATCCAGTGAGATTACTGATCCGAACCGCTTGTGATGTGAATGTTGAACTAGATTCATGTTGAAATCATAGCCATCATCAGTATTCTTGTGCAGGGGCATTATCATAGTCTATGAAGTCAAACTGAGACGTGATTATTGCTAGTTGAAAACTTTACCCAATACCCCGCCTGGATGACTTGAAATATAGTCAGCTGTGGCAATTTTTGTTAGTCTCTCAGGAGACTTTACACTCTGTATGAATGTTAAACTTCTTGAGTACTTCTTGGTGTAATAAGCTATTGAGATAATCCTTTCTAAAAAATATCTCCAAGTGCCCCAAATACAATTGTAAATGCCTAGAGTCCTCATTTTCGCCAAACGAGTAATCATTGTCATCTACCAAATCATATGATTCAAGATGTCTAATATTTCAACATCCAACCATTTTTTAAATAGGCGCGGTTTGTAGTGTATAGGCGATTCACTTATTTCATCAACATTTCCTTGTCCTGAATTTAGAGTACTTCCAGTGAGATTACTGATCCGAACCACCTGTGATGTGAATGTTGAACTAGACTCATGTTCAAATCATAGCCATCATCAGTATTCTTGTGCAGAGGCATTATCATAGTCTATGAAGTCAAACTGAGACGTGATTATTACTAGTTGAAAACTTTACCCAATACCCCGCCTGGATGACTTGAAATATAGTCAGCTGTGGCAATTTTTGTTCGTCTCTCAGGGGACTTTGCACTCTGTATGAATGTTAAACTTCTGAGTAATGTATGATGTTTGAGCCTTTGTTTTTGTAAAGAACCATAACCTTTGTAAAAAGATATCAAAGTGCCCTAACAAACAGACATTTTAGAAAGGCTAGCGTCCTTATATCCGCCTAATGAGTAATCATATACCTACCAAATCATATGATTCAAGATGTCTAATATTTCAACATCCAACCATTCTTTAAATGGGCGGGGTTTGTAGTATATAGGCCAATCACTTGCAGCATCAACATTTCCTTGTCCTGAATTTAGAGTGCATCCAGTGAGATTACTGATCCGAACCGCTTGTGATGTGAATGTTGAACTAGATTCATGTTGAAATCATAGCCATCATCAGTATTCTTGTGCAGGGGCATTATCATAGTCTATGAAGTCAAACTGAGACGTGATTATTGCTAGTTGAAAACTTTACCCAATACCCCGCCTGGATGACTTGAAATATAGTCAGCTGTGGCAATTTTTGTTAGTCTCTCAGGAGACTTTACACTCTGTATGAATGTTAAACTTCTTGAGTACTTCTTGGTGTAATAAGCTATTGAGATAATCCTTTCTAAAAAATATCTCCAAGTGCCCCAAATACAATTGTAAATGCCTAGAGTCCTCATTTTCGCCAAACGAGTAATCATTGTCATCTACCAAATCATATGATTCAAGATGTCTAATATTTCAACATCCAACCATTTTTTAAATAGGCGGGGTTTGTAGTGTATAGGCGATTCACTTATTTCATCAACATTTCCTTGTCCTGAATTTAGAGTACTTCCAGTGAGATTACTGATCTGAACCGCTAGTGATGTGAATGTTGAACTAGACTCATGTTCAAATCATAGCCATCATCAGTATTCTTGTTTAGGGGCATTATCATAGTCTATGAAGTCAAACTGAGACGTGATTATTGCTAGTTGAAAACTTTACCCAATACCCCGCCTGGATGACTTGAAATATAGTCAGCTGTGGCAATTTTTGTTAGTCTCTCAGGGGGCTTTGCACTCTGTATGAATGTTAAACTTCCGAGTAATGTATGATGTTTGAGCCTTTGTTTTTGTTAAGAACCATAACCTTTGTAAAAAGATATCAAAGTGCCCTAACAAACAGACACTTTAGAAAGGCTAGCGTCCTTATATCCGCCTAATGAGTAATCATATACCTACCAAATCATATGATTCAAGATGTCTAATATTTCAACATCCAACCATTCTTTAAATGGGCGGGGTTTGTAGTATATAGGCCAATCACTTGCAGCATCAACAGTTCCTTGTCCTGAATTTAGAGTGCATCCAGTGAGATTACTGATCCGAACCACCTGTGATGTGAATGTTGAACTAGACTCATGTTCAAATCATAGCCATCATCAGTATTCTTGTGCAGAGGCATTATCATAGTCTATGAGGTCAAACTGAGACGTGATTATTGCTAGTTGAAAACTTTACCCAATACCCCGCCTGGATGACTTGAAATATAGTCAGCTGTGGCAGTTTTTGTTTGTCTCTCAGGGGACTTTGCACTCTGTATGAATGTTAAACTTCTTGAGTACTTCTTGGTGTAATAAGCTATTGAGATAATCCTTTCTAAAAAATATCTCCAAGTGCCCCAAATACAATTGTAAATGCCTAGAGTCCTCATTTTCGCCAAACGAGTAATCATTGTCATCTACCAAATCATATGATTCAAGATGTCTAATATTTCAACATCCAACCATTTTTTAAATAGGCGGGGTTTGTAGTGTATAGGCGATTCACTTATTTCATCAACATTTCCTTGTCCTGAATTTAGAGTACTTCCAGTGAGATTACTGATCCGAACCACCTGTGATGTGAATGTTGAACTAGACTCATGTTCAAATCATAGCCATCATCAGTATTCTTGTGCAGAGGCATTATCATAGTCTATGAAGTCAAACTGAGACGTGATTATTGCTAGTTGAAAACTTTACCCAATACCCCGCCTGGATGACTTGAAATATAGTCAGCTGTGGCAATTTTTGTTCGTCTCTCAGGGGACTTTGCACTCTGTATGAATGTTAAACTTCTGAGTAATGTATGATGTTTGAGCCTTTGTTTTTGTTAAGAACCATAACCTTTGTAAAAAGATATCAAAGTGCCCTAACAAACAGACACTTTAGAAAGGCTAGCGTCCTTATATCCGCCTAATGAGTAATCATATACCTACCAAATCATATGATTCAAGATGTCTAATATTTCAACATCCAACCATTCTTTAAATGGGCGGGGTTTGTAGTATATAGGCCAATCACTTGCAGCATCAACAGTTCCTTGTCCTGAATTTAGAGTGCATCCAGTGAGATTACTGATCCGAACCACCTGTGATGTGAATGTTGAACTAGACTCATGTTCAAATCATAGCCATCATCAGTATTCTTGTGCAGAGGCATTATCATAGTCTATGAGGTCAAACTGAGACGTGATTATTGCTAGTTGAAAACTTTACCCAATACCCCGCCTGGATGACTTGAAATATAGTCAGCTGTGGCAGTTTTTGTTTGTCTCTCAGGGGACTTTGCACTCTGTATGAATGTTAAACTTTTTGAGTACTTCTTGGTGTAATAAGCTATTGAGATAATCCTTTCTAAAAAATATCTCCAAGTGCCCCAAATACAATTGTAAATGCCTAGAGTCCTCATTTTCGCCAAACGAGTAATCATTGTCATCTACCAAATCATATGATTCAAGATGTCTAATATTTCAACATCCAACCATTTTTTAAATAGGCGGGGTTTGTAGTGTATAGGCGATTCACTTATTTCATCAACATTTCCTTGTCCTGAATTTAGAGTACTTCCAGTGAGATTACTGATCCGAACCACCTGTGATGTGAATGTTGAACTAGACTCATGTTCAAATCATAGCCATCATCAGTATTCTTGTGCAGAGGCATTATCATAGTCTATGAAGTCAAACTGAGACGTGATTATTACTAGTTGAAAACTTTACCCAATACCCCGCCTGGATGACTTGAAATATAGTCAGCTGTGGCAATTTTTGTTCGTCTCTCAGGGGACTTTGCACTCTGTATGAATGTTAAACTTCTGAGTAATGTATGATGTTTGAGCCTTTGTTTTTGTAAAGAACCATAACCTTTGTAAAAAGATATCAAAGTGCCCTAACAAACAGACATTTTAGAAAGGCTAGCGTCCTTATATCCGCCTAATGAGTAATCATATACCTACCAAATCATATGATTCAAGATGTCTAATATTTCAACATCCAACCATTCTTTAAATGGGCGGGGTTTGTAGTATATAGGCCAATCACTTGCAGCATCAACATTTCCTTGTCCTGAATTTAGAGTGCATCCAGTGAGATTACTGATCCGAACCGCTTGTGATGTGAATGTTGAACTAGATTCATGTTGAAATCATAGCCATCATCAGTATTCTTGTGCAGGGGCATTATCATAGTCTATGAAGTCAAACTGAGACGTGATTATTGCTAGTTGAAAACTTTACCCAATACCCCGCCTGGATGACTTGAAATATAGTCAGCTGTGGCAATTTTTGTTAGTCTCTCAGGAGACTTTACACTCTGTATGAATGTTAAACTTCTTGAGTACTTCTTGGTGTAATAAGCTATTGAGATAATCCTTTCTAAAAAATATCTCCAAGTGCCCCAAATACAATTGTAAATGCCTAGAGTCCTCATTTTCGCCAAACGAGTAATCATTGTCATCTACCAAATCATATGATTCAAGATGTCTAATATTTCAACATCCAACCATTTTTTAAATAGGCGCGGTTTGTAGTGTATAGGCGATTCACTTATTTCATCAACATTTCCTTGTCCTGAATTTAGAGTACTTCCAGTGAGATTACTGATCCGAACCACCTGTGATGTGAATGTTGAACTAGACTCATGTTCAAATCATAGCCATCATCAGTATTCTTGTGCAGAGGCATTATCATAGTCTATGAAGTCAAACTGAGACGTGATTATTACTAGTTGAAAACTTTACCCAATACCCCGCCTGGATGACTTGAAATATAGTCAGCTGTGGCAATTTTTGTTCGTCTCTCAGGGGACTTTGCACTCTGTATGAATGTTAAACTTCTGAGTAATGTATGATGTTTGAGCCTTTGTTTTTGTAAAGAACCATAACCTTTGTAAAAAGATATCAAAGTGCCCTAACAAACAGACATTTTAGAAAGGCTAGCGTCCTTATATCCGCCTAATGAGTAATCATATACCTACCAAATCATATGATTCAAGATGTCTAATATTTCAACATCCAACCATTCTTTAAATGGGCGGGGTTTGTAGTATATAGGCCAATCACTTGCAGCATCAACATTTCCTTGTCCTGAATTTAGAGTGCATCCAGTGAGATTACTGATCCGAACCGCTTGTGATGTGAATGTTGAACTAGATTCATGTTGAAATCATAGCCATCATCAGTATTCTTGTGCAGGGGCATTATCATAGTCTATGAAGTCAAACTGAGACGTGATTATTGCTAGTTGAAAACTTTACCCAATACCCCGCCTGGATGACTTGAAATATAGTCAGCTGTGGCAATTTTTGTTAGTCTCTCAGGAGACTTTACACTCTGTATGAATGTTAAACTTCTTGAGTACTTCTTGGTGTAATAAGCTATTGAGATAATCCTTTCTAAAAAATATCTCCAAGTGCCCCAAATACAATTGTAAATGCCTAGAGTCCTCATTTTCGCCAAACGAGTAATCATTGTCATCTACCAAATCATATGATTCAAGATGTCTAATATTTCAACATCCAACCATTTTTTAAATAGGCGGGGTTTGTAGTGTATAGGCGATTCACTTATTTCATCAACATTTCCTTGTCCTGAATTTAGAGTACTTCCAGTGAGATTACTGATCTGAACCGCTAGTGATGTGAATGTTGAACTAGACTCATGTTCAAATCATAGCCATCATCAGTATTCTTGTTTAGGGGCATTATCATAGTCTATGAAGTCAAACTGAGACGTGATTATTGCTAGTTGAAAACTTTACCCAATACCCCGCCTGGATGACTTGAAATATAGTCAGCTGTGGCAATTTTTGTTAGTCTCTCAGGGGGCTTTGCACTCTGTATGAATGTTAAACTTCCGAGTAATGTATGATGTTTGAGCCTTTGTTTTTGTTAAGAACCATAACCTTTGTAAAAAGATATCAAAGTGCCCTAACAAACAGACACTTTAGAAAGGCTAGCGTCCTTATATCCGCCTAATGAGTAATCATATACCTACCAAATCATATGATTCAAGATGTCTAATATTTCAACATCCAACCATTCTTTAAATGGGCGGGGTTTGTAGTATATAGGCCAATCACTTGCAGCATCAACAGTTCCTTGTCCTGAATTTAGAGTGCATCCAGTGAGATTACTGATCCGAACCACCTGTGATGTGAATGTTGAACTAGACTCATGTTCAAATCATAGCCATCATCAGTATTCTTGTGCAGAGGCATTATCATAGTCTATGAGGTCAAACTGAGACGTGATTATTGCTAGTTGAAAACTTTACCCAATACCCCGCCTGGATGACTTGAAATATAGTCAGCTGTGGCAGTTTTTGTTTGTCTCTCAGGGGACTTTGCACTCTGTATGAATGTTAAACTTCTTGAGTACTTCTTGGTGTAATAAGCTATTGAGATAATCCTTTCTAAAAAATATCTCCAAGTGCCCCAAATACAATTGTAAATGCCTAGAGTCCTCATTTTCGCCAAACGAGTAATCATTGTCATCTACCAAATCATATGATTCAAGATGTCTAATATTTCAACATCCAACCATTTTTTAAATAGGCGGGGTTTGTAGTGTATAGGCAATTCACTTATTTCATCAACATTTCCTTGTCCTGAATTTAGAGTACTTCCAGTGAGATTACTGATCCGAACCACCTGTGATGTGAATGTTGAACTAGACTCATGTTCAAATCATAGCCATCATCAGTATTCTTGTGCAGAGGCATTATCATAGTCTATGAAGTCAAACTGAGACGTGATTATTACTAGTTGAAAACTTTACCCAATACCCCGCCTGGATGACTTGAAATATAGTCAGCTGTGGCAATTTTTGTTCGTCTCTCAGGGGACTTTGCACTCTGTATGAATGTTAAACTTCTGAGTAATGTATGATGTTTGAGCCTTTGTTTTTGTTAAGAACCATAACCTTTGTAAAAAGATATCAAAGTGCCCTAACAAACAGACACTTTAGAAAGGCTAGCGTCCTTATATCCGCCTAATGAGTAATCATATACCTACCAAATCATATGATTCAAGATGTCTAATATTTCAACATCCAACCATTCTTTAAATGGGCGGGGTTTGTAGTATATAGGCCAATCACTTGCAGCATCAACAGTTCCTTGTCCTGAATTTAGAGTGCATCCAGTGAGATTACTGATCCGAACCACCTGTGATGTGAATGTTGAACTAGACTCATGTTCAAATCATAGCCATCATCAGTATTCTTGTGCAGAGGCATTATCATAGTCTATGAGGTCAAACTGAGACGTGATTATTGCTAGTTGAAAACTTTACCCAATACCCCGCCTGGATGACTTGAAATATAGTCAGCTGTGGCAGTTTTTGTTTGTCTCTCAGGGGACTTTGCACTCTGTATGAATGTTAAACTTCTTGAGTACTTCTTGGTGTAATAAGCTATTGAAATAATCCTTTCTAAAAAATATCTCCAAGTGCCCCAAATACAATTGTAAATGCCTAGAGTCCTCATTTTCGCCAAACGAGTAATCATTGTCATCTACCAAATCATATGATTCAAGATGTCTAATATTTCAACATCCAACCATTTTTTAAATAGGCGGGGTTTGTAGTGTATAGGCGATTCACTTATTTCATCAACATTTCCTTGTCCTGAATTTAGAGTACTTCCAGTGAGATTACTGATCCGAACCACCTGTGATGTGAATGTTGAACTAGACTCATGTTCAAATCATAGCCATCATCAGTATTCTTGTGCAGAGGCATTATCATAGTCTATGAAGTCAAACTGAGACGTGATTATTACTAGTTGAAAACTTTACCCAATACCCCGCCTGGATGACTTGAAATATAGTCAGCTGTGGCAATTTTTGTTCGTCTCTCAGGGGACTTTGCACTCTGTATGAATGTTAAACTTCTGAGTAATGTATGATGTTTGAGCCTTTGTTTTTGTAAAGAACCATAACCTTTGTAAAAAGATATCAAAGTGCCCTAACAAACAGACATTTTAGAAAGGCTAGCGTCCTTATATCCGCCTAATGAGTAATCATATACCTACCAAATCATATGATTCAAGATGTCTAATATTTCAACATCCAACCATTCTTTAAATGGGCGGGGTTTGTAGTATATAGGCCAATCACTTGCAGCATCAACATTTCCTTGTCCTGAATTTAGAGTGCATCCAGTGAGATTACTGATCCGAACCGCTTGTGATGTGAATGTTGAACTAGATTCATGTTGAAATCATAGCCATCATCAGTATTCTTGTGCAGGGGCATTATCATAGTCTATGAAGTCAAACTGAGACGTGATTATTGCTAGTTGAAAACTTTACCCAATACCCCGCCTGGATGACTTGAAATATAGTCAGCTGTGGCAATTTTTGTTAGTCTCTCAGGAGACTTTACACTCTGTATGAATGTTAAACTTCTTGAGTACTTCTTGGTGTAATAAGCTATTGAGATAATCCTTTCTAAAAAATATCTCCAAGTGCCCCAAATACAATTGTAAATGCCTAGAGTCCTCATTTTCGCCAAACGAGTAATCATTGTCATCTACCAAATCATATGATTCAAGATGTCTAATATTTCAACATCCAACCATTTTTTAAATAGGCGCGGTTTGTAGTGTATAGGCGATTCACTTATTTCATCAACATTTCCTTGTCCTGAATTTAGAGTACTTCCAGTGAGATTACTGATCCGAACCACCTGTGATGTGAATGTTGAACTAGACTCATGTTCAAATCATAGCCATCATCAGTATTCTTGTGCAGAGGCATTATCATAGTCTATGAAGTCAAACTGAGACGTGATTATTACTAGTTGAAAACTTTACCCAATACCCCGCCTGGATGACTTGAAATATAGTCAGCTGTGGCAATTTTTGTTCGTCTCTCAGGGGACTTTGCACTCTGTATGAATGTTAAACTTCTGAGTAATGTATGATGTTTGAGCCTTTGTTTTTGTAAAGAACCATAACCTTTGTAAAAAGATATCAAAGTGCCCTAACAAACAGACATTTTAGAAAGGCTAGCGTCCTTATATCCGCCTAATGAGTAATCATATACCTACCAAATCATATGATTCAAGATGTCTAATATTTCAACATCCAACCATTCTTTAAATGGGCGGGGTTTGTAGTATATAGGCCAATCACTTGCAGCATCAACATTTCCTTGTCCTGAATTTAGAGTGCATCCAGTGAGATTACTGATCCGAACCGCTTGTGATGTGAATGTTGAACTAGATTCATGTTGAAATCATAGCCATCATCAGTATTCTTGTGCAGGGGCATTATCATAGTCTATGAAGTCAAACTGAGACGTGATTATTGCTAGTTGAAAACTTTACCCAATACCCCGCCTGGATGACTTGAAATATAGTCAGCTGTGGCAATTTTTGTTAGTCTCTCAGGAGACTTTACACTCTGTATGAATGTTAAACTTCTTGAGTACTTCTTGGTGTAATAAGCTATTGAGATAATCCTTTCTAAAAAATATCTCCAAGTGCCCCAAATACAATTGTAAATGCCTAGAGTCCTCATTTTCGCCAAACGAGTAATCATTGTCATCTACCAAATCATATGATTCAAGATGTCTAATATTTCAACATCCAACCATTTTTTAAATAGGCGGGGTTTGTAGTGTATAGGCGATTCACTTATTTCATCAACATTTCCTTGTCCTGAATTTAGAGTACTTCCAGTGAGATTACTGATCTGAACCGCTAGTGATGTGAATGTTGAACTAGACTCATGTTCAAATCATAGCCATCATCAGTATTCTTGTTTAGGGGCATTATCATAGTCTATGAAGTCAAACTGAGACGTGATTATTGCTAGTTGAAAACTTTACCCAATACCCCGCCTGGATGACTTGAAATATAGTCAGCTGTGGCAATTTTTGTTAGTCTCTCAGGGGGCTTTGCACTCTGTATGAATGTTAAACTTCCGAGTAATGTATGATGTTTGAGCCTTTGTTTTTGTTAAGAACCATAACCTTTGTAAAAAGATATCAAAGTGCCCTAACAAACAGACACTTTAGAAAGGCTAGCGTCCTTATATCCGCCTAATGAGTAATCATATACCTACCAAATCATATGATTCAAGATGTCTAATATTTCAACATCCAACCATTCTTTAAATGGGCGGGGTTTGTAGTATATAGGCCAATCACTTGCAGCATCAACAGTTCCTTGTCCTGAATTTAGAGTGCATCCAGTGAGATTACTGATCCGAACCACCTGTGATGTGAATGTTGAACTAGACTCATGTTCAAATCATAGCCATCATCAGTATTCTTGTGCAGAGGCATTATCATAGTCTATGAGGTCAAACTGAGACGTGATTATTGCTAGTTGAAAACTTTACCCAATACCCCGCCTGGATGACTTGAAATATAGTCAGCTGTGGCAGTTTTTGTTTGTCTCTCAGGGGACTTTGCACTCTGTATGAATGTTAAACTTCTTGAGTACTTCTTGGTGTAATAAGCTATTGAGATAATCCTTTCTAAAAAATATCTCCAAGTGCCCCAAATACAATTGTAAATGCCTAGAGTCCTCATTTTCGCCAAACGAGTAATCATTGTCATCTACCAAATCATATGATTCAAGATGTCTAATATTTCAACATCCAACCATTTTTTAAATAGGCGGGGTTTGTAGTGTATAGGCGATTCACTTATTTCATCAACATTTCCTTGTCCTGAATTTAGAGTACTTCCAGTGAGATTACTGATCCGAACCACCTGTGATGTGAATGTTGAACTAGACTCATGTTCAAATCATAGCCATCATCAGTATTCTTGTGCAGAGGCATTATCATAGTCTATGAAGTCAAACTGAGACGTGATTATTGCTAGTTGAAAACTTTACCCAATACCCCGCCTGGATGACTTGAAATATAGTCAGCTGTGGCAATTTTTGTTCGTCTCTCAGGGGACTTTGCACTCTGTATGAATGTTAAACTTCTGAGTAATGTATGATGTTTGAGCCTTTGTTTTTGTTAAGAACCATAACCTTTGTAAAAAGATATCAAAGTGCCCTAACAAACAGACACTTTAGAAAGGCTAGCGTCCTTATATCCGCCTAATGAGTAATCATATACCTACCAAATCATATGATTCAAGATGTCTAATATTTCAACATCCAACCATTCTTTAAATGGGCGGGGTTTGTAGTATATAGGCCAATCACTTGCAGCATCAACAGTTCCTTGTCCTGAATTTAGAGTGCATCCAGTGAGATTACTGATCCGAACCACCTGTGATGTGAATGTTGAACTAGACTCATGTTCAAATCATAGCCATCATCAGTATTCTTGTGCAGAGGCATTATCATAGTCTATGAGGTCAAACTGAGACGTGATTATTGCTAGTTGAAAACTTTACCCAATACCCCGCCTGGATGACTTGAAATATAGTCAGCTGTGGCAGTTTTTGTTTGTCTCTCAGGGGACTTTGCACTCTGTATGAATGTTAAACTTCTTGAGTACTTCTTGGTGTAATAAGCTATTGAGATAATCCTTTCTAAAAAATATCTCCAAGTGCCCCAAATACAATTGTAAATGCCTAGAGTCCTCATTTTCGCCAAACGAGTAATCATTGTCATCTACCAAATCATATGATTCAAGATGTCTAATATTTCAACATCCAACCATTTTTTAAATAGGCGGGGTTTGTAGTGTATAGGCGATTCACTTATTTCATCAACATTTCCTTGTCCTGAATTTAGAGTACTTCCAGTGAGATTACTGATCCGAACCACCTGTGATGTGAATGTTGAACTAGACTCATGTTCAAATCATAGCCATCATCAGTATTCTTGTGCAGAGGCATTATCATAGTCTATGAAGTCAAACTGAGACGTGATTATTACTAGTTGAAAACTTTACCCAATACCCCGCCTGGATGACTTGAAATATAGTCAGCTGTGGCAATTTTTGTTCGTCTCTCAGGGGACTTTGCACTCTGTATGAATGTTAAACTTCTGAGTAATGTATGATGTTTGAGCCTTTGTTTTTGTAAAGAACCATAACCTTTGTAAAAAGATATCAAAGTGCCCTAACAAACAGACATTTTAGAAAGGCTAGCGTCCTTATATCCGCCTAATGAGTAATCATATACCTACCAAATCATATGATTCAAGATGTCTAATATTTCAACATCCAACCATTCTTTAAATGGGCGGGGTTTGTAGTATATAGGCCAATCACTTGCAGCATCAACATTTCCTTGTCCTGAATTTAGAGTGCATCCAGTGAGATTACTGATCCGAACCGCTTGTGATGTGAATGTTGAACTAGATTCATGTTGAAATCATAGCCATCATCAGTATTCTTGTGCAGGGGCATTATCATAGTCTATGAAGTCAAACTGAGACGTGATTATTGCTAGTTGAAAACTTTACCCAATACCCCGCCTGGATGACTTGAAATATAGTCAGCTGTGGCAATTTTTGTTAGTCTCTCAGGAGACTTTACACTCTGTATGAATGTTAAACTTCTTGAGTACTTCTTGGTGTAATAAGCTATTGAGATAATCCTTTCTAAAAAATATCTCCAAGTGCCCCAAATACAATTGTAAATGCCTAGAGTCCTCATTTTCGCCAAACGAGTAATCATTGTCATCTACCAAATCATATGATTCAAGATGTCTAATATTTCAACATCCAACCATTTTTTAAATAGGCGCGGTTTGTAGTGTATAGGCGATTCACTTATTTCATCAACATTTCCTTGTCCTGAATTTAGAGTACTTCCAGTGAGATTACTGATCCGAACCACCTGTGATGTGAATGTTGAACTAGACTCATGTTCAAATCATAGCCATCATCAGTATTCTTGTGCAGAGGCATTATCATAGTCTATGAAGTCAAACTGAGACGTGATTATTACTAGTTGAAAACTTTACCCAATACCCCGCCTGGATGACTTGAAATATAGTCAGCTGTGGCAATTTTTGTTCGTCTCTCAGGGGACTTTGCACTCTGTATGAATGTTAAACTTCTGAGTAATGTATGATGTTTGAGCCTTTGTTTTTGTAAAGAACCATAACCTTTGTAAAAAGATATCAAAGTGCCCTAACAAACAGACATTTTAGAAAGGCTAGCGTCCTTATATCCGCCTAATGAGTAATCATATACCTACCAAATCATATGATTCAAGATGTCTAATATTTCAACATCCAACCATTCTTTAAATGGGCGGGGTTTGTAGTATATAGGCCAATCACTTGCAGCATCAACATTTCCTTGTCCTGAATTTAGAGTGCATCCAGTGAGATTACTGATCCGAACCGCTTGTGATGTGAATGTTGAACTAGATTCATGTTGAAATCATAGCCATCATCAGTATTCTTGTGCAGGGGCATTATCATAGTCTATGAAGTCAAACTGAGACGTGATTATTGCTAGTTGAAAACTTTACCCAATACCCCGCCTGGATGACTTGAAATATAGTCAGCTGTGGCAATTTTTGTTAGTCTCTCAGGAGACTTTACACTCTGTATGAATGTTAAACTTCTTGAGTACTTCTTGGTGTAATAAGCTATTGAGATAATCCTTTCTAAAAAATATCTCCAAGTGCCCCAAATACAATTGTAAATGCCTAGAGTCCTCATTTTCGCCAAACGAGTAATCATTGTCATCTACCAAATCATATGATTCAAGATGTCTAATATTTCAACATCCAACCATTTTTTAAATAGGCGGGGTTTGTAGTGTATAGGCGATTCACTTATTTCATCAACATTTCCTTGTCCTGAATTTAGAGTACTTCCAGTGAGATTACTGATCTGAACCGCTAGTGATGTGAATGTTGAACTAGACTCATGTTCAAATCATAGCCATCATCAGTATTCTTGTTTAGGGGCATTATCATAGTCTATGAAGTCAAACTGAGACGTGATTATTGCTAGTTGAAAACTTTACCCAATACCCCGCCTGGATGACTTGAAATATAGTCAGCTGTGGCAATTTTTGTTAGTCTCTCAGGGGGCTTTGCACTCTGTATGAATGTTAAACTTCCGAGTAATGTATGATGTTTGAGCCTTTGTTTTTGTTAAGAACCATAACCTTTGTAAAAAGATATCAAAGTGCCCTAACAAACAGACACTTTAGAAAGGCTAGCGTCCTTATATCCGCCTAATGAGTAATCATATACCTACCAAATCATATGATTCAAGATGTCTAATATTTCAACATCCAACCATTCTTTAAATGGGCGGGGTTTGTAGTATATAGGCCAATCACTTGCAGCATCAACAGTTCCTTGTCCTGAATTTAGAGTGCATCCAGTGAGATTACTGATCCGAACCACCTGTGATGTGAATGTTGAACTAGACTCATGTTCAAATCATAGCCATCATCAGTATTCTTGTGCAGAGGCATTATCATAGTCTATGAGGTCAAACTGAGACGTGATTATTGCTAGTTGAAAACTTTACCCAATACCCCGCCTGGATGACTTGAAATATAGTCAGCTGTGGCAGTTTTTGTTTGTCTCTCAGGGGACTTTGCACTCTGTATGAATGTTAAACTTCTTGAGTACTTCTTGGTGTAATAAGCTATTGAGATAATCCTTTCTAAAAAATATCTCCAAGTGCCCCAAATACAATTGTAAATGCCTAGAGTCCTCATTTTCGCCAAACGAGTAATCATTGTCATCTACCAAATCATATGATTCAAGATGTCTAATATTTCAACATCCAACCATTTTTTAAATAGGCGGGGTTTGTAGTGTATAGGCGATTCACTTATTTCATCAACATTTCCTTGTCCTGAATTTAGAGTACTTCCAGTGAGATTACTGATCCGAACCACCTGTGATGTGAATGTTGAACTAGACTCATGTTCAAATCATAGCCATCATCAGTATTCTTGTGCAGAGGCATTATCATAGTCTATGAAGTCAAACTGAGACGTGATTATTACTAGTTGAAAACTTTACCCAATACCCCGCCTGGATGACTTGAAATATAGTCAGCTGTGGCAATTTTTGTTCGTCTCTCAGGGGACTTTGCACTCTGTATGAATGTTAAACTTCTGAGTAATGTATGATGTTTGAGCCTTTGTTTTTGTAAAGAACCATAACCTTTGTAAAAAGATATCAAAGTGCCCTAACAAACAGACATTTTAGAAAGGCTAGCGTCCTTATATCCGCCTAATGAGTAATCATATACCTACCAAATCATATGATTCAAGATGTCTAATATTTCAACATCCAACCATTCTTTAAATGGGCGGGGTTTGTAGTATATAGGCCAATCACTTGCAGCATCAACATTTCCTTGTCCTGAATTTAGAGTGCATCCAGTGAGATTACTGATCCGAACCGCTTGTGATGTGAATGTTGAACTAGATTCATGTTGAAATCATAGCCATCATCAGTATTCTTGTGCAGGGGCATTATCATAGTCTATGAAGTCAAACTGAGACGTGATTATTGCTAGTTGAAAACTTTACCCAATACCCCGCCTGGATGACTTGAAATATAGTCAGCTGTGGCAATTTTTGTTAGTCTCTCAGGAGACTTTACACTCTGTATGAATGTTAAACTTCTTGAGTACTTCTTGGTGTAATAAGCTATTGAGATAATCCTTTCTAAAAAATATCTCCAAGTGCCCCAAATACAATTGTAAATGCCTAGAGTCCTCATTTTCGCCAAACGAGTAATCATTGTCATCTACCAAATCATATGATTCAAGATGTCTAATATTTCAACATCCAACCATTTTTTAAATAGGCGCGGTTTGTAGTGTATAGGCGATTCACTTATTTCATCAACATTTCCTTGTCCTGAATTTAGAGTACTTCCAGTGAGATTACTGATCCGAACCACCTGTGATGTGAATGTTGAACTAGACTCATGTTCAAATCATAGCCATCATCAGTATTCTTGTGCAGAGGCATTATCATAGTCTATGAAGTCAAACTGAGACGTGATTATTACTAGTTGAAAACTTTACCCAATACCCCGCCTGGATGACTTGAAATATAGTCAGCTGTGGCAATTTTTGTTCGTCTCTCAGGGGACTTTGCACTCTGTATGAATGTTAAACTTCTGAGTAATGTATGATGTTTGAGCCTTTGTTTTTGTAAAGAACCATAACCTTTGTAAAAAGATATCAAAGTGCCCTAACAAACAGACATTTTAGAAAGGCTAGCGTCCTTATATCCGCCTAATGAGTAATCATATACCTACCAAATCATATGATTCAAGATGTCTAATATTTCAACATCCAACCATTCTTTAAATGGGCGGGGTTTGTAGTATATAGGCCAATCACTTGCAGCATCAACATTTCCTTGTCCTGAATTTAGAGTGCATCCAGTGAGATTACT
This sequence comes from Hyperoplus immaculatus, assembly GCA_949357725.1. Lineage (NCBI taxonomy): Eukaryota > Metazoa > Chordata > Actinopteri > Uranoscopiformes > Ammodytidae > Hyperoplus > Hyperoplus immaculatus. The sequence goes on along the minus strand of OX442363.1, from coordinate 4,924,773 downwards.
GATCCGAACCGCTTGTGATGTGAATGTTGAACTAGATTCATGTTGAAATCATAGCCATCATCAGTATTCTTGTGCAGGGGCATTATCATAGTCTATGAAGTCAAACTGAGACGTGATTATTGCTAGTTGAAAACTTTACCCAATACCCCGCCTGGATGACTTGAAATATAGTCAGCTGTGGCAATTTTTGTTAGTCTCTCAGGAGACTTTACACTCTGTATGAATGTTAAACTTCTTGAGTACTTCTTGGTGTAATAAGCTATTGAGATAATCCTTTCTAAAAAATATCTCCAAGTGCCCCAAATACAATTGTAAATGCCTAGAGTCCTCATTTTCGCCAAACGAGTAATCATTGTCATCTACCAAATCATATGATTCAAGATGTCTAATATTTCAACATCCAACCATTTTTTAAATAGGCGGGGTTTGTAGTGTATAGGCGATTCACTTATTTCATCAACATTTCCTTGTCCTGAATTTAGAGTACTTCCAGTGAGATTACTGATCTGAACCGCTAGTGATGTGAATGTTGAACTAGACTCATGTTCAAATCATAGCCATCATCAGTATTCTTGTTTAGGGGCATTATCATAGTCTATGAAGTCAAACTGAGACGTGATTATTGCTAGTTGAAAACTTTACCCAATACCCCGCCTGGATGACTTGAAATATAGTCAGCTGTGGCAATTTTTGTTAGTCTCTCAGGGGGCTTTGCACTCTGTATGAATGTTAAACTTCCGAGTAATGTATGATGTTTGAGCCTTTGTTTTTGTTAAGAACCATAACCTTTGTAAAAAGATATCAAAGTGCCCTAACAAACAGACACTTTAGAAAGGCTAGCGTCCTTATATCCGCCTAATGAGTAATCATATACCTACCAAATCATATGATTCAAGATGTCTAATATTTCAACATCCAACCATTCTTTAAATGGGCGGGGTTTGTAGTATATAGGCCAATCACTTGCAGCATCAACAGTTCCTTGTCCTGAATTTAGAGTGCATCCAGTGAGATTACTGATCCGAACCACCTGTGATGTGAATGTTGAACTAGACTCATGTTCAAATCATAGCCATCATCAGTATTCTTGTGCAGAGGCATTATCATAGTCTATGAGGTCAAACTGAGACGTGATTATTGCTAGTTGAAAACTTTACCCAATACCCCGCCTGGATGACTTGAAATATAGTCAGCTGTGGCAGTTTTTGTTTGTCTCTCAGGGGACTTTGCACTCTGTATGAATGTTAAACTTCTTGAGTACTTCTTGGTGTAATAAGCTATTGAGATAATCCTTTCTAAAAAATATCTCCAAGTGCCCCAAATACAATTGTAAATGCCTAGAGTCCTCATTTTCGCCAAACGAGTAATCATTGTCATCTACCAAATCATATGATTCAAGATGTCTAATATTTCAACATCCAACCATTTTTTAAATAGGCGCGGTTTGTAGTGTATAGGCGATTCACTTATTTCATCAACATTTCCTTGTCCTGAATTTAGAGTACTTCCAGTGAGATTACTGATCTGAACCGCTAGTGATGTGAATGTTGAACTAGACTCATGTTCAAATCATAGCCATCATCTGTATTCTTGTGCAGGGGCATTATCATAGTCTATGAAGTCAAACTGAGACGTGATTATTGCTAGTTGAAAACTTTACCCAATACCCCGCCTGGATGACTTGAAATATAGTCAGCTGTGGCAATTTTTGTTAGTCTCTCAGGAGACTTTGCACTCTGTATGAATGTTAAACTTCCGAGTAATGTATGATGTTTGAGCCTTTGTTTTTGTAAATAACCATAACCTTTGTAAAAAAGATATCAAAGTGCCCTAACACACAGACATTTTAGAAAGGCTAGCGTCCTTATATCCGCCTAATGAGTAATCATATACCTACCAAATCATATGATTCAAGATGTCTAATATTTCAACATCCAACCTTTCTTTAAATGGGCGGGGTTTGTAGTATATAGGCCAATCACTTGCAGCATCAACATTTCTTAGAGTGCATCCAGTGAGATTACTGATCCGAACCGCTTGTGATGTGAATGTTGAACTAGACTCATGTTGAAATCATAGCCATCATCAGTATTCTTGTGCAGGGGCATTATCATAGTCTATGAAGTCAAACTGAGACGTGATTATTGCTAGTTGAAAACTTTACCCAATACCCCGCCTGGTTGACTTGAAATATAGTCAGCTGTGGCAATTTTTGTTTGTCTCTCAGGAGACTTTACACTCTGTATAGGCCAGGACACACCAGCCCGATAATCGCCGTCGTCCAAAAAAAGGACGAATCTGTTTGGTGTGTGCCGTGACGTCGGCCGACGTCGAGGTCGTCGGGCTTGTTTTGAGCCTGTCGGCCGCCGATTGAACATATTCAATCGGCGGCCGACCGTCTTTCATTTGGAGCAATTTGATTGGTGGAGGGCTAGCGAATCAGTGAAGCCCGCAAGTGAGGCGGGTAGCACAAACAGCTAACAACAGCTAGCCATCGTTTTAATGTGTTTGTTCGTTTCGTTTTGAGAGTACTCACATGCATCAACCCTTGTTGACTGCTCGACACCATGCTCGACACTCTCTGCTAAAAATTGTGCTCTTATGGTCCATAAATATAAATACGTATTTCTATCTATGTTTATGCTCTAGAGAGATGTCCAATCATTTCCGGCTTTCGTATTTTTTCGGGCCACAATACAGATTAGCGCCGCCTGCTGTTGTGGAGACATTACGTCCCGCGAGTGTACGGAAAATAAACAGTCGTCTCGGTGTGTTCTTTAGCAGCGACGGGAAGCTGGAGCTTCCTGAAACAGCCGACTCCATTTTTTTTGACGACGGCGATTATCGGGCTGGTGTGTCCTGGCCTTAAGAATGTTAAACTTCTTGAGTACTTCTTGGTGTAATAAGCTATTGAGATAATCCTTTCTAAAAAATATCTCCAAGTGCCCCAAATACAATTGTAAATGCCTAGAGTCCTCATTTTCGCCAAACGAGTAATCATTGTCATCTACCAAATCATATGATTCAAGATGTCTAATATTTCAACATCCAACCATTTTTTAAATAGGCGGGGTTTGTAGTGTATAGGCGATTCACTTATTTCATCAACATTTCCTTGTCCTGAATTTAGAGTACTTCCAGTGAGATTACTGATCTGAACCGCTAGTGATGTGAATGTTGAACTAGACTCATGTTCAAATCATAGCCATCATCAGTATTCTTGTGCAGGGTCATTATCATAGTCTATGAAGTCAAACTGAGACGTGATTATTGCTAGTTGAAAACTTTACCCAATACCCCGCCTGGATGACTTGAAATATAGTCAGCTGTGGCAGTTTTTGTTAGTCTCTCAGGAGACTTTGCACTCTGTATGAATGTTAAACTTCCGAGTAATGTATGATGTTTGAGCCTTTGTTTTTGTTAAGAACCATAACCTTTGTAAAAAGATTTCAAATTGCCCTAACAAACGGACACTTTAGAAAGGCTAGCGTCCTTATATCCGCCTAATGAGTAATCATATACCTACCAAATCATATGATTCAAGATGTCTAATATTTCAACATCCAACCATTCTTTAAATGGGCGGGGTTTGTAGTATACAGGCCAATCACTTGCAGCATCAACATTTCCTTGTCCTGAATTTAGAGTACTTCCAGTGAGATTACTGATCCGAACCGCTTGTGATGTGAATGTTGAACTAGATTCATGTTGAAATCATAGCCATCATCAGTATTCTTGTGCAGGGGCATTATCATAGTCTATGAAGTCAAACTGAGACGTGATTATTGCTAGTTGAAAACTTTACCCAATACCCCGCCTGGATGACTTGAAATATAGTCAGCTGTGGCAATTTTTGTTAGTCTCTCAGGAGACTTTACACTCTGTATGAATGTTAAACTTCTTGAGTACTTCTTGGTGTAATAAGCTATTGAGATAATCCTTTCTAAAAAATATCTCCAAGTGCCCCAAATACAATTGTAAATGCCTAGAGTCCTCATTTTCGCCAAACGAGTAATCATTGTCATCTACCAAATCATATGATTCAAGATGTCTAATATTTCAACATCCAACCATTTTTTAAATAGGCGGGGTTTGTAGTGTATAGGCGATTCACTTATTTCATCAACATTTCCTTGTCCTGAATTTAGAGTACTTCCAGTGAGATTACTGATCTGAACCGCTAGTGATGTGAATGTTGAACTAGACTCATGTTCAAATCATAGCCATCATCAGTATTCTTGTTTAGGGGCATTATCATAGTCTATGAAGTCAAACTGAGACGTGATTATTGCTAGTTGAAAACTTTACCCAATACCCCGCCTGGATGACTTGAAATATAGTCAGCTGTGGCAATTTTTGTTAGTCTCTCAGGGGGCTTTGCACTCTGTATGAATGTTAAACTTCCGAGTAATGTATGATGTTTGAGCCTTTGTTTTTGTTAAGAACCATAACCTTTGTAAAAAGATATCAAAGTGCCCTAACAAACAGACACTTTAGAAAGGCTAGCGTCCTTATATCCGCCTAATGAGTAATCATATACCTACCAAATCATATGATTCAAGATGTCTAATATTTCAACATCCAACCATTCTTTAAATGGGCGGGGTTTGTAGTATATAGGCCAATCACTTGCAGCATCAACAGTTCCTTGTCCTGAATTTAGAGTGCATCCAGTGAGATTACTGATCCGAACCACCTGTGATGTGAATGTTGAACTAGACTCATGTTCAAATCATAGCCATCATCAGTATTCTTGTGCAGAGGCATTATCATAGTCTATGAGGTCAAACTGAGACGTGATTATTGCTAGTTGAAAACTTTACCCAATACCCCGCCTGGATGACTTGAAATATAGTCAGCTGTGGCAGTTTTTGTTTGTCTCTCAGGGGACTTTGCACTCTGTATGAATGTTAAACTTATTGAGTACTTCTTGGTGTAATAAGCTATTGAGATAATCCTTTCTAAAAAATATCTCCAAGTGCCCCAAATACAATTGTAAATGCCTAGAGTCCTCATTTTCGCCAAACGAGTAATCATTGTCATCTACCAAATCATATGATTCAAGATGTCTAATATTTCAACATCCAACCATTTTTTAAATAGGCGCGGTTTGTAGTGTATAGGCGATTCACTTATTTCATCAACATTTCCTTGTCCTGAATTTAGAGTACTTCCAGTGAGATTACTGATCTGAACCGCTAGTGATGTGAATGTTGAACTAGACTCATGTTCAAATCATAGCCATCATCTGTATTCTTGTGCAGGGGCATTATCATAGTCTATGAAGTCAAACTGAGACGTGATTATTGCTAGTTGAAAACTTTACCCAATACCCCGCCTGGATGACTTGAAATATAGTCAGCTGTGGCAATTTTTGTTAGTCTCTCAGGAGACTTTGCACTCTGTATGAATGTTAAACTTCCGAGTAATGTATGATGTTTGAGCCTTTGTTTTTGTAAATAACCATAACCTTTGTAAAAAAGATATCAAAGTGCCCTAACACACAGACATTTTAGAAAGGCTAGCGTCCTTATATCCGCCTAATGAGTAATCATATACCTACCAAATCATATGATTCAAGATGTCTAATATTTCAACATCCAACCTTTCTTTAAATGGGCGGGGTTTGTAGTATATAGGCCAATCACTTGCAGCATCAACATTTCTTAGAGTGCATCCAGTGAGATTACTGATCCGAACCGCTTGTGATGTGAATGTTGAACTAGACTCATGTTGAAATCATAGCCATCATCAGTATTCTTGTGCAGGGGCATTATCATAGTCTATGAAGTCAAACTGAGACGTGATTATTGCTAGTTGAAAACTTTACCCAATACCCCGCCTGGTTGACTTGAAATATAGTCAGCTGTGGCAATTTTTGTTTGTCTCTCAGGAGACTTTACACTCTGTATAGGCCAGGACACACCAGCCCGATAATCGCCGTCGTCCAAAAAAAGGACGAATCTGTTTGGTGTGTGCCGTGACGTCGGCCGACGTCGAGGTCGTCGGGCTTGTTTTGAGCCTGTCGGCCGCCGATTGAACATATTCAATCGGCGGCCGACCGTCTTTCATTTGGAGCAATTTGATTGGTGGAGGGCTAGCGAATCAGTGAAGCCCGCAAGTGAGGCGGGTAGCACAAACAGCTAACAACAGCTAGCCATCGTTTTAATGTGTTTGTTCGTTTCGTTTTGAGAGTACTCACATGCATCAACCCTTGTTGACTGCTCGACACCATGCTCGACACTCTCTGCTAAAAATTGTGCTCTTATGGTCCATAAATATAAATACGTATTTCTATCTATGTTTATGCTCTAGAGAGATGTCCAATCATTTCCGGCTTTCGTATTTTTTCGGGCCACAATACAGATTAGCGCCGCCTGCTGTTGTGGAGACATTACGTCCCGCGAGTGTACGGAAAATAAACAGTCGTCTCGGTGTGTTCTTTAGCAGCGACGGGAAGCTGGAGCTTCCTGAAACAGCCGACTCCATTTTTTTTGACGACGGCGATTATCGGGCTGGTGTGTCCTGGCCTTAAGAATGTTAAACTTCTTGAGTACTTCTTGGTGTAATAAGCTATTGAGATAATCCTTTCTAAAAAATATCTCCAAGTGCCCCAAATACAATTGTAAATGCCTAGAGTCCTCATTTTCGCCAAACGAGTAATCATTGTCATCTACCAAATCATATGATTCAAGATGTCTAATATTTCAACATCCAACCATTTTTTAAATAGGCGGGGTTTGTAGTGTATAGGCGATTCACTTATTTCATCAACATTTCCTTGTCCTGAATTTAGAGTACTTCCAGTGAGATTACTGATCTGAACCGCTAGTGATGTGAATGTTGAACTAGACTCATGTTCAAATCATAGCCATCATCAGTATTCTTGTGCAGGGTCATTATCATAGTCTATGAAGTCAAACTGAGACGTGATTATTGCTAGTTGAAAACTTTACCCAATACCCCGCCTGGATGACTTGAAATATAGTCAGCTGTGGCAGTTTTTGTTAGTCTCTCAGGAGACTTTGCACTCTGTATGAATGTTAAACTTCCGAGTAATGTATGATGTTTGAGCCTTTGTTTTTGTTAAGAACCATAACCTTTGTAAAAAGATTTCAAATTGCCCTAACAAACGGACACTTTAGAAAGGCTAGCGTCCTTATATCCGCCTAATGAGTAATCATATACCTACCAAATCATATGATTCAAGATGTCTAATATTTCAACATCCAACCATTCTTTAAATGGGCGGGGTTTGTAGTATACAGGCCAATCACTTGCAGCATCAACATTTCCTTGTCCTGAATTTAGAGTACTTCCAGTGAGATTACTGATCCGAACCGCTTGTGATGTGAATGTTGAACTAGATTCATGTTGAAATCATAGCCATCATCAGTATTCTTGTGCAGGGGCATTATCATAGTCTATGAAGTCAAACTGAGACGTGATTATTGCTAGTTGAAAACTTTACCCAATACCCCGCCTGGATGACTTGAAATATAGTCAGCTGTGGCAATTTTTGTTAGTCTCTCAGGAGACTTTACACTCTGTATGAATGTTAAACTTCTTGAATACTTCTTGGTGTAATAAGCTATTGAGATAATCCTTTCTAAAAAATATCTCCAAGTGCCCCAAATACAATTGTAAATGCCTAGAGTCCTCATTTTCGCCAAACGAGTAATCATTGTCATCTACCAAATCATATGATTCAAGATGTCTAATATTTCAACATCCAACCATTTTTTAAATAGGCGGGGTTTGTAGTGTATAGGCGATTCACTTATTTCATCAACATTTCCTTGTCCTGAATTTAGAGTACTTCCAGTGAGATTACTGATCCGAACCACCTGTGATGTGAATGTTGAACTAGACTCATGTTCAAATCATAGCCATCATCAGTATTCTTGTGCAGAGGCATTATCATAGTCTATGAAGTCAAACTGAGACGTGATTATTACTAGTTGAAAACTTTACCCAATACCCCGCCTGGATGACTTGAAATATAGTCAGCTGTGGCAATTTTTGTTCGTCTCTCAGGGGACTTTGCACTCTGTATGAATGTTAAACTTCTGAGTAATGTATGATGTTTGAGCCTTTGTTTTTGTAAAGAACCATAACCTTTGTAAAAAGATATCAAAGTGCCCTAACAAACAGACATTTTAGAAAGGCTAGCGTCCTTATATCCGCCTAATGAGTAATCATATACCTACCAAATCATATGATTCAAGATGTCTAATATTTCAACATCCAACCATTCTTTAAATGGGCGGGGTTTGTAGTATATAGGCCAATCACTTGCAGCATCAACATTTCCTTGTCCTGAATTTAGAGTGCATCCAGTGAGATTACTGATCCGAACCGCTTGTGATGTGAATGTTGAACTAGATTCATGTTGAAATCATAGCCATCATCAGTATTCTTGTGCAGGGGCATTATCATAGTCTATGAAGTCAAACTGAGACGTGATTATTGCTAGTTGAAAACTTTACCCAATACCCCGCCTGGATGACTTGAAATATAGTCAGCTGTGGCAATTTTTGTTAGTCTCTCAGGAGACTTTACACTCTGTATGAATGTTAAACTTCTTGAGTACTTCTTGGTGTAATAAGCTATTGAGATAATCCTTTCTAAAAAATATCTCCAAGTGCCCCAAATACAATTGTAAATGCCTAGAGTCCTCATTTTCGCCAAACGAGTAATCATTGTCATCTACCAAATCATATGATTCAAGATGTCTAATATTTCAACATCCAACCATTTTTTAAATAGGCGGGGTTTGTAGTGTATAGGCGATTCACTTATTTCATCAACATTTCCTTGTCCTGAATTTAGAGTACTTCCAGTGAGATTACTGATCTGAACCGCTAGTGATGTGAATGTTGAACTAGACTCATGTTCAAATCATAGCCATCATCAGTATTCTTGTTTAGGGGCATTATCATAGTCTATGAAGTCAAACTGAGACGTGATTATTGCTAGTTGAAAACTTTACCCAATACCCCGCCTGGATGACTTGAAATATAGTCAGCTGTGGCAATTTTTGTTAGTCTCTCAGGGGGCTTTGCACTCTGTATGAATGTTAAACTTCCGAGTAATGTATGATGTTTGAGCCTTTGTTTTTGTTAAGAACCATAACCTTTGTAAAAAGATATCAAAGTGCCCTAACAAACAGACACTTTAGAAAGGCTAGCGTCCTTATATCCGCCTAATGAGTAATCATATACCTACCAAATCATATGATTCAAGATGTCTAATATTTCAACATCCAACCATTCTTTAAATGGGCGGGGTTTGTAGTATATAGGCCAATCACTTGCAGCATCAACAGTTCCTTGTCCTGAATTTAGAGTGCATCCAGTGAGATTACTGATCCGAACCACCTGTGATGTGAATGTTGAACTAGACTCATGTTCAAATCATAGCCATCATCAGTATTCTTGTGCAGAGGCATTATCATAGTCTATGAGGTCAAACTGAGACGTGATTATTGCTAGTTGAAAACTTTACCCAATACCCCGCCTGGATGACTTGAAATATAGTCAGCTGTGGCAGTTTTTGTTTGTCTCTCAGGGGACTTTGCACTCTGTATGAATGTTAAACTTCTTGAGTACTTCTTGGTGTAATAAGCTATTGAGATAATCCTTTCTAAAAAATATCTCCAAGTGCCCCAAATACAATTGGAAATGCCTAGAGTCCTCATTTTCGCCAAACGAGTAATCATTGTCATCTACCAAATCATATGATTCAAGATGTCTAATATTTCAACATCCAACCATTTTTTAAATAGGCGGGGTTTGTAGTGTATAGGCGATTCACTTATTTCATCAACATTTCCTTGTCCTGAATTTAGAGTACTTCCAGTGAGATTACTGATCTGAACCGCTAGTGATGTGAATGTTGAACTAGACTCATGTTCAAATCATAGCCATCATCAGTATTCTTGTGCAGGGTCATTATCATAGTCTATGAAGTCAAACTGAGACGTGATTATTGCTAGTTGAAAACTTTACCCAATACCCCGCCTGGATGACTTGAAATATAGTCAGCTGTGGCAGTTTTTGTTAGTCTCTCAGGAGACTTTGCACTCTGTATGAATGTTAAACTTCCGAGTAATGTATGATGTTTGAGCCTTTGTTTTTGTTAAGAACCATAACCTTTGTAAAAAGATTTCAAATTGCCCTAACAAACGGACACTTTAGAAAGGCTAGCGTCCTTATATCCGCCTAATGAGTAATCATATACCTACCAAATCATATGATTCAAGATGTCTAATATTTCAACATCCAACCATTTTTTAAATAGGTGGGGTTTGTAGTGTATAGGCGATTCACTTATTTCATCAACATTTCCTTGTCCTGAATTTAGAGTACTTCCAGTGAGATTACTGATCTGAACCGCTAGTGATGTGAATGTTGAACTAGACTCATGTTCAAATCATAGCCATCATCAGTTTTCTTGTGCAGGGTCATTATCATAGTCTATGAAGTCAAACTGAGACGTGATTATTGCTTGTTCAAAACTTTACCCAATACCCCTCCTGGATGACTTGAAATATAGTCAGCTGTGGCAGTTTTTGTTAGTCTCTCAGGAGACTTTGCACTCTGTATGAATGTTAAACTTCCGAGTAATGTATGATGTTTGAGCCTTTGTTTTTGTTAAGAACCATAACCTTTGTAAAAAGATTTCAAATTGCCCTAACAAACAGACACTTTAGAAAGGCTAGCGTCCTTATATCCGCCTAATGAGTAATCATATACCTACCAAATCATATGATTCAAGATGTCTAATATTTCAACATCCAACCATTCTTTAAATGGGCGGGGTTTGTAGTATACAGGCCAATCACTTGCAGCATCAACATTTCCTTGTCCTGAATTTAGAGTACTTCCAGTGAGATTACTGATCCGAACCGCTTGTGATGTGAATGTTGAACTAGATTCATGTTGAAATCATAGCCATCATCAGTATTCTTGTGCAGGGGCATTATCATAGTCTATGAAGTCAAACTGAGACGTGATTATTGCTAGTTGAAAACTTTACCCAATACCCCGCCTGGATGACTTGAAATATAGTCAGCTGTGGCAATTTTTGTTAGTCTCTCAGGAGACTTTACACTCTGTATGAATGTTAAACTTCTTGAATACTTCTTGGTGTAATAAGCTATTGAGATAATCCTTTCTAAAAAATATCTCCAAGTGCCCCAAATACAATTGTAAATGCCTAGAGTCCTCATTTTCGCCAAACGAGTAATCATTGTCATCTACCAAATCATATGATTCAAGATGTCTAATATTTCAACATCCAACCATTTTTTAAATAGGCGGGGTTTGTAGTGTATAGGCGATTCACTTATTTCATCAACATTTCCTTGTCCTGAATTTAGAGTACTTCCAGTGAGATTACTGATCCGAACCACCTGTGATGTGAATGTTGAACTAGACTCATGTTCAAATCATAGCCATCATCAGTATTCTTGTGCAGAGGCATTATCATAGTCTATGAAGTCAAACTGAGACGTGATTATTACTAGTTGAAAACTTTACCCAATACCCCGCCTGGATGACTTGAAATATAGTCAGCTGTGGCAATTTTTGTTCGTCTCTCAGGGGACTTTGCACTCTGTATGAATGTTAAACTTCTGAGTAATGTATGATGTTTGAGCCTTTGTTTTTGTAAAGAACCATAACCTTTGTAAAAAGATATCAAAGTGCCCTAACAAACAGACATTTTAGAAAGGCTAGCGTCCTTATATCCGCCTAATGAGTAATCATATACCTACCAAATCATATGATTCAAGATGTCTAATATTTCAACATCCAACCATTCTTTAAATGGGCGGGGTTTGTAGTATATAGGCCAATCACTTGCAGCATCAACATTTCCTTGTCCTGAATTTAGAGTGCATCCAGTGAGATTACTGATCCGAACCGCTTGTGATGTGAATGTTGAACTAGATTCATGTTGAAATCATAGCCATCATCAGTATTCTTGTGCAGGGGCATTATCATAGTCTATGAAGTCAAACTGAGACGTGATTATTGCTAGTTGAAAACTTTACCCAATACCCCGCCTGGATGACTTGAAATATAGTCAGCTGTGGCAATTTTTGTTAGTCTCTCAGGAGACTTTACACTCTGTATGAATGTTAAACTTCTTGAGTACTTCTTGGTGTAATAAGCTATTGAGATAATCCTTTCTAAAAAATATCTCCAAGTGCCCCAAATACAATTGTAAATGCCTAGAGTCCTCATTTTCGCCAAACGAGTAATCATTGTCATCTACCAAATCATATGATTCAAGATGTCTAATATTTCAACATCCAACCATTTTTTAAATAGGCGGGGTTTGTAGTGTATAGGCGATTCACTTATTTCATCAACATTTCCTTGTCCTGAATTTAGAGTACTTCCAGTGAGATTACTGATCTGAACCGCTAGTGATGTGAATGTTGAACTAGACTCATGTTCAAATCATAGCCATCATCAGTATTCTTGTTTAGGGGCATTATCATAGTCTATGAAGTCAAACTGAGACGTGATTATTGCTAGTTGAAAACTTTACCCAATACCCCGCCTGGATGACTTGAAATATAGTCAGCTGTGGCAATTTTTGTTAGTCTCTCAGGGGGCTTTGCACTCTGTATGAATGTTAAACTTCCGAGTAATGTATGATGTTTGAGCCTTTGTTTTTGTTAAGAACCATAACCTTTGTAAAAAGATATCAAAGTGCCCTAACAAACAGACACTTTAGAAAGGCTAGCGTCCTTATATCCGCCTAATGAGTAATCATATACCTACCAAATCATATGATTCAAGATGTCTAATATTTCAACATCCAACCATTCTTTAAATGGGCGGGGTTTGTAGTATATAGGCCAATCACTTGCAGCATCAACAGTTCCTTGTCCTGAATTTAGAGTGCATCCAGTGAGATTACTGATCCGAACCACCTGTGATGTGAATGTTGAACTAGACTCATGTTCAAATCATAGCCATCATCAGTATTCTTGTGCAGAGGCATTATCATAGTCTATGAGGTCAAACTGAGACGTGATTATTGCTAGTTGAAAACTTTACCCAATACCCCGCCTGGATGACTTGAAATATAGTCAGCTGTGGCAGTTTTTGTTTGTCTCTCAGGGGACTTTGCACTCTGTATGAATGTTAAACTTCTTGAGTACTTCTTGGTGTAATAAGCTATTGAGATAATCCTTTCTAAAAAATATCTCCAAGTGCCCCAAATACAATTGTAAATGCCTAGAGTCCTCATTTTCGCCAAACGAGTAATCATTGTCATCTACCAAATCATATGATTCAAGATGTCTAATATTTCAACATCCAACCATTTTTTAAATAGGCGCGGTTTGTAGTGTATAGGCGATTCACTTATTTCATCAACATTTCCTTGTCCTGAATTTAGAGTACTTCCAGTGAGATTACTGATCTGAACCGCTAGTGATGTGAATGTTGAACTAGACTCATGTTCAAATCATAGCCATCATCTGTATTCTTGTGCAGGGGCATTATCATAGTCTATGAAGTCAAACTGAGACGTGATTATTGCTAGTTGAAAACTTTACCCAATACCCCGCCTGGATGACTTGAAATATAGTCAGCTGTGGCAATTTTTGTTAGTCTCTCAGGAGACTTTGCACTCTGTATGAATGTTAAACTTCCGAGTAATGTATGATGTTTGAGCCTTTGTTTTTGTAAATAACCATAACCTTTGTAAAAAAGATATCAAAGTGCCCTAACACACAGACATTTTAGAAAGGCTAGCGTCCTTATATCCGCCTAATGAGTAATCATATACCTACCAAATCATATGATTCAAGATGTCTAATATTTCAACATCCAACCTTTCTTTAAATGGGCGGGGTTTGTAGTATATAGGCCAATCACTTGCAGCATCAACATTTCTTAGAGTGCATCCAGTGAGATTACTGATCCGAACCGCTTGTGATGTGAATGTTGAACTAGACTCATGTTGAAATCATAGCCATCATCAGTATTCTTGTGCAGGGGCATTATCATAGTCTATGAAGTCAAACTGAGACGTGATTATTGCTAGTTGAAAACTTTACCCAATACCCCGCCTGGTTGACTTGAAATATAGTCAGCTGTGGCAATTTTTGTTTGTCTCTCAGGAGACTTTACACTCTGTATAGGCCAGGACACACCAGCCCGATAATCGCCGTCGTCCAAAAAAAGGACGAATCTGTTTGGTGTGTGCCGTGACGTCGGCCGACGTCGAGGTCGTCGGGCTTGTTTTGAGCCTGTTGGCCGCCGATTGAACATATTCAATCGGCGGCCGACCGTCTTTCATTTGGAGCAATTTGATTGGTGGAGGGCTAGCGAATCAGTGAAGCCCGCAAGTGAGGCGGGTAGCACAAACAGCTAACAACAGCTAGCCATCGTTTTAATGTGTTTGTTCGTTTCGTTTTGAGAGTACTCACATGCATCAACCCTTGTTGACTGCTCGACACCATGCTCGACACTCTCTGCTAAAAATTGTGCTCTTATGGTCCATAAATATAAATACGTATTTCTATCTATGTTTATGCTCTAGAGAGATGTCCAATCATTTCCGGCTTTCGTATTTTTTCGGGCCACAATACAGATTAGCGCCGCCTGCTGTTGTGGAGACATTACGTCCCGCGAGCGTACGGAAAATAAACAGTCGTCTCGGTGTGTTCTTTAGCAGCGACGGGAAGCTGGAGCTTCCTGAAACGGCCGACTCCATTTTTTTTGACGACGGCGATTATCGGGCTGGTGTGTCCTGGCCTTAAGAATGTTAAACTTCTTGAGTACTTCTTGGTGTAATAAGCTATTGAGATAATCCTTTCTAAAAAATATCTCCAAGTGCCCCAAATACAATTGTAAATGCCTAGAGTCCTCATTTTCGCCAAACGAGTAATCATTGTCATCTACCAAATCATATGATTCAAGATGTCTAATATTTCAACATCCAACCATTTTTTAAATAGGCGGGGTTTGTAGTGTATAGGCGATTCACTTATTTCATCAACATTTCCTTGTCCTGAATTTAGAGTACTTCCAGTGAGATTACTGATCTGAACCGCTAGTGATGTGAATGTTGAACTAGACTCATGTTCAAATCATAGCCATCATCAGTATTCTTGTGCAGGGTCGTTATCATAGTCTATGAAGTCAAACTGAGACGTGATTATTGCTAGTTGAAAACTTTACCCAATACCCCGCCTGGATGACTTGAAATATAGTCAGCTGTGGCAATTTTTGTTAGTCTCTCAGGAGACTTTGCACTCTGTATGAATGTTAAACTTCCGAGTAATGAATGATGTTTGAGCCTTTGTTTTTGTTAAGAACCATAACCTTTGTAAAAAGATTTCAAATTGCACTAACAAACGGACACTTTAGAAAGGCTAGCGTCCTTATATCCGCCTAATGAGTAATCATATACCTACCAAATCATATGATTCGAGATGTCTAATATTTCAACATCCAACCATTCTTTAAATGGGCGGGGTTTGTAGTATACAGGCCAATCACTTGCAGCATCAACATTTCCTTGTCCTGAATTTAGAGTACTTCCAGTGAGATTACTGATCCGAACCGCTTGTGATGTGAATGTTGAACTAGATTCATGTTGAAATCATAGCCATCATCAGTATTCTTGTGCAGGGGCATTATCATAGTCTATGAGGTCAAACTGAGACGTGATTATTGCTAGTTGAAAACTTTACCCAATACCCCGCCTGGATGACTTGAAATATAGTCAGCTGTGGCAATTTTTGTTAGTCTCTCAGGAGACTTTACACTCTGTATGAATGTTAAACTTCTTGAGTACTTCTTGGTGTAATAAGCTATTGAGATAATCCTTTCAAAAAATATCTCCAAGTGCCCCAAATACAATTGTAAATGCCTAGAGTCCTCATTTTCGCCAAACGAGTAATCATTGTCATCTACCAAATCATATGATTCAAGATGTCTAATATTTCAACATCCAACCATTTTTTAAATAGGCGGGGTTTGTAGTATATAGGCGATTCACTTATTTCATCAACATTTCCTTGTCCTGAATTTAGAGTACTTCCAGTGAGATTACTGATCTGAACCGCTAGTGATGTGAATGTTGAACTAGACTCATGTTCAAATCCTAGCCATCATCAGTATTTTTGTGCAGGGTCATTATCATAGTCTATGAAGTCAAACTGAGACGTGATTATTGCTAGTTGAAAACTTTACCCAATACCCCGCCTGGATGACTTGAAATATAGTCAGCTGTGGCAATTTTTGTTAGTCTCTCAGGGGGCTTTGCACTCTGTATGAATGTTAAACTTCCGAGTAATGTATGATGTTTGAGCCTTTGTTTTTGTTAAGAACCATAACCTTTGTAAAAAGATATCAAAGTGCCCTAACAAACAGACACTTTAGAAAGGCTAGCGTCCTTATATCCGCCTAATGAGTAATCATATACCTACCAAATCATATGATTCAAGATGTCTAATATTTCAACATCCAACCATTCTTTAAATGGGCGGGGTTTGTAGTATATAGGCCAATCACTTGCAGCATCAACAGTTCCTTGTCCTGAATTTAGAGTGCATCCAGTGAGATTACTGATCCGAACCACCTGTGATGTGAATGTTGAACTAGACTCATGTTCAAATCATAGCCATCATCAGTATTCTTGTGCAGAGGCATTATCATAGTCTATGAGGTCAAACTGAGACGTGATTATTGCTAGTTGAAAACTTTACCCAATACCCCGCCTGGATGACTTGAAATATAGTCAGCTGTGGCAGTTTTTGTTTGTCTCTCAGGGGACTTTGCACTCTGTATGAATGTTAAACTTCTGAGTAATGTATGATGTTTGAGCCTTTGTTTTTGTAAAGAACCATAACCTTTGTAAAAAGATATCAAAGTGCCCTAACAAACAGACATTTTAGAAAGGCTAGCGTCCTTATATCCGCCTAATGAGTAATCATATACCTATACCTCCAAATACCTACCAAATCATATGATTCAAGATGTCTAATATTTCAACATCCAACCATTTTTTAAATAGGCGGGGTTTGTAGTGTATAGGCGATTCACTTATTTCATCAACATTTCCTTGTCCTGAATTTAGAGTACTTCCAGTGAGATTACTGATCCGAACCGCTTGTGATGTGAATGTTGAACTAGATTCATGTTGAAATCATAGCCATCATCAGTATTCTTGTGCAGGGGCATTATCATAGTCTATGAAGTCAAACTGAGACGTGATTATTGCTAGTTGAAAACTTTACCCAATACCCCGCCTGGATGACTTGAAACATAGTCAGCTTTGGCAATTTTTGTTAGTCTCTCAGGAGACTTTGCACTCTGTATGAATGTTAAACTTCCGAGTAATGTATGATGTTTGAGCCTTTGTTTTTGTAAAGAACCATAACCTTTGTAAAAAAGATATCAAAGTGCCCTAACACGCAGACATTTTAGAAAGGCTAGCATCCTTATATCCGCCTAATGAGTAATCATATACCTACCAAATCATATGATTCAAGATGTCTAATATTTCAACATCCAACCTTTCTTTAAATGGGCGGGGTTTGTAGTATATAGGCCAATCACTTGCAGCATCAACATTTCTTAGAGTGCATCCAGTGAGATTACTGATCCGAACCGCTTGTGATGTGAATGTTGAACTAGACTCATGTTGAAATCATAGCCATCATCAGTATTCTTGTGCAGGGGCATTATCATAGTCTATGAAGTCAAACTGAGACGTGATTATTGCTAGTTGAAAACTTTACCCAATACCCCGCCTGGTTGACTTGAAATATAGTCAGCTGTGGCAATTTTTGTTAGTCTCTCAGGAGACTTTACGCTCTGTATGAATGTTAAACTTCTTGAGTACTTCTTGGTGTAATAAGCTATTGAGATAATCCTTTCTAAAAAATATCTCCAAGTGCCCCAAATACAATTGTAAATGCCTAGAGTCCTCATTTTCGCCAAACGAGTAATCATTGTCATCTACCAAATCATATGATTCAAGATGTCTAATATTTCAACATCCAACCATTTTTTAAATAGGTGGGGTTTGTAGTGTATAGGCGATTCACTTATTTCATCAACATTTCCTTGTCCTGAATTTAGAGTACTTCCAGTGAGATTACTGATCTGAACCGCTAGTGATGTGAATGTTGAACTAGACTCATGTTCAAATCATAGCCATCATCAGTTTTCTTGTGCAGGGTCATTATCATAGTCTATGAAGTCAAACTGAGACGTGATTATTGCTTGTTCAAAACTTTACCCAATACCCCTCCTGGATGACTTGAAATATAGTCAGCTGTGGCAGTTTTTGTTAGTCTCTCAGGAGACTTTGCACTCTGTATGAATGTTAAACTTCCGAGTAATGTATGATGTTTGAGCCTTTGTTTTTGTTAAGAACCATAACCTTTGTAAAAAGATTTCAAATTGCCCTAACAAACAGACACTTTAGAAAGGCTAGCGTCCTTATATCCGCCTAATGAGTAATCATATACCTACCAAATCATATGTTTCAAGATGTCTAATATTTCAACATCCAACCATTCTTTAAATGGGCGGGGTTTGTAGTATATAGGCCAATCACTTGCAGCATCAAAATTTCTTAGAGTGCAGCCAGTGAGATTACTGATCTGAACCGCTAGTGATGTGAATGTTGAACTAGACTCATGTTCAAATCATAGCCATCATCAGTATTCTTGTGCAGGGGCATTATCATAGTCTATGAAGTCAAACTGAGACGTGATTATTGCTAGTTGAAAACTTTACCCAATACCCCGCCTGGATGACTTGAAATATAGTCAGCTGTGGCAATTTTTGTTAGTCTCTCAGGAGACTTTGCACTCTGTATGAATGTTAAACTTCCGAGTAATGTATGATGTTTGAAACTTTGTTTTTGTTAAGAACCATAACCTTTCTAAAAAGATTTCAAAGTGCCCTAACAAACAGACATTTTAGAAAGGCTAATGAGTAATCATATACCTACCAAATCATATGATTCAAGATGTCTAATATTTCAACATCCAACCATTCTTTAAATGGGTGGGGTTTGTAGTATACAGGCCAATCACTTGCAACATCAACAGTTCCTTGTCCTGAATTTAGAGTACTTCCAGTGAGATTACTGATCTGAACCGCTAGTGATGTGAATGTGGAACTAGACTCATGTTCAAATCATAGCCATCATCAGTATTCTTGTGCAGAGGCATTATCATAGTCTATGAAGTCAAACTGAGACATGATTATTGCTAGTTGAAAACTTTACCCAATACCCCGCCTGGATGACTTGAAATATAGTCAGCTGTGGCAATTTTTGTTAGTCTCTCAGGAGACTTTGCACTCTGTATGAATGTTAAACTTCCGAGTAATGTATGATGTTTGAGCCTTTGTTTTTGTTAAGAACCATAACCTTTGTAAAAAGTTTTCAAAGTGCCCTAACAAACAGACATTTTAGAAAGGCTAGCGTCCTTATATCCGCCTAATGAGTAATCATATACCTACCAAATCATATGATTCAAGATGTCTAATATTTCAACATCCAACCATTCTTTAAATGGGCGGGGTTTGTAGTATATAGGCCAATCACTTGCAGCATCAACATTTCTCAGAGTGCATCCAGTGAGATTACTGATCCGAACCGCTTGTGATGTGAATGTTGAACTAGATTCATGTTGAAATCATAGCCATAATCAGTATTCTTGTGCAGGGGCATTATCATAGTCTATGAAGTCGAACTGAGACGTGATTATTGCTAGTTGAAAACTTTACCCAATACCCCGCCTGGATGACTTGAAATATAGTCAGCTGTGGCAAATTTTTGTTAGTCTCTCAGGAGACTTTACACTCTGTATGAATGTTAAACTTTTTGAGTTCTCCTTGGTGTGATAAGCTATTGAGATAATCCTTTGTAAAAAATATCTCCAAGTGCCCCAAATACAATTGTAAATGCCTAGAGTCCTCATATTCGCCAAACGAGTAATCATTGTCATCTACCAAATCATATGATTCAAGATGTCTAATATTTCAACATTCAACCATTTTTTAAATAGGCGGGGTTTGTAGTGTATAGGCGATTCACTTATTGCATCAACATTTCCTTGTCCTGAATTCAGAGTACTTCCAGTGAGATTACTGATCCGAACCGCTAGTGATGTGAATGTTGAACTAGACTCATGTTCAAATCATAGCCATCATCGGTATTCTTGTGCAGGGGCATTATCATAGTCTATGAAGTCAAACTGAGAGGTGATTATTGCTAGTTGAAAACTTTACCCAATACCCCGCCTGGATGACTTGAAATATAGTCAGCTGTGGCAATTTTTGTTAGTCTCTCAGGAGACTTTGCACTCTGTATGAATGTTAAACTTCCGAGTAATGTATGATGTTTGAGCCTTTGTTTTTGTAAATAACCATAACCTTTGTAAAAAGATATCAAAGTGCCCTAACAAACAGACATTTTAGAAAGGCTAGCGTCCTTATATCCGCCTAATGAGTAATCATATACCTACCAAATCATATGATTCAAGATGTCTAATATTTCAACATCCAACCATTCTTTAAATGGGCGGGGTTTGTAGTATATAGGCCAATCACTTGCAGCATCAACATTTCCTTGTCCTGACTTTAGAGTACCTCCAGTGAGATTACTGATCCGAACCGGTTGTGATGTGAATGTTGAACTAGATTCATGTTGAAATCATAGCCATCATCAGTACTCTTGTGCAGGGGCATTATCATAGTCTATGAAGTCAAACTGAGACGTGATTATTGCTAGTTGAAAACTTTACCCATTACCCCGCCTGGTTGACTTGAAATATAGTCAGCTGTGGCAATTTTTGTTAGTCTCTCAGGAGACTTTGCACTCTGTATGAATGTTAAACTTCTTGAGTACTTCTTGGTGTAATAAGCTATTGAGATAATCCTTTGTAAAAAATATCTCCAAGTGCCCCAAATACAATTGTAAATGCCTAGAGTCCTCATTTTCGCCAAACGAGTAATCATTGTCATCTACCAAATCATATGATTCAAGATGTCTAATATTTCAACATCCAACCATTTTTTAAATAGGCGGGGTTTGTAGTGTATAGGCGATTCACTTATTTCATCAACATTTCCTTGTCCTGACTTTAGAGTACTTCCAGTGAGATTACTGATCCGAACCGCTTGTGATGTGAATGTTGAACTAGATTCATGTTGAAATCATAGCCATCATCAGTATTCTTGTGCAGGGGCATTATCATAGTCTATGAAGTCAAACTGAGACGTGATTATTGCTAGTTGAAAACTTTACCCAATACCCCGCCTGGTTGACTTGAAATATAGTCAGCTGTGGCAATTTTTGTTAGTCTCTCAGGAGACTTTACACTCTGTATGAATGTTAAACTTCTTGAGTACTCCTTGGTAGTGATGGGCAAATGAAGCTTTTCTGAAGCATTGAACCATTCGAGCCAATTGGTTCGAAAATAGGTTCACTACTCGAAGCTTCAGTAACAGTGACCTCTGCTGGTGAAATTTAAGTGTAGCCTACAGTGGACCTAGTTTACATGCTTTGAAAATGCTTTGATCATGTGCCCCCCCCGCCCCGCCCCCCGCCCCCCCCCCCCCCCCCCCATACACACACACACACACACACACACACACACACACACACACACACACACACAAATAAAATAAAAAAAAAGATTGTTTTGTTCATTGTGTTATTGATGAGAGAATGATGGTAAAATGTAGCATGACGGGGGTGTGCTTGTGTTACTATGGTGGCAGGGGTGTGCTTATGTGGGACAGGGAACATATCAATAACACGCCTACTACAACCCACAAAATATGCAATGTTTAGGGCGTTTATAAAGTGTTGACGCGCTCAAATTCAAATTGTCTCAACCAATCACCTGTCCGAATGACACGAGCAGTGTCGCTGAAGCGTCTGGTTGGACGGCGAACCAGTTGGGTGGTTCATTCAGGGAGTGAAGCAGTTACTGCTTCGGACGTCATATGTCACGTGATTTGAAGCAAGTTTCGAAGCGTTGGTTCTATTGGCTCGTAGTCCTAGGGTTCAAAGCACGTATCGAAGCTTCAGAGTCAAATTGCCTTCACTACTCCTTGGTGTAATAAGCTATTGAGATAATCCTTTGTAAAAAATATCTCCAAGTGCCCCAAATACATTTGTAAATGCCTGGAGTCCTCATATTCGCCGAACGAGTAATCATTGTCATCTACAAAATCATGTGATTCAAGATGTCTAATATTTCACCATCCAACCATTCTTTAAATAGGCGGGGTTTGTAGTGTATAGGCGATTCACTTATTTCATCAACATTTCCTCCAGTGAGATTACTGATCTGAACCGCTAGTGATGTGAATGTTGAACTAGACTCATGTTGAAATCATAGCCATCATCAGTATTCTTGTGCAGAGGCATTATCATAGTCTATGAAGTCAAACTGAGACGTGATTATTGCTAGTTGAAAACTTTACCCAATACCCCGCCTGGATGACTTGAAATATAGTCTGCTGTGGCAATTTTTGTTAGTCTCTCAGGAGACTTTACTCTCTGTATGAATGTTAAATTTCCAACTAATGTATGATGGTTGAGCCTTTGTTGTTGTAAAGAAGCATTATCCTTTGTAAAAATATCTCAGTGCCCTAACAAACAGACATTTTAGAAAGCCTAGTGTCCTTATATTCGCCAAATGAGTAATCATTGTTACCTACCAAATCTCATGATTCAAGACGTCTAATATTTCAACATCCAGCCATTACAACCAATAGATTAAATGGCGGGGTTTGTAGTGTATAGGCCAATCACTTGCAGCATCAACATTTCCTTGTCCTGAATTTAGAGTACATCCAGTGAGTTTACAGATCTGAACCGACTGTGATGTGAATGTTGAACTTGACTCATGTTCAAATCATAGCCATCATCAGTATTCTTGTGCAGGGGCATTATCATAGTCTATGAAGTCAAACTGAGACGTGATTATTGCTAGTTGTAAACTTTACCCAATACCCCGCCTGGATGACTTGTTAGTCTCTCAGGAGACTTTACACTCTCTATGAATGTTAAATTTCTGACTGATGTATGATGTTTGAGCCTTTGTTGTTGTAAAGAAGCATTATCCTTTCTAAAAATATCTCAGTGCCCTAACAAACAGACATTTTAGAAATCCTGGGGCCTATTGCATAAAACTAGGATAAGGGATTAACCTAGGATGTTTACGTTTAGCCTGGTCCCGACCAGGATAAAGGTAAAGGATAAACTTATTCTGTTGCCTGATTGGCTCAGTCAGCTGTCACTCCGATCTGAAATCAAGGTGTTTAACAGTTATTCCATGATCTTCTGTGTATTGCTTTATTTTCATTAGCCTGGTTTAAGGTACCACATAAAAGACTGCATTGTCATTTAGTTAAATAGTTCTTCTTTTTTATTTATTTAACCTGAACGATTTATAATTAACTTAATTATAATTAGATTAAGATGCAATGATATAAATTATAATAATGTATGTGATAGTCTGTTCATATTGCAGGCTATATTTATACAATTGATTATCGATGGCATATGACATTGCAAGTGTGGGACAAATACATTCACTTTGTACTTATAACTATATCGAGGTGCATCTAAAACAAAATTCAATATCACTGAAAAATTCCTTTTTTCTGGAATTGAATTCAAAAAGTGAAACTTAAATATATTCTAGACATTCATTACACATGAAGTGAAATTAATCTAGAATAAACATACTTTTCAGAAGGTCGACATTTCTGTATTATAAATCCTTTTTCTGATTGGTTGTATGTAACATTCTAATATTTTGAGATGCTGGATTTTTTATTCGATGATCAATCAATCATCCAAAAAAAAGGCCTGACATATTTCACTTTGTGTAATGAATCTATGAAAGTTTCACTTTTCGAATGGACTTTCCATGATATTAATTTTTTTAGATGCACCTGCAGACTGCTCACTGTCAACTATTTTATCATAAAACAATGCCGGGACATCAAGAAAAGTTGGCAGAGAATACATCTCCTGTATGAAATGAACTGCCCCCTCACTTATGGTTTAAACTAGCAAGGCATTGTGGGAAAATGGGCCGTCTTTTCCATTTTTCCATCAGTAAATCTGTGTTCGATCTTTGGGTCTACTTCTGAAAGCTGTGGGCTGGCACTTAACAGAATTACTTACACCTGGCTTGACAAAGCGGGCCCTTTACATCCTGGATTGGCGTTTATGCAACTGACTAATCAAAAGTGCCCAGGCTAGACTTTGTCAAGGCTGGCTTTATCAATCATCCTGGATGTCTTTATTCCACTTTTATGCAATAGGCCCCAGGTGTAAGTCATTCTGTTGAGTTTCACTATGCTAACCGGCGCTGCCTTGGCTAAAGTACAACCAACAGCTAAACAGATGCAAAATACACATATTTGCAGAATGTATTGGAAGCCCAATGTCCTCACTCCACACGCCCACCTCGTCTTGCAGACCACCGGGCAATCTCAACGCTGATTGGCTATCGCCGCGCCGCCAAAAAGATAAATAATTTCATCTTCTGCGTTCGCCGCACATGTTGGCCGCGCCGCAAATGGCAGCGCCTTCGATTCACGCGCTTCGATGAGGCGATTCTTGGGTGGACGCGCGGCCACGCGCTAGTACATTGACTTTGTATGTAATCTCGCCGCGCAGCCAGTGCGGTGTGTTCCCGGCTTTAGGGTGCTCTACAAAAAAGCCTCTGGGACCATATAAGTCCGCCAGGGAATATTTTTCGCTAATTAGCATAAACTGAAAAACAGGGTTTGAACCACAACATTCTCAAATTTTACTTTATCAACACCAAATTTCTCACTGAGCCTCGGGGGACTATTGGCGCTTTTCCACCGCATGGTATCAGCTCGACTCGACTCAACTCGACTCGCATTTTTGGCTTTTCCACCGCAATTTCATGGTACCTGGTACCACGTAGCGGCTGCTTTTTTGGTATCGCCTCGCTCTAGGGACCAAGCGAGCTGAGTCGATGCTAAAAGGTGACGTCGGCAGACGGCCGGCCACTGATTCACGAGAGCGACATAAAGCAACAGCGCCGCAGCCAATATCTTCTAGTTCGTCAACATGCCAGCTAAAAATAATAACAGGTCTTCGCCGTGGTCCACTTCTGAGGTGCAGACGCTTCTGTGTCTTGTGGCCGAGGATAAAATACAAAAAGAGCTGGACGGAGCCACCCGCAATGAAAAGGTGTACAAGGAGGTCGCCAAGTTGATGGAAGAGCATGGTTACTTCAGGACGTACTTGCAGTGTCGTGAAAAGCTTAAAAAGCTTAAAAGTGACTACAAGGCCATTAAGGACCAGAACGGCAGGAGTGGGTCCAACCGTAAATCATGGAGGTGGTACGACCAAATGGACGCCATTTACGGGCACAGACCGGCGAACAACTGGAGGGAGAGTGGCATCGACTCTGCCATGGGTTTGTTGGAGGCCATGGATAATGATGGTAAGAGTTTTTATGAACCCAGTCCATAGTCTGCTTGAAAGCAACATTCGATATTACTTATCCCATTAGTAGGCAGCTCTTTTTTTGAACAAACATGGATATTTTCACCCTTAAACTTTTGTAAATGTAAGAACGCTTATCTCCTCTGTACGCGGTGAGCTCGCTTGTTATTAGCATTCAACGCAAACTCCATGCTATTTTATGTTGTGACTTGGTAGGAAGCTCATTTTGGAACACAGACGCATGTGAACTGATATGTTAATTTTGTTGTTATTTGCCATATGGTGTGCACTGTGCATTTACTTATGTTGTGCATGTACACTTTTTGTTCAAGACTTCCTTTGTACAACCGAAGAAGGCAGTTTGGTCAGTGATGAAGCCCAAGCAGCACCTTCGACACCGCCCAGAGAACCACCTTCTCCATCGTCTAGTACCACTAGTACCACTGGTAAGAAATAGTTCACATCATCTAGCTTTAAGCTTCAATTGTATTTTCCCAATACATTTTTTAAAACTTGCTTTGGTTAACCACCTCCCATTTCTACCTCTCTTCATTGTTGTCTAGGCAAGAGAAAAAGGAGCCCGTCTCAACAGGAGCACTCAGCTCAGGTGGCGGACTGTCTCAAAGCCATGCACGCTGGTGACATGGCTCAACAGGAGGAGACCCGGGCCCAGCGAGACAGCCACCTCCAGCTGCTTCTCAATGATGCCCGAGAAGCGAGGGAGCAGGAAGCTGCGTTGAGAAGAGAGGAAGCTGCGTTGAGAAGAGTGGAGAATGCGGAGTTCAACAGATCATTCCTGGGTGTGTTGGGCCAGATTGCTGAGGCAATGCGTGACCGACGCGTGTGAACCACTCCCCCATCCCCAGTTTATTATATATATATAAATATATTCCACTTTTTTGTAAATAGTTTATATTCCACCTTTTTGTTTGAAAGTTTGCTGTGCTGCACTGATTTGCTCTTATTCTGTTTGTTAATAAATTATAAGTGACTTGTGATTGTTTCATGATTTTTTTAATTCATCTGTCATTACACTGGTAGGAAAAGTCATTACACACTAAATAAATAACTAGTAATTGTTCTTTACCCTCTTTTGGATTGCATCTTATGAGGTGCTGTGTAAAAAAAAAAAAAAATTGTATTTGGGGGAGGTAATGTCATAGTGATACGTTCAATATAATCCTGTAAAATGTGGCAATAGGAAGTCTAATAACGTATGGTAATATCATATACTGGGGCATAATGTGGCAAAGTTATAAAAGATATTGAAAAATATATAACGCCTGTGGAGGGAGACTAGCCAGCCTGACTATACATCTGAATGAGGACAATGCTCTTGCAGACAGCCTGCCCCGCCTACCATTATAATATCAATGTATATCTCAAACTGTCTCCCCCTCCTCTTGTAAAGTAAAGTGGGTCATTGACGAGTACTCAGACTGTACTCAGACCAGTCTCCCCTACTCAGATCAACCTGACCTTTCCCATGTTTACACGCCCAACCTACACCTGGCTGAATCTTTGCAAAGAAGCTGCATCATATTCTAAAAGATATTTTACCAAATAATATATGGTGTAAATGATGTTTAAATATAAACTTTAGTGATAGCACCAGTGCTGTCCTTTTTCACTCTAATATATTCATTACGGTTCAGAAAGGAACCAGCACCAAGTTCACATTTTTTAAAAGGTGTTTAGTGCATTTTCCCCATCAAATGTTTTTGTTATCACACTACTAGATTATTCTTAAATGTTTTAATCTTTTAGCATTTAATGCCAGTAAATCTTGGTAACCTTTACAAATATGATAAAACAAAAGTGGAGACATATATGAAAAGTACAAAAAGTTTAATGTTCTCACAATAAAATACAAATACAAAAGGTGAAGTGTATATACCTACATGGCAAATTCTAATATCTTAATTATTCTCCAACAAGAACTGCATTAGACCCTCCCGTACATTGATGCCCACTACATCCTGTGCCACTGCCACCCCAGTCTCATAAGTCTCTCCATGACTTTCACAAAGGTTGTGCAGAGCACAGCAAGTCATAACCATAGACTTCACCAGTTGGAGATCAGAGTCGTTCCTTTTCAGGAGGCACCGCCACCTTCCTTTAAGCCGGCCAAAAGCGTTTTCAACAACCACCCGTGCTCTACTGAATTTTCTGTTGAACATCTGCTTTTCTGCTGTAAGTCGTCCTGTGTCTTGGAAGGGTTTCAAGAGCCAGTTCTGCAAAGGATATGCTGAGTCTCCTAGGATGTAATAGCCAGCAGTCACCCCTCCAATGTTCCTGGTGCGAGCTGGGAAGTGGTGCCCTCGGCTGGCTAACTCCCACAGTGTGGACACTCTCAAAACCCTGGCATCATGCATGCTCCCGCCAGTCCAGCAAACACGTTCCAAAACAGCCCCTTTCCATCGACAACACCTTGAAGGAGGATGGAGTGCCAGCCTTTACGGTTAAAGAAGTCACAGTGATGGTCCTGTGGTGCAAGGATTGGTATGTGGGATCCATCGATAGCACCAACACAGTGTGGGAGCCCCCACCTGTTCTCAATGTAGGCAGCCATTTCGCGGAACTTCTCCTCGTCTGGAAAACGGATTTGTTCTGGCACCAACAATGTCTCTGCTGCAGCACAAAAATCCTGCACACACCGGCACACAGTTGTGATGCTGACTCCAAAAAGATGTCCAATACTCCTATACTCAGAGCCAGTAGCGAGCTTCCACAGTGCAATGGCCACTCTCTTCTTCAGGGGCACACATCCGCGATAATTGGTGTCTTGCCGCTCCAAAACTGGACGCAGTTTGTTGGACAAGAAGCCAAACGTTTCTTCAGACATCCTGAAGTTCTCCACCCACTGCTCGTTTGTGAAGCCGGGAACAATCACATCCCACCATTCTGAGGATCGGTTGTGTGCCCAGACCGACGGTTTGTGGCGGAAATTTTGTGACGAGAGTAGCATCTGAAACACACACACACACAGGCTACATATTTTAGTACTTATAGCAATGGCTTGCAATCGTTTAAACGTTGTACACTGGACTTATTTTGTACGAGCTAGCTAGCATTAGCAACCGTTAGCTTACCTGCATTCGTCTTTTCTTGGAGGCTTGATTCCTCTCATCTTCGGTTTCACACTGTTGTATATACTCCAACACTCTCCAGGACTTTTCCAGTGTATTTTGTCTCGCCGCGTGCAGCCTTTTCTGACGCTCTTCTCTTTTGTGTCTGACAAAAAACACCAGACCGAGCAGCACGAATACCATCGCATCGATGTCCTCCATTGTTGTTGTCATGTGGGTTCTGTCCATGTGTGGGTTGCGTTGGTGTTATTTACGTCGCGTACAAAAATACGTCACGGCCCTTTCGCCGATGACCCCGCCCACGTCCAGGAGGTACTATTTGCGGTGGAAAACCACCCGTGTTACTACCAAACCGAGTTGAGTTGAGTCGAGTCGAGTCGAGCTGAGCTACATTTGCGGTGGAAAAGCGCCATATGACACACATGCATGACAGGGACAGCATGTCCCTCGAAGTTTATCGAGATTAACCCCTAGGGGGCGCCACAAATGCCACCTGACTCTGATTGACTTGAAATTTATTGGCAAATAACTCCTTAACCATAGGTCCTATCATCATCAAACTTGCTGGGTATGTGCAGAAGTCATGTGGTAACATGTCCCTCGAAGCTTATCGAGATTAACCCATAGGGGGCGTCTTCGCTAAGAGCGACCATTTTCCTGACGTTTTGCCACGATTGCAACCTTCGATCGGCCACAACTCGGGACTCGAGTTCGGAAAGCCCGCGGCGGAGGTTCGTAGAAGCTTTCGGGCCCGGCCGACGGGCGGGGCGCCGCCGACGCGGGGATTGGCGGCCTGCGCAGGGCTGCCCGTACTTTCAAAATCTCCGCGGGATTTTCTAGTTGTTTTTATTATTGCTCGCCTGGTCGCAGCCATTTCATCTGGTATTTTTGCACCCACACAAACCTCTTTGAGTTCGTTGAGTTGCAGGTCCCACAGCTGCTGTGCCCCTCGCTCAGCCAACTCCTCCATTTTCCTCGTTCCAATGAATCTTCATTATCTAGCTCAATATTCATATTTTCAAATCCCTATCTCACTGGGCGGCGACAGTGTGCGACAAGTTGGAGACACAAAATTGCGAGAAAATATGCAAATTAGCAACAATTTTATCTTGCAGTCTCACTGAGTTAGTTCCTCACGACACGTTTGCGAATGTCCTGGCCAAAACTTGCCGGGAGCTCGCATTTATGTCTTGCAAAAGTTTGGCGAGCATCGCATGAACGGAAGTCAGTCTCATTTTTGTCTCAAATCAGTCGCAATTTAGTTTCATATGTCACCAAACCTCGCAAAGTTGTCTCACACTTCTCGCACTTTCTTTCTGTATTTCGGAGACTAAATTGAGAAGGGTTTGCGACACGTGCGACACACCTGCGACCAATCTGAGACTATTTTGAGAGTAGATTTGTTGCACACATTTTTTGAACATGTTCAAAATTTAAGCGACAGGACTGCGAGGCTCTGCGACTCATGCGAGGAAATTGAGACCCCCGCGAACGTTTCAAGTTAGTTTAGAGACTCCCTCGCGAATGCAGTCTCCAACTTGTCGCAAACATTCGCAGCCCAGTGAGATATGGGCTTTAGACAGACAACCTCAAACCCCCTGGTGAATAGACTCAAAAACTTTCATACACATGTTTTATCAAATGTGTAGTGGTTCATTAATGTATTGTATGACACATGTTTGTCCGTAACACAGTTGACATAGTAACAAAACAACTAGATTATTTATCAAAATGGCACACTGATTTCTTCACTTTTTGGTTGATATGAAATGTACCCCTAATTAGAGAATGACTCATGTGTGTGAGGTAATGCTGAATCTGAATATATGAATGATGAAGAATTATGCTGAAGCCAGTATACTTAATAAATGTATACCCCATTTTAATTCAAATAAAATAATGTTGTGTCACACCATATGACACAACATATTGACACAAACTCAACGAATTGGTGAATAAATACAGCTTTCAATGATAAATATCAAAGAACACATACATGTTGTGAAATGTAAGAATCATTACAATGCAACTCAATAATTCATATGACTTATATTTAAATATTTATTTTCAACCTTTTTTTTCAGGCTTATATGTCATCCACGCAGATATTTAGGTTTCACTTTTTGGATTAAAGTACAGAAAAAAAGGAACTTTTCATTGAAGTTGCAACTGTATATGGGTATAAGTACAAAGTGAATTAATTTAACCCACATTTGCAACTTCATCTGCCATCGATAAGCAATTATGAATAAAGCCTGCAATATGAACAGACTATCACATAAATTATTACTATTTATATTATTTTATCTTAATAAAATAATTTATCAGGTCAGGACCAGGCTAAACGTAAAGGATAAATCTCCATGGTTATCAATGTCCCACCGCTTTTATGCAACCGGATCATGACTAAAGCATGCCAGGATAACCAAAACATCCAGGTTAATCCCTTATCTTGGTTTTGTGCAACAACAAAAAACTTTTACACAGATGGTCATAGTGGAGGTGTTGTTCACAAGGTGGCAGCAGGTGGCAGTGCAAGCTAATAAATGTAAATGACGAGTCATGACATGGTTTGACCTATGTGTGGACATAACTTTTGAAACTGAAGAGGTAGAATAATCTGGTGTTTCACAAGAACCATTTGTGAGTATTGTACGAAATATGAGCAAAGACATTGACACTGATAAATAAGAGTACAATATTTGTCATCACACATTATAATTGAATGGTTCTCTCTCAAAGATGTTGAAAACCAAGCACGACAAATTAGATATAATTTGAAGTGCAAGTGAATGCAATATTGTCTGTGATAATATGTAATTAACATGTAAGATTTGCCAGTATATAAATAAACATATATAGTATTTATACACTAACAGTGGTATCATGCCATGCACTGCCATCCCCATGGTCAGGTCTGACCTTAGAGGAAACAATGTGAAGTATAGGAAATGTTTTTCCTTCTTTCTCTCTCCATTTTCACCACTCATTAAAGAAGAGTGATGACTTCCACAGATGCACACGCTCACTCACACACACACATGTGCACACACGCATGCGCAAAAACACACACACACACACACGTGTCATGCACGCACCCACACACGCACACACACACACACACTCCAGGTACAACAGTTAACCCAGACCACAAACCTGGCAAATATGGGAGCAATTACCTAGAGGCCACAGGGATTGACTCTTTGGTGAGGTCCTCTGAACATACATAAATACTGTAGGTACACTCAACGGGTGCAACACACTCACATACGCACACAGGTACAATCATACCACTGTAGCACACATGAGCAAATATTGACACTGTCCTCATCTTAATACCACTACTGCTGCTCGGATCAAAGAGCAGCTTCATCAAACCGTGCAGCTTGCGATGAGCACATCATGTCCAAATAAACCAAAATAGAATATCACAATACATTAGAACCATTCTTATCAAATGTAAGTTTGTCCAGGAATGGTGTATTTTATTCAGTAATTTTTTTTCCTTTTAGGTTACCCAGGTAATTTGTTGCCTTAATAAAGACAAAATTACGCGTACACTACAGCAAAAGGAAAAAGAGTGGGTTTACCACAAATTAATATTTGTTTAAAATTTGCAAAAAATAAAATAAAACGACCTTTGCAGTGCAGCGTATCATCAGTAAAAAATTCTGAATTGAGCGTACAATTGAACGGACATCTAGTTTTTAAGTAAGCAGTTATATACCTGGCGAAAATGGGTTTTTTTCGGCTGGCCCCCTCTGCAACATTACAATGCTGACGTCTACTGTGACGTCTCCCCAAAACGTTTTCAAATTACTACGCTGACCGCCATCTCCATAAGATAACAGACTTACTATGCATAAGTACCTAATACAACCTCTGTTAAAAAATACTGAACTATCCCTTTAATGTGTGGAATGTTGTAAGCATCGGGAATATTGGTACATGAGAAACACACACAGACACAGCCACACATACACGTTCTAAGTCTACAAAGGAAGTAAGGAGGAAAGAGGAACTTTCATTTGAAAAAGAAACAGTCTCAACATCTGGAAGCTCTTTCACCTCTTGACCCCATCCCCCGCTCCATTCCTTCTCCATGCCTCCTCCACCTCACTCCAGGTCCTCTAGACCTGTGTGAAGTGTACACCCGCATTAGTGTGTGTATGCATCTTGGTATGTGTGTGTGTGCGTGTGTGTGTGTGTGTGCACGTACACAAGCCAAGTAAACAGGGAACAGCTTGTGACCTACAAAGATATAAAGCAAGTGGTTAGTAGTGGTACTGCATATTCAAAAATATATGTTCAGTTCCATTCTACGAAAGGCCATGCCATATGATGTACTGTCATCATTGATGCACTCGCTTAAATCAAGCATCACGTGAAAACTGTGCCATACTTTGCCAAACCACATTCACTATGGGGCTCCGCAACCACACATTAATACTTGGTCTCAATGAGTAGTGTTAGCCTGCCTTTGCTTACATCCAGACGATAAACTTTACAACATCACTAAACGGTCCAACGCTTGTTAGGACTTGTTTTCTGGAAGGAAACTGTGGACGGCTCTTTTTTCTGACATTTCCAACGTAACACTAACGTCACCACAGTGAGCCAAGTGTAAGGTTTTCAACTCAAGTGCGACCGTAACCGGGGAATATTTTGGTTACTTTATTGAACCAACCGGGTGATTTAAATATCTGCGAGGCAGCAGCCAATGACAACAATTACCAACAAGTTTGATCGGATTGGAAATTTTAGCGACACTTTTGCGCAAAGTTGCAAAGCTGTTGTGTCACATTCCCCGCTCCAGCAGTATGCTGACTTTGCTTGGCCCAGTGCAAATAAATGATTCCCACACTGCCAACATCTTCTGCATTTTCCAGCTATTCTTAATAGTCTATTAATTGGCCCTTGCGCTCTGTGTTAAGGTGATGCTGATGCGCTCCACCAGTTAATGATGTAAAACACAAGTTTTTTTGAAAAAATAAAACAAAGCGCCAAATACTTAACTGAGCTTCGAAATAATTACCTTACAAACAAATAGTAGAATATCCAAATAATTCAGGGCCAGCCCTAGTGAGCCTGCAGGTGCATGCATATCTAAATGTGACCCTTCCTTTTCTTACCAGGTCGTCACATATTCCCCGTCAGAGCGTTTACTGAAGACCATTTATTTGCTTTTAACCACTTTGTCGAGAGATTGTGTACGTTCACCTGACTCACTTCCTCTTCGGTACTTCAATAACCTCTGCTCTTTAAAATAAAGCAGTCACTTTAAAGTTCTCATCCATTTTCACACCTTTCTTAGTTGGTAGTTTGTCTGTGAAATTTGAATTATCCACTAGCCAAAATTGAATGCAAACACTCTCAAAATGTTGTTTGTTCTACTCAATTTATTGACCCCAGTCATGATTATGTACCTTACATGTACTCTACGAGGACCGAGTCTGAGTTTTTACTAAGAATACATGAACCAAACTAGATCATTCCAAACAAACAAATACACTCAAACGTTGCATAAATAGCGTCCTTTAATATGCTTAAAGGAATAGTTTGTACATTTTCAGGAATGAAAAAGATGCCCTTTTCTCTTTCTTGCAAAGTCTTAAAATGATCTGTACCCCTCTTTTTGTATGTCTGCGAACACTCAATATGAAGCTACAGTACAGTCAGCAGAGAATAAGCTTTGTTTAACATAGATATAGCAGTCTTTATTAAGTAAGAATCATGGGGGAAAAAAGGACTGTGTGTAATGTGAAACGGATCACTTAGTGACAAACCCACAAGCAATTCCCCTCACCTGTATGGAACTGTATCAGATATATGAGCTCTTTCTGTTGGTTTTATGATCCACATAACTTTACTGGGTTGGTTCTCTCAGAGTGTTGTTCAGGTTCATCAGCTGACTGAAACAGCACTTTCTAACACATCTTGTTTGTGTGCTCTGTTGACGAAATTGTGAAAAACAGTTAAAGATCCCACTCTGGGGGCGCCCTTTGTTCAGTTGGTAGGGCGTCCCCCCCGGGCCGGGCCCAGCAGCAGACACGGGTTCGATTCCCGCCCGCGGTCGTTCTCTGCATGTCACTCCCCTCTCTGCCCCATTTCACCTCTGTCTCTCTGCACTGTCAATAAAGCATAAAAATGCCAAAAAAATATCTTAAAAAAAAAAAAAAAATCCCACTCTGGAACCTGGTCTCAAGTGTACGTTTTCAAGGCTGCATTTGCTTTTATCATGTGTATGATAGGCCACAAACGTAAAAAATGCCTTAGCGTTTGTGACGTTATCGTAACTGTTATAAAGCCCCTCTGAATTCAACAAACTGAAAAACACACTCTGCTTTGTAAAGGTAGGGTGGACGGACCCTGGCCTGCAGACTTGCCCACTTCATAGACACACTGATCCATAAAGCTCTCTTGGCATCTTACCTCCATATTTATGCAATTGTGTTTAGCAACTGCTGGAAATGATATTCTCCCCTCCAAAGATGCATGCTGAGCTCGGGGAAAGAGACTTGATGTATGCTGGAACACTCAAAACATGAGGAACCTTTATCTTGGCAAACTATTTAATCGGTTGTCTTTGATTTGGAGGAATGCCCACGTCAGTGATTTTACCATTATTACAACCATTTGCAATACACAATTGTAACATCAGTCTCATTTACTTCTGAATATAACTCTTTAATTTTGTGTTTATCAAAAATAAAATAAATTATCTACATATCTAGAGTATTTTAAATACTTGTTATGGCACACAGTAAAGTGTTTGCTGTCCTTTTATCAGTCTTACTTCATCTTTTTGATGAAGTGATTTTTTGCGAACATTGATTATTCTCTAAATATTTAATCTAATCAATCTAAGTCTTCTATGTTTTGTATAATCTGTTGCTTGGCCAAGAAACTCCACAAAATACATTCATAATATCAGTGAGGTTCTCTCCACAAAACCAGAAGAAAACAGTTACTGGACTGCAATTAAAAAAAAACTAATTTGATTATTTGAAAAGGATTTTTTATTTTATTTTCATAATCATCATTATATATGGCAGGTCAATATGATTCTAAATGTTCCCTATTTCATTAAAATGTGTATACATGAGAAGGCTTGCTAAGTTCCAAGCATTACATAACATAATGCACATGTCAGGGGATGGATTTATTTCCAAGTGACATGGGATTGATCAGTTATGTTGCCAGAAATAACATTAAGAATAGATAAATATAAAACCTGTTGCCTAAACCAACCACAAAAAAAAGTGCAACAGATCATAAACAATCAACAGTTCAATCAATCGTTTTTTCAGGTAGCCTATAGCCTACTCTTTACAACATTACTCTTGTCCTTGCCATATTGCCTGATTGTTAGTAGTAGTAGTAGTAGTAGTAGTAGTAGTAGTAGTAGTAGTAGTAATAGTAGTAAGCCTAGGCTATAACCTCCCTCCGTTGCGTCATCCTGGGCGGGGGGTGTAGGTTGCTCCTTTTAAACCAACGCTATAACACTTGAGAGCCACCTCAAGAACCCATGACAGACTTCTATGTCACATCAGAGGACTGGTGGACCTCACACTCGCAGCTTTGTGGACGCGCTATACGCTCCGCTCCGAGGGGTTGGAAGTTGGATAATTAGACCACTGAGGACTGGTCTACCTCGGACGGAAAACTTTTAATTGGAAACCGGCGAGCACTTAGGGAAATCACTTGGGGCGATTTGATATTGTTGGACTGTAGGCTCATGATCATGAAATGAACATCAGGCTACCAACATAAGAGAGCTGATATTCTTGTAGAGGAGCCAGCGGAACGCGCAGAAGAAGCGGACGCAGGAGAAGACGCACGTGTGCCGCGTTGTGCTTTTGCGCGCTAGTTAAGGTGTGAACGCTTTTACCTGGGGGATTAGGATCTGAATTATTTGTGCGTCTGGTCACTTTGAGGAAGAAGATTGGC
This sequence comes from Hyperoplus immaculatus, assembly GCA_949357725.1. Taxonomy (NCBI): domain Eukaryota; kingdom Metazoa; phylum Chordata; class Actinopteri; order Uranoscopiformes; family Ammodytidae; genus Hyperoplus; species Hyperoplus immaculatus. Next base: position 4,888,228 of record OX442363.1, on the reverse strand, counting down.
AGGGAGTTTGTGGGCGAGATGCAGCGGAGGGAGGCGTCGCATCTGCGGTTGCTGATCCTCACCGTGGTGTCGGTGACAGTCCGTGGATTCCCCACGAACGTAAAGGCGACTTCAGTCCACGACAAAACACCAACTGCGTCTGTCCCTGAGGTAAAAAACTATATTCTTCTGTCTCCCATGATTTCAAAATTATAAATCAAATTGAATGCAATATTTTTTTTTTAAAGAAACAGTCAAAAGGAACGGTGGTGCTTTTGAAACCCGAGAATTAATTCATAGGTTACCTTGAGTGAAGGTGTAGGGAAGTGTAGCTGCTACGTGCAGATTGAGAGTTATGTGTGATTACATTTCTAAACCTTGGAAATAAACCATGCGAAAGAGCTGCTCAGGTCAGTTGTCTTTTTTCTCATTGGTAATCATCATTGATTTAACTGAAGACTGTGGAGCCCTAATTGCAAGCAGGCAATATTCATTCTCTCTTGATTTACATTCTTCTCCACACCTAAGTACATTTTCTCTACTTATTTTATATTTGGTGCTTGATGCACACAATATTGTGAACACATCCATCCAATTGTAGCAATGAGTGCTAAATAAATAAACAAACACATCTCACTTAGTTTATAAAGCTACAGCTACCTACACACAGGAAGAACAACGTTTCACTGACCTAACATCCAAGTGACCTGTATTTGTCTCCTGATGTCTGTTACCATGGGAAAAACCATATTCACTCTCTTAGGCGTACTGTACGTAAGGTTTTCCCTTATCATTATATGGGTTTGCATAGGAAAAAAGTTCCACATTGCTTCCATGTGTACATCTCCTCCAGTCACTAATGTGTTTTGCAGCATTTTTGCCATCATAAATCACTTATGGCAGTTTTGACTTGTCAAGATGCATCAACAGCAGCTCCAGGTTCATATATGGGCGTACTGCATTGTGTCAGCACGCACCTCCATAGAAACCACTGGGTGATCTGAAGTGCGGAGGAGCTTGAGTTTTCCTGCAGTCGTTCATACCCTGGCCTGCGTTCCAAATCACATACTCTTTCTTTTTACTACACTACATACTAAAATACAGACGAGTTTTAGGGCCACAGGAGAGAAAAATAAATCAGATAAGGAAGATTTTTCTTTTCATTATGTTGAGAAATGTCAAGAATAAAGACGAAGACTCCAAAATGCTATTGGAGTTAGTGGGGCATTTATGCATTTTCAGCATACTACAATTGACGTGCATGTATTGGGACATCCTAAATATTTTTTTGGCATACTAAATAGTAGGGAAGTATGGGAATTGGAACACAGGGCTGGTGTCAGTGAAGGACTGAAACACATTTTTTCAGTTCTGTTTTATGTAGTGCTCAAGCTGCAGTGTACATGCAGTCTTAAGGTGAATTAACCTCCACTTCGAACCGGCTCACACAGAGAATCTCAGTCAAGTCTTATGAATGGACAGATGACTGGCTGGTTTTTAGTCTCTTGGCAGAAAAGCATGGCATTTACACAGTTGGTGAATAGCAGGTGAAAGAACATTTGGACTCGTTTTGGTTAAAATGGCAAGATAACAGCGGTTGGCTGTGTTGCCTGACATTTTCAGCTTGCCTTTTAATTTTTTTTAGCATCCTGTGTTGCTTTTTAGTTCTGCTTTGTTAAAGCTGAAACTTTTGGCAATACAAACAATACAATGCATAAATAAGGTTTTGTTCATCGCTGCTTTTTGAGATAACTTAAAGACCTACTTCACCGGTGGAAATATGAAGGTGCATTTAACTTTGAGATCAAATGTAGTATACATTTGCAAAAATGTTAGAAATCGGTTCATCCTAGCCTGAGAAAAGGCAGAAAGAGTGTTTTATGGTCTCACTGTCTAACCCTACATTTTCCCATGTGTGACATCACACATGGGAAAATGTAGGGTTAGGATTAACAGGACAGCTGGGCTAAGAGAAGACTGAGGGAAGACTGAGGGAAGAAAAACCTAATTCATTATATTATAATAGAGATTTTATAATGATAGAACACCGGTTCCTTATGGGTGAAGTATTCCTTTAAGATTTCATTATGCCTCAAACTAACAACATTCGTACAACGCGGTATCTGTGTCTGAAGGCCAAGGTGTTTATACCTGACTGGCTTCATTTTGAGGTGGGGAGAAAAAAAATAAAAAGCTACGATCATTGGTTTCTCTTGGCTAAATTACAAGGCCTTCCCAACCTCTCTCCGAGAACTCCGGGGACTGTCTTTTCCTAAATACATTCTTGGTGTTGCACTCGGTTGCACACACTTAAAGTGATGAGATGAGTTGTATAAAGGATAACAAATCACCGCCTTTGGGAGATGTTAAAGTTAATAAATAAAATAAGTTTGGTATCTTTAGTGGAGTGTGAAAGATTTTGCCTCTTACCCAAATGAAGCTTTCAGATCAAAGTGGACTACACTGACATCAGCGGTTTTTTTCTCAATCATCCATCTCATGTGGACAGAACAGATATACTTCTGTTTTTAATCAATCCAGCAGTTTCAATGAGCCTCATATACTTGTGGTAAAGACAAATAAAAAAAGACCCAAAGCGTATTTTTAACATCTCAAGTCTCAAGAATAACTGTAACACTCAAGAAAAAGGTGGGTCTTGTCCTTGAGTTTGTGATACTTTTTTTTAGCATGAATGAATTTGAAGTGAAAATAACACAGTATAATGTATTCTTGGTTCAGGCTAGATTGAATGAACTGATTGAGTCTGTTAGATGATGTATAGATGTTGGCTTTGACAACCTGAGTCTTGTAGGGCCCTATGAAATCCGTTTTATTTTTTTCCAAATTCCGTTTTATTTTTTCACAAATTCCGTTTTTTCCGTTTTAATCTCATGACTTCCGTTTTTTTTACAGTTAACACTCATTTCGTCATCAGAACAAGTGTCTAATTATTGCGAACAAATAATATTCTAACAATTTAATCAGATATAAGGCTAAATTTAAAATACATCACAGCATTGCACTGTTTTTAGTGCTTAAAAAAGCGAAAAAACTAATTTGTTGGGTATAGGCTATAACATAAAATAAAGCCATTAATTGTGTGCTTCAAGTGAAACATTAAATATTCTTTTTACAAAAATAATAAAGTCCTTATTAACTTTGCAAGAAGCTGGACTAGAGTGAAAATTGGACAAGGCTCTATAAGTCCATGGCTTTTACCTGTGGGACAGCGCTTCACCCAACAGCGGGCTGCAACACCAACATACCAACATACTGTCTATTGTGCGACGGAGAGCTAGTTATCATTAGCATCAGCGTTAGCAGACATCACGGCAACAGCTGAATAATGTAACACATTACACAAGTTACACTACACGAAAACAACGGGCTGTAGACGCTAGAGTTATAATTGCGTATAGGAAACATTGTTGAGACTGGAATTTCGTACCACAGCGGCCGTTCCATAATACAACACTCCCTTTAGCAATGGCTGAATATAAGACCTCCCTGTGCTGTGTATCTGCGGGAGCGAGTGGCATTAATAATTTAAAAACAGTAAACGTTTAACATGATTACGTGATTTTAGATGCTTTAATCATATGCCGAATTTAAAAACAGACCATATTATTAACAATAAATTGAGTTATGTATATGTCAGTTTCGTACATGGATACATTCATAAGTAAACATTGAATAGACAGATTTGTGAAAGGGGTTTGGCGCTGTGTGTTACATTAGCGATCCTGCAGCCAGGCTCTACTTTTCACGGCAGTAGTTTGGTCTTTAGATGTCGCCAAACCAAAATTCCTCCCTAGTTCTGCTTTAATTTCAACCGTGTTGTTTCCCTTTGCATTGAAAATTGAATTTCACCAACCTAATGGCGAATTCCGTGACATTCCGTGTTAACAAGAAGATTCCGTTTTTATTGCCCGATTCCGTGATTCCGTCCGTGTTTTCGTTATCGCGGAAATCATAGGGCCCTAGTCTTGACACTCCTTCAAGTGAAACAACTCATCGAGATAACTGATGAAGTATTGAAGAAGTAATGATACGGGAACTACACCAAAGGCCCCTTCCGCCCTATTAGAGTTGCATACAGTAGCTGTCACTTGCAATAACTTGAATGAATGGTATGTTTTCATCCATAACTTGCACAAGTCTAAAAGAGACTGAATCTGATACAGTACTGCTGATGTTTTGCAGCAAAATTAATAAATACAGTCTGTGCATCATTCCACCCCCACTTTACAGTGTACTGTATGTGTGTGGGTCCTGGCTCCACTTGCTTTGTCTATCCTCACAGATATACACTCTCTCTTCCCTCATTCTGGGCTCTGTATGTGTGTCAAAGTGAGCAGTTGGGTTCATGTTGCTTAGCAGGAGCCTTGAAGCCCGTCTCAGTCAAGGTTTGCAGTATGAACTTTGCGTTTTACACACAAACAGCCACTTTACTCTATCCAAACTCTGGAACTGGAATGTGAACAGAGAAGATATTGAATGTGGTTCAGAGGGGGCACATTCATTGAAAAATCACAGGGGACCTGAAGCAGGAGGACTTGCCCACTGCTTTAACCAAATAATTTTGGATGGACATTCATCCCTCTCCAATCCCCTCCCAGGAGGCATGCTGTGTAGCTGATGCTGCATTTAGCAGAGGGCGTCAAATTCTTGAGCCAGTTCAAGTTTAAGTTGTGCGCTTTATGATGGTATATAGCCTGCACCGGACGGACGGCTCTCAAATGTCCTGCACCCTAGATGAGGTAAAGATGAAACTGTATATTATAATCTCGGCGTCAGAATGTACGCTTTATGTGATGATCGTGTGTAGGCTTGTCGTTCCTCGCCTCTGTGGAGTTTTTAATAAAGGAACATGAGCTAGTGCTTTCAATGCATGAATGGGTGTTCAGCTATAGAGCGCATGCAAACAACTCTATATTCATGCATATTCTACATTCTGTATGCACACATACTCTATAACAATCCTAATCACATTTTAAAAAGATCAGCTCACTAAAACTGCAAATTGTCAAAGTTTTAAAGAACTAAAACTTGGGCCTAACTATTTGGTAAAAATATCGAATTGCTATTTTTATTATTTCATTTGCGATCTAATTTTTTAAAGAAAAGCTTTAGTTACAGAGTAAACAGCTGTGTGTGTGTGTGTGTGTGTGTTTGTGTGTGTGTGTACGTACAATTAGTATATTTAGCGATAGAGAGAGAGAGACACACAGAGGCTCTGTTGTCCTGTTTGACTTCAGATCGGTTGCTGTTGTTGCATCATTTTCATCTCATCTTTTGCTACATTCCACCGTTCAGGTCTGGGAGGGCGACTGTGCAAGAGGGAATTGCATCTTTTATCCAGCGTTAGGAGGAGTTTTTGTAACCCATCTTCTCTAGCTAGAGGTAGTGTGTTATGGTGTCTGTTACCTTATGGGGCCTTCATTGGACCTTGTCCTATGGAGTAACAGTTGCAAACAGCTCTGAAATAGTAGTTTGGTTACTGGACTGGGCTTTGTTTTAGCCAATACAGAATAACTGCACATTTGTACTGTAGACAGAAGCCAGGTGTCTGCATTACCTTTGTCTAATAAAGAAGTCTAATACAACAGGGTGTAGCATACTCCGTGGCACAGTGAGGCATTGAGCTTAGTTTTAGCATTACAACCTAAAATTGACAATGCTAACATACCGCTGTTTAGAAGGTAGTAGTTACCATGGTCACCATTTTTTAGTTTAGCTTGTTGACATGCTAGCATCTGGTAATTAGCAGCATAAACAAAGCACTAAGGCTAAAGAAAAGTCAGAAGATTGGCCAAGTCATTAGGATTCCTTCTCTGGAAATATGCATGTCTGCATCAGATGCCTTTGCCAATACATCCAGTTGATGTTAAGATAAGTTCCTGGATAAGTAAACATTTCGACATAGCTGGTGGATGAAAAGTAAGGGGATCACCAAGGTCATTATTCATTCATTATCTTTCCACAATGGATATTTTCATGGCAATCCATCCAATAGTTGTCGAAAACATTTCACTATGTTGAGATTTTTCAGTCTGGGCCAAAGTGGGTTCTTCTCTTGATTTGATAAGATATTCATTAGCCTCTGAGCTTTGTGAATCTGGGAACCATTTCAGAAATGGAACCATCAATCAATATCCATCCCTATAGGTGTGAGCCAACAAAATGCCCAATCCTTACTATCCAAAAAAAGTTGAAATTGTTATACACCGGGTCCCTTTTGAATGATTAAATACATGTTTCCATAAGAAGTGTCACTCTTCAATTTTCTCTGGGAGAGGGTAAGTAATATGCCACACATACTCACACTATCCTCATGCACACAAAAAAACTTAAATGTGCTGGCAAACATGCTGATATCTTGCTTGGTGTTCACTTCTTGGGTTTCACATCAAATCGATCATGGCAAAGTGTCTAAGAGTCTGGCCAAGTATACAGTGAACTAAGCAGTGTTATTAACTCTCAGGCAGATGGGGGGGGGGGATACTTCTCTCTGTGCTTTGTTTCACCAAATGTGTTCACTTAATTGAATCATGGCTGTCCCACCCAGTGTTCCACTCTTAACCTTTTAAATTGATCTTAACTCGACACTTAACATTTTCCGGATGACAGCATTTTCACTTGGGGTCATAAAAAGGGTGATAATTCCCTTCCATTTCCCTCTCTTCTCAAATAACATTTGTGTTATACCACTTGGCTGTTGAACCGTTGCCCAGGCATTCAGCTGCAATTGCTCTGTTAACTTCCAATGCAATGATGGTGCAGTGATAGTCTGTGACTGTTAATCAATAAAACATACCCAAAATCATACTTTTCTTGAGGCTTTAAAACCATCAACCATTTTTTTGTGATTAAAAAAAGAGATTGACTTTATTGTATAAGAAGGTCAATTGATTGGTTGAGTCAGAAATTTTTTTTTTTACGTAAGCACCTAATGTCCTTATTGCATATTACAACCAGTGAAATTTCACTTGAAACTACCCTTTTGAACATATAATGTATACATTTTAACCCAACCAATACTCGATTTTTGAGGCTCACAGGTATATCAATATTTGATATTTAACAAATCTAGCAATGTATCTGCCAATGGTACTTTTTACTAAAACATAACCTTCATTCAAAGTAACAGGGCGTTTCACAGTTCAAAAACTGGACGCATACACCGCTATATACTGTATGCTGTATACTGCTATCAGCATCAATCTAGTAACAAAAATGGTGAATACATTTTATTGCACATTACAACATTTATAACTCCAACAACTACAATCTGAGCAGTTTACAGAAATTATGTCTCTTGACCATAGTAAATAATATGGATGTAGCATCCGGGCTGACCTCAGTTATTCACACGGCATCCAATAATCCTGGTTTGAGCGCGTCGCCATCTTGTGAGGGGGAGGGAGATAGCTGACGTATACCTCCGAGGCAAAGTGAGGGACAACGGGCGGAGAGCTGTCACTCAAGAGATCGCGCCAATACATGACATTATTTAATGTTTTTGTATTTGACCCAGTGTTGTATGGTTAACAACATAATCAATGTATTTCTCTTTACTCTCAGTTTTTAGCAGAACATAGTCATGGCGATGATCATCAGACTCTCCAGGACATCCAGCAGGAGAACCTCCTCCAGACCCTGCCTTCCCCCAGGTCCAGACCCCGCTGGTCCCAGCACAGTCACCAGGGTGTCCTGCCCCCACCGGAGCCTGAGGAGGACCCTGAGCTCTTCATCCTGGACCTGAGGAACTTCCCAGAACTGGCCAATTCAGACATGGGCTCACAGAACCCCAACATACAGGTAGGCAATGTGCACATCCCAATGTTTCCCATTGTCTAAGGGGGCGCGCCTCCCTCCAATTTTTTATGGACTCATTGTGTCATTGTTAATAGGTTTGGACTAGGGCTGGGTATTGGCAAGGACTTCACCATACTATAGACATGGGTCACAATATGATATATCATGATACATTGCAATATGGGGGATATTGGATTTTTTTTATATTCTTCCAAAAACAGATTTTTGGATATATTGCCATATCGTTTTTTTTTTTTTTTTTTTGCACAGCCCTAGTTTAGACCACTTGGTAGCATAGCAAAAAGAGTTTTGAAGTGCAGACGTTCCAGGTTAAACCAGTGAGGAGGACAGGTACAGGGGATGTGACGGAGTGATCTTCCATCACTGTGTGTTCCTCTACAAACCCCCATGTCCCGTTTCATGAAGCTGCGAACACACCGTACTGGCCGCGCGGCGAGATTACATACAAAGTCAATGTACTAGCGCGTGGCCGCGCGTCCACCCAAGAATCGGCGGCGGACGCTTGCGCGGCGTGTGGCCGCGCCTCATCGAAGCGCGTGAATCGAAGGCGCTGCCATTTGCGGCTCGGCCAACATATGCGGCGAACGCAGAAAATGAAATTATTTATCTTTTTGGCGTCGCCGCGCCGTGATAGCCAATCAGCGTTGAGATTGCCCGGTGGTCTGCAAGACGAGGTGGGCGTGTGGAGTGAGGACATTGGGCTTCCAATACATTCTGCAAATATGTGTATTTTGCATCTGTTTAGCTGTTGGTTTGTATTTAGCCAAGGTAGCGCCGGTTAGCATAGCACACTCACCCAGCTGCACTCAAAAAAGTGAACTCAGTGAGCTGTTGAATTTAATTAATGTTTTTATGTCAAATTTAATTAACATGCCTGTGTTGGCTTTTAAAACGTAACCCACTTCAGTTGGTTTCACTTAAATGTAAGACTTCTTAAAACCAAAGAACGCCAGTTGAGTAAATACAAAGTAACAGCTTTGAGTAAATCGCACAATCAAGACTGAACACACAACGATTGTCCTAGAGGTGTTGCCGTAGGCCAGCATTGCGCATGCTCGTGAACGTGGACATCGGGAGCAAGAAATTCAAACGTCGCCATCTTGACTACAGACGCATGGCAAGCACCAAGAGAGTTGTACTGAACAGCCATCTAAAAATCCTCATAAGTTTGAAATTACCTTTAAATGCAACATGTTTTCTTTCTGCAGTTAGGGAAGCAAGGCAGTGTGAAAAAGGATTGACCTTTTCTGTTTTTTGGTAAATAATTCTCATTGCTGGGTCCATAATCTCCAATGTGTTGTGTCTCTTAGCCTGTTATCTTATATATACACTGTGTTGTTCTCCAAAGTGTGAAAAACATTGCATCATGACATTTTCTTCCATCTCAAACGTTTTGGTCGTAACGTTTGACGGCAAGATATGCCTATTGTATTTGCATTAAACGTTGTAATTCAACTATACTACTTGTTTTGTGTACTCTTGGACCGATATCTTATGCACTATTTAGTAATGTGATTTGAATTAACATAATTATTATATATGTAGAAGTTGTTGATAATATATAATCAGGTGAAGTACGTTTTGTCAACCAGTTAAGTAAAACAAAGTACAGTGGTTCCCACACTTACAATTGCTGTAAATTTACAGCAGGATTTCAACAGCATTAACCTGTTATTTATAAAAACAGCATTTAACTGTTAATATAAAAGGCAGTCTGTTAAATGACAGTCCTTTGCTGTTATGTTACGGAATGGTAATGTTTTTCAAAAATACTGAACTTTCCTGTTAATTTACCATCAAACTTGGAAGGGACAACTTGACATGAGCTGCCTGCACATGTGAAGCTTATACAATTTTCTTCATTAATCCTCATCCATCCACATCTTAACTAATAAGTGTTGTTTACTTTATATCCTCTGGTTAAGTTCACTTAAAGTTGAGTTATATTTACTTGGAAATCGAAAGTGCAGTTAACATAATTAAACCAAGTTAGTCTGAAGTTATGTTTACTCAGTAGAATGAAGGAAACGGATTGCCTTCGATAAATCAAGTAAGCACAACAAAGTGTATTGTAGAGACGCCCCCTTTCCCACAATGACTTGCACTGGACTAAACGTTTGGTATGTTGCTATTTGCACCCTCAGTAAAGGGGATGTTTCACTCCATTACGTCACTATGCATTTTGTTTAAATAAAACATTTCTGTGTGAACTAACCGTTATTTTTGGTTATAACAAACGGTTTGTGGAAATCTTAAGCAAGATCCCTAGTTCAACTCAGGAGACAATTTGCAATATAAATTAATCATTCCATTGAACTTGATATATTGTGACAAGTGTCTTGGAGTAACAAACATAAGCTGATCTCTGTGTTTAGCATTTGAACAAATAGGGGACATAGTAAACTTACATATGGAATGAAACACATCTGCCCAATGAAATATAACATCCCCTTCACTCACGGTGCAAACAGCAACATAACAAACATTTAGTCCAGGTTCATCCCTTTTTTTCATTAACAGTATAATCCTGTCAATTTTAGTGACAGTAAAATAATGTTCATTTAACAGTATTAAAATGGCAACCCTGCTGCCAGTTGATTAATGTTTTTTTCCAGGGAAATTTCTTACAGTGTATGTAAGTTAAGTTGGAACTACAATGTGAGGTTAAGTTAGTCTTGCTTAATAAAGTTGAGTCATATTAACGTAAGTGGGTTAAGTCAGTAGAATGATTATCTTTGTTGGTATTACTCAACACAGTTAATTAAGGCAAATGTAGCCATGTTATGTTGAATGTACTTAACCTAGTTAAGTTGGTTGCACACAAGTGAGTTGATTCCATTTTAATCATAATTTTCAAATATATCTAACTTAACTCAGTTGTGTGGAAAACGTTGACATAACTGTATTAAGTAAATTCAACAACTTATTTTTTTGAGTGTGTGTGCTGTTCCGGAGGATAATATGAACCCAAAGTTGACGGCAGTGTCCGTGTGGAATTCCAATATAGTAGGCTACAGCGAAGCACCGGTGTTGTCCTCCGTCAGCCGGCACACTTTCACTTTCAGGTAGGCTGATGTCTGCCTTTATTTTTGCAGCTGAGCACACACTGTTGGTGTTAATGTGTTTAGTATGTTGCTGAATTGCTGTTAATGTGTAATGTGTGTATTTGCGATCGGGGTGCGTCTTCATGCTGTTTTAATGCTATTTGTGACATGACTGCCGCTGGTTACACAGTGAACCTACATCTGTATTTCTTGGCACAGCTGGACCATGTTGTTGTTGTTGTTGCACCGTAAGTGTGATGGGTCTGTTCTCGGCGTCGGCGTCAGGAATATATGGCCCAATATGATCAAGCGGCGAGCCTCTTGCGTCCACGCGGTCACCCGCCGCCCTCGATGTGGCGGCCGGCGGCGGCTGCGGTGACTATGGCCCAATGTGACCAAGCGGCGAGCCTCCTGCATTCACGCGGCCAACCGCCGCAGGGGGCCACTGCGGTGTGTTCCCAGCTTTACGCACTGTATGGGTAAAAAAGGAAGGGCGATGCTCAAACCGAAGATACTCATTTTTTTCATTTTTTTTCATTTTTCCTTTATTTAACCTCGAAAGATCAATTGAGGTGTGACCCTCTTTTACAATGACGTCGAGAATACAGATACACAATATACAATGAGAATACATAACAAGTTTACACACACACACACACACACACACACACACACACACACACAACAACAATTTAAAACATTCAAATCAATTGAATGAAAGAGACATAGCCTAATTAAAACAGTTACAAGTGTAGAGGGGCTGATTCAAAATAATAATTTTAAATTGGTTAACAGTTATGAGTGTATTTATTTTAATCGTATGTTGAAGGCTGTTCCAGGAGTCAGGGGCACTATGGCTAAAAGCGGTTTTACCAAGCTCAGACCGGGCATAGGGAACATATAACATGAGCATGTCAGTTGAGCGGGTTTGATAAAGCCCATCTGAAATAAGCAGCATTTCAGTCAAATAGAGTGGTAGCTTTCCAGTCAGAGCTTTATATATAAAAATATGCCAATGTGCATCACGTCTCTCCTTAAGGGAGGACCACCCAACCTTTTCATATAAAATACAATGGTGTGTATCATAGGCATCTCCTGTAATGAATCTCAAAGCAGAGTGATATACAGAGTCTAGAAGTTTAAGACATGAATGAGATGCATGCCGATAAACCACATCACCGTAATCAAGGACAGACATAAAAACTGCCTCAATAATCCTTTTCCTACTGAACAACGGGAAGGTGGCTTTATTCCTATAAAAATATCCAATCTTTTGTCGCAGACGACAGACAAGATTTTTTATGTGAAATGTAAAAGAGAGTTTTTCATCTATCCAGATGCCAAGATATTTATATTCAGTGACTCTTTCAATATGAGATCCATTATTTGTGTGAATAATAAGATCATTAAAATGTGTAATTCTTGCTCTGGAAAAGCACATATATTTTGTTTTTTCTGTATTAAGGACAAGCCTGAGATCCAATAGACAGTTCTGCAGAGTGTTAAAAGAGCTCTGTAGGTTCTGAACAGATTGTTGTACTGAATCAGAAATGCAATACAGTACAGTGTCGTCGGCATACAAATGGGCATGGCAGTTTTGTAGTGATGAAACAATGTTATTGATGTAAATTGTGAATAGGACTGGACCTAAAATTGAGCCCTGCGGAACACCATTTGTAACTGTTAAAAACTCAGTTTGGTGGCTTCCCAGTTTTACTGACTGAGATAGTCCCTAAACCAGCTACATGTAGAATAATCAAAACCAATTTCATGCAGCCTCTCTAAAAGCAAATGGTGATCTAAAGTATCAAAAGCTTTTGACAGATCAACAAAAAGTGCTGCACAGTGCATTTTTTTATCGATAGCTGTGACAATGTTGTCTAAGACCAAAGTGACAGCAGATATGGTACTGTGGCCTGCCCTAAAACCAGATTGAAATGGACTCAAAATGGAAGCACTGGATAAAAAGGTTTTCAACTGAGTATTAATGACTGATTCTAGAATTTTTGCCAGGCATGGGAGTTTGGAAATTGGCCTGTAATTATTGAGATCACTTTTGTCACCCCCTTTATGTAATGGAATGACGTGGGCTTTTTTCCAGACTTTAGGAACAATACCAGAGGAGATGGAAAGATTAAAAATATGGGTTATTTGTTTTGATATGATAAGTGCAGAGAGATTTATTGAAAATGGGTCCAAATTGTCCTCTCCCATGTACTTCCTGGGGTTGATGGCAAGAAGCGCATCTACAACAATACTTGTTGGAACTTGAACAAGGCTGAAAAGAGGTGTTTTAGAGACAGGTGGTATGCTATTTTTATTTCTGGTGGTGGAAGGCGTAGATACTCCATTGTGAAAGAGTTTACCAGCAGCTATAAAGTGTTTATTGAAAGCTAAACCAATTTCTTTCTGATCATTTAAAGTCTGATCATTTATTTTTAACTGACTGGGAACAGTGCTAGAATTATTTTTGTTATAATTCACAGCCTTCCAAAATAATGCAGGGTTGGAGTAGCAGTTGGAAATTAGTTCGAGGTAGTAATCTGATTAAGCTTTCCTAACCATGGATATGCACCTATTTCTGATTTGTCTGAAAGCAGTCCACTTAGAGTTTTCACCAGAGCGTCTAGCTAGGGCCCATGCTTTATTTCTCTCTGCAAATATATCGGACAATTCATTTGTGAACCAGGGGTTTGATCTATTTTTTACTCTGTGCTTTTTAAGGGGTGCATGCTTGTTCAAAATGGAGGAGAAAGTATTGGTGAAAAATTCTAAGGCCAGTTCCACATCAGATATTTCACTTGTAAGATGAATGTCACTTTGATAGAGTTCATTAAAAAATGCTTGCTCGTTAAAACCTTTAAAATTACGCTTAATAATGATTTTGGGTTGAGATTTTTTAAGATGAATACTTCTGATACAGGCCACCGGGCAGTGATCACTGATTCCAAGCTCAAAGACACCAGCAGAAACTATTTTATTGCTTTGATTTGATAATATTAAATCGATCAAAGTTGATTTTGCTGGGTTTTTTAGATTAGGTCTTGTGGGCTCAGTTATTATTTGTGTAAGATTTAGGTTGCTACAGATTTCTTTAAAAGGTTCTGAGGCACCAGAAAGCCAGTCAATGTTAAAATCACCCATCATAATGACCTCTCTATTTACATATGGAGAGATTAAATGTGCTAGCTCACTCAAGGAGCTAGTTACCGCTGAAGGGGGCCTGTACACACCAATTACAATAACACAATCATTGGACGATAAAGACAATTCCAAAGCAATAAATTCAAAGCAGCTTCGAACAGAGACAGCATGTAGTAATGATACAGAATAATGTGCTTTAACATAGACAGCCACTCCCCCACCCCGTGTGGTCCTGTCTATTCTGAATAAACTATAATCATTTATTGCCACCATAGAGTCATGTGTACTGCTCTTCAACCATGATTCAGTCAGAACCAAGACATCTGGGTCAGCCTGAGAAACTAAGATGTTAACATGGTCTAATTTATTGTGCTGCAGCAAACTTCTTACGTTTAAGTGAATAAAACCCAAACCCTTTCTTGATTTGAGGATGTTTGGTGAGTTTATTTCTGATATGCTCGTGTCCGGGTTATCAACAGCGGGGTGGTCCATCATAGTTGATCTATTACACATAATAGGTACAGTTTTCAAGTTACTTGTAATCCCAAGTGGTCTGTGGCGTGACCTGTATGATCTGTGAGGAGGGATTAATGATGATCTGACAGACTGACATACAGGGATTGGGTGAGTTTTTATAGTAATGGATGTTCCAGGCCTGGAGGGGGCGCTAGATGCATGGGGACTAGTGGTCATGGAGGGTGTGTCACGTGACTGACCAGGTGTGGAGATAGTCAATCATGCTGGACAGAGTTTGCAAGAGGAGTGACGCTAGGAACCGATTTTATTGTTAAGAGCATGTTGCTGGCCAGAAGATGTTTCCCTTTGTTTAAATGCAAACCATCGCTGGCAAAGAAAGTCGGTCTGTTCCAGAAAACGTTAAAATTGTCGACAAAGGGAATGCCCATGGAGAGACAATATTGTTTGAGCCAAACATGAAGTTGGCGTGCGCGGCTGAATTTGACGTCACCAAATCGAGGCGAAGGCATGGGACCAGAGACGATACATTGTTTCCCAGCGGTCAGGACGGAGTCGATTAGGATTTTAAAATCAGTTTTAAGACTTTCTGACTTTTCTGACATAAGGTCATTTGAGCCGATATGTGTCACGACCATAGATGCAGCGGGATTACTGTGGATAATGTGTGAAAGCACTGAGTTGATGTGGGATACCTGGGCACCGGGATAGCAGAAGGTCTCCGCCCTCGGCAGGAGAACTTGTCGGACCATGGATGAGCCAACGAGGAGGCACTGGGGTTCCGCTGTTCGGCCTTGCTGCGCTGCAGAGCAACCAGGTGAAGGCCGAGCTGGATCATTGGCCTGCAGTGTTGAAGCCCGCGGTCCAGAGCGGCAAAGCTGCGTAAGTTGAGCCGGGTGTCTGGTGGATCCTTCTGAACGTCTGATGATGGCATCCTGCAGCATCCTGCGTCGGTTCTCTCCCGTGTTGGAACGACGAGACGTCTGGGAAACACCGGCCACATGTGGAGAGGAGACAGCGGCGGCGTAGGAAGCGGCGGCGGGCAGCGAAGTGACAGCGGAGGAAGAGGCGGCGGGCGTCGGAACAGCGGAGGTGGAGGACGAGGTGGCACGTGCCAGGGCAGTGGTGGTATCCCTGTCCACAGGTGAACCGTGGCCAACTGGACGTGGCTGGAACCGGGGAGGAGAGCTAGAGCCATTTGCCATTGATGGAAACTCCTGAAGGCTCATAACTTCGAATCTGATGCCAAGCTCCAGGCGCTGCGGTGCTGGGGGAGTCCGCGGACGACCACAATGTTTACCCTTGCGGGCTGTTAACCAATTTATCGGTTTAACAGGGGTCGAGCTCAGCGGGAATTGTCCATCCCCTTTGTTAAAAGTCGCTGCCAGCTTAGGTTTTGCACCAAGTAGACTCCACTGATCGTTGGGTTCGGCTAGCACAGGCCCGGGCACAGTGCCAGGAGAAGAAGATCCCACAATGGCGGAGCCGGACCACGGGAGAGTAGGATCATCGCCTGTCATGCAGAGGGAGCCGCAGCCAGAGGATCTTAGGGCGACAAGGTGCTTCATTTGAGCGGAAGCAACAGAGGATAGCTCCATGATGATGTCGTTTTTACCCCTGAGTTCAGCTTGCAGACCAGAGATCCTCTCCTTCAGTCGGCCTAAGGTAAGGTTGCATTCACACGTTTGTAGCATGGTGGTAGCTGGTGCTAGCTTGCTGTATGGAGCTGCAGCGTTCAGTGCAGGGTTGGTGATATCCCGTGTAGATGGTAGAGCCTTGGCCCAGCCTGGCGGGGATGGTGAAGCCTGTGCTGTTGCTCAGGTGAGCGTGCTACTGCTGTAGCTCAGTGAACGTGCTACTGCGTGTACTGCGTGCTACTGCGTGTACTAGCAGCGCGTCGCCACATTCAGCTCAGTGATCAGTGTTTTTTGTGTTATTTTATCAGCAGAATGTGTGAAACAAACAATGTATTTGAATCTCATATTTTTTGGGGCCGGAGCAATTTCACAACAATTTCAGAAATGTTTAAATAAATATTCTAAATTTGGCAATAGTTAACTAATAATGTGCACACTTTCCATCTCTTTAAAAACTATAAACATTTTAATCATCTCTGTTTTTCTGATATTCAGTATCATGTTGGGATCTCTGTCCACAGCTGCTTTTGGTCCTTATAAACAGTTGCCACTGGAAACATAAGCAACCTGGGTTTTGTCTAAACCTGTTTGTCTATGTGTATATGCAAGTTTATGACTCTGTGTGAGAGACACATAGATAGACAGAACTAGCAATCAGTTCATCTTTCCGTCCCAGTTGATTTTCCATCCATTTCTCTCAGCCCCCCTCCCCCCAGCTGCACAATAACCTTCTTTCATAAAAGGAGAGTAGACTTTCAATCTGATGTAAACAATAAACAGACTTCTCCTGCATCACTGATATCATTTTTATCATGATGTCTGAGAGCATGTACCAATGCATAAAGATGGTGGTCTTCTAGTGGTCAAAAGTCCCCTTGTAATAGTTCTATAAACAAACAGGACTCTTACATCACCATTACTTCTGCTTGTTATAGGTTTTCAGACAGGAACCTGCTGCTGGAAGAATCCGTCTCAGGAACTACAGTATGCTGGTGTTGTAATCAGACATGAGATACTATCGTTCCATGTAGATCAGGGTAGAGCTGTTTACTGTTGCCTCATGTGGTGTAATGGATTACACTGACTTTTGAGCTCAGCTTTATCCCTCATACTGTATTTCCGACTGGAGGATTACCACCAAAAATTATTTCTATGTCTCCACAGAGCTCTGACCACTGGCCACAGTAACCATTCAGTAAAAAGTATGTTGAGGATTAAAGACAATTCCAATTGAAAGCCTGACTCAGAATAGGTTTTGAAATGCTAGGAATTTCCCCATGGTATCTTTGTGTATAGCAATAACCATGGCTAGAGAAACGATGGGAAGTCGACAACAATTAAGAATCATAAATATATAATATAAATATTTACAATATTTACAATATTAACTTTGTATTAGCGAATATGAAAATAATATATATATATATATATATATATATATATATATATATATATATATATATATATATATATATATATATATATATATATATATATAAATTAATGTATAACATTTTTAACAAGGAGGATGGAATTTTCACAGAGTTGTCCAAAGATTGTGCTAAAGTTCGGAGAATAAAGAATATGTGCAGAGTGCAAAAGTTCACTGTATAAAGGTGCTGTGTGCAGAGAGAACTATACAAGAAACGTGAGTCAATGTGACACTCAGATGTGGAGACATAATGTTTTAATGGAGTGCGGTTTTAGTCTTGATGGATCGGAGTGATGCAAAGAGTTTCTGCCTAGGGTGCACGTCCTGTAGGGACGGCAGATTGCAGCAATATACCTTCTCAATTATATGCTTCAGCCTGACATTATCCTTGGCAGTATGTGTACCAAATGGTGATGGAGGAAATCGCCATTAGTACACAGAAAATTTATTAATTTTTTTTTTTTTTAATTCCATTTTCTTGACATTCCATTCCAGAGCCCTATGAATGGTGCTCCGGGGCTGACTTAACCGGATGACGACAGTGCTGTGCATGCGCCGTCGAAGCCATGCAAGTAAACAACAAAGATGGATGCGGATACGTTGTTTGAGTTTGAAACGGTTTAGACCTCGACATTTAACGATTTGGAAGACGGCACTCAAATCTTTCATTAGCAAGAAAGAAGAATTTCCGACCACGGCAAAAGTTTAATTGAACAGTTAGCCTTGGCCTGGGCTTAAAGCGTCACCTTGTTCATTGCTCTGATTGGTCGTAGTGCTATCCAATTGCGTGCAGTGTTATTTGAAATGCACGTGTAGGTTCCGCCCCTTGAGTTGGGAAGGTCTATTGATCGTGGCCAGACCCTCTATCGTTCTAGATGTGGGTCTGGATTTCCAGGCTAAGGCAGATATGCTCTTTCTGAAAATCCACAAACACCTCAACTCTCTTTAGAGCACTGAGCTCCAAGTTGTTCTGTTCACACCAGTGGCATTTATACAACTGTGCGTAGGATTCTCGTCAAAAGGTAGCGTACGGACAAAACACAGGAAGTGCTTGCATGCAAAAAACATTGAGATTTACTAAACAGTGCGCACTCACGTCCTTCGTGGGTTTCCCTGTATAAATCACAATCAACTCGAAATGTTGCACAGCTTTGTTGGCTTCATGTTACGCCTTTAAATAGTCAGTGAAAGGTCCCCAATTATTCATTCATACTGACATCTGGCAAATGCAGAGAGAAAAACCAAAACAATAAATTTCACTCAACGTGAAGTTCCTCTTGTAGGAGAGGTGAAGAAAAAGTTGATATATAGGGGACACAAAAAAGCGCTGAGCAGTGAGCACTACATCACCAAACTACAATCATAAAAAAACACTGTATGAAACACAACATATGATACATGATAACCATATGAAACTATGCGCTCTGCTATACGGAGGCATTGAAAAAAGCAACAGTTTGTCCTGTTTTTACTTTATTATTCACAAGAATAAATTCCATAACATGCAAAAGTTTTGTTAGAGGACATATTTAAAGGGTTTAATAACCGATATCTTCATTTGAATTTATGACACTACATCTTTTTCTTTTTTTTTCTTTTTTTTAAGATTTTTTTTTGGCATTTTCATGCTTTATTGACAGTGCAGAGAGACATAGAAATAGAGCTGTTAAGCGGAAGTGGCGGAATTACGGGGCATGGGGCCTATCGGCTGAAAAAAATGAATGGGAGTCTATGGAAAGTAATCTACTATTTTCTGGTCCCAGTCATTAAATACCCTGGATTACATATATGTTTTGTATGGGTCTAAATGATAATTTTTCATGTGAAGAGTTTGACGGTATGTTGTATGATTATTTGTCTAACGGCTTTTGAAAAAATGTTACGAGAACAACTACAAGTCTTGTCGCCTCTGTGACGTCACCTCAACACATTCCCTCCACTTCTCGACTGACAGTGCTAATGCTAATGGCTGGCGTGGACAACGCCAACAATCTCCCCACTCGAGAAATTGAAACTCTCCACATGTCCACTTGTGTAGAGGTTTTCGCCACGCTGAAGACTTTTGTCTTGTCATTGAAAGAAGGCGGTAAAGTGCATTAAAGACACAGCCATGTTTCTGAGCTAAGCGGGTGCCAGTGGTGGTGACGTATATCATAAGTGTCAAGAGCAGCGAAGAGCTGTAGTCCACAAAAGCGCTCTGCACAAAACCTGACCGTATCCAGCTTCTACTCGCTAAATTGTTCCATTCTTTGCACGAAAAAATACCATCTAAATCCATACAAAACATATGTGTAATCGAAGGCATTTCATGACTGGGACCAGAAAATAATACATTTCTTTCCATTGACTACCTTTGTAATTTTTCGAGCCGATAGGCCCCATGCCCCGGAAGTAAGGGACTTCCGCTTAACAGCTCTATGGGGCAGAGAATCGAACCCGGGTCTGCTGCTGGGCCCGGCCCGGGGGGGGACGCCTTACCAACTGAGATAAGGGCGCCCCCACTACATCTTCTTTGACTTTTTGCATTCTTCTATACTTCATACAGTATGATTCATGTAATATTTCCATTTATTTTACCCAATGGTCTCCATTTCACATTGTTTCTTGCGATTCGTTCTTCTGCCACCGGAGTTGAGCTTTCTCATTTCACCGTTTTTTTGTGTTTTTTTTATAAATCCCAAAGTTTGCTTAAAGGTTGGTGTGCGCCATCTTCTCTGATTACGCCACGTTTATAAATGAGGCCCCAGGTCACCATATGGTCAATCTTCCACCTATAAGCGGACTCATCCCCCCACTAGAGATAGCCTAATAAAGGTGTTGTCACCTGCCAAATTCAAGAGCTTGACGGACTGATGACAGGAGGTGCAGAGGTGCTGTTCATGTACAGGGAGAAGATTAGAGGGGAGTTCTAGTGTTTACCCAGCTTCACTTGCTGCCTCCCGTCAGACAGGAAGTCTGTGATCCACTGTGATTAAAGGCGGAGCTTGAATCAACAAACAGGGTCCTGCAATAGGTTCCTGAATACCTAGATATTGTATCACAAATGCTTCTTGAACTGCAATCAATGATAGCCTATTCCATGTGCCATGCATTCACGGTCTGCATGTCAATATATTTGGCCAATCAGATATAACCTAAAAGGAAATGTTGTAAGGGGATGCATGAAGATGTTTTGCTAAAGTGATCAATGAATAAACAATAAAACCATGTTGTTGGAATGGAAGTAATGCATGCAATATGCAATATGCAACAATGTTATCGCATATTGCATGTTTTCCTGCTATCGTGCAACTCTAATGCAGCACTCAGTGGCGGGCCGTGCCTTTTACACCTAGGCCTTCGGAGCCAATCATCCCAAAAATGAAACCGCTTAATAAATAAAAATAATTACCTCATGATGACGTCGCGGCTATTGTGATTGACGTAACCACCTGATTGAAGCAGTTACAGAAACATTTAACGAGTGGGATAAAATGACATTACACTAATGAGATTAAACATGGTGACTAAACCATCAAGAGCATTGGCCAACCAATATTACACAGCATGACAAGATGCTGCATCACGAAAATACCTCACGTAGTCTTAATCAATGACATGACCAAATAAACAAGAACAAATTCAAAAAAGCCACTAGCAACTACCGGTCAAGATAAATGTAAAAAAAAACCTGTCTGTCAGACCTTCTGTCTATCAATTCCCTTCAGTTTCAGTTTCCTTGTTTTGACAATCTCTAGGCGAGCAGAAAAGGCTTTGCTGGCCCTGACGGCCCACCACTGACAGCACTACAAGGTGGAGCTCTCACTGGTCTACTGAACATGTCTGTAGGGTTGACTGGTCCTTTGCCCACGCTGGCTATAATCGTAGATAGTAAATAATATGGATGTAGCATCCGGGCTGACCTCAGTTATTCACACGGCATCCAATCATCCTGGTTTGTGCGCGTCGCCATCTTGTGAGATTTTTACTCCGCCTCATTCCTCTTGCCGAAAAGGGGAATCGACGTCACGTCGGGGGGAGGGAGATAGCTGACGTATACCTCCGAGGCAAAGTGAGGGACAACGGGCGGAGAGCTGTCACTCAAGAGATCGCGCCAATACATTTTAACCTCCAAAAGAATAAAAACTAGCGTGGGCCAAAAAAATTCACCCCCTCAGTGTTGTCATGGAGATATGACCTAAACATACAGACTAAAATGGTTTTGTGGCCCAGGCTGTAAATAGGTTTAATAAGACTTTGAAAACGGCCTGTCTAACAAGTGAGTCAAAGAAAAACTGCTCGTCTTGGCGCCACCCCCAGTGGCACTTTCTGGTTACTGCAGTTGTAGGTCACTTCCTTATTGGATGCCGGTAAAAATCGCTGAGGTTGGGGCTTGGCTATAATGCGGTGATCTTTCATATGATTCCCCAGGGTCATAGTTGCAGTAGATTACATATCGTTAGCCTCAAAGCATAATTGCCTAAATCATATTTACTCTATTACTACTCCACTTTTACTCTACATCTACTCTATTCTACATCTACTCTACTCTACATCTACTTCTCGTGAGCCTAATAGCATAATTGCCTATGTCATATTTTAAAGCTGCAAATACACTGCACTGGCCCCCTGCGGTGGTTGGCCGCGTGAACTTAAGTGGCTCGCTGCTTGATCATATTGGGCCATATATTCCTGACGCCGACACCGTTTCGGAGATCAGACCCGTCACACGTACGGTGCAACAACAACAACAACATGGTCCAGCTGTGCCAAAAAAGACAAATGTAGGTACACTGTGTAACCAGCGGCAGTCATGTCACAAATAGCATTAAAACAGCATGAGACGCACCCCGATTGAAAATACACACATATTAACAGCAATTCAGCAACATACTAAACACAATAACACCAGCAGTGTGTGCTCAGCGGCAAAAATAAAGGCAGACATCAGCCTACCTGAAAGTGAAAGCGCGTCGGGTCTGGTGGAGGACAACACCGGTGCTTCGCTGTACTATATTGGAATTCCACACGGACACTGCCGTCAACTTTGGGTTCATATTATCCTCCGGAACAGCACACAGCTGGGTGAGTTTCACTATGCTAACCGGCGCTACCTTGGCTAAAGTACAACCAACAGCTAAACAGATGCAAAATACACATATTTGCAGAATGTATTGGAAGCCCAATGTCCTCACTCCACACGCCCACCTCGTCTTGCAGACCACCGGGCAATCTCAACGCTGATTGGCTATCGCGGCGCGCCGACGCCGAAAAGATAAATAATTTCATCTTCTGCGTTCGCCGCATATGTTCGCCGCGCCGCAAATGGTCGCGCCTTCGATTCATGCGCCTTCGATGAGGCGCGGCCACGCGCCACGGAAACGCCCGCTGGACGCCGATTCTTGGGTGGACGCGCGGCCACGCGTTAGTTCATTGACTTTGTATGTAATCTCGCCGCGCGGCCAGTGCAGTGTGTTCACACCTTTAGGGTTGTAGAGTAGGGTAAAGTAAATGTAGAGTAGAGTAGATGTAGAATAGAGTAAAAGTAGAGTACAGTAAATATGATTTAGGCAATTATGTTATGAGGCTAACGATACAGTAGTTCACCAACAATGCTAAATGTGCAAATAAATAGTCAGTACTTTACCAATCATCTAACATGTATTTTCCTAGGGTTGCATTGATGGACTTTGCCTTCTGGTTTGACCAGGGCTAAACATAAATCGAAATCGATAAATTTGAAATTGCCCTTTATCTTGTAATGATGAATGAGGCAGCTGATGGAAACAGTCATTTCCCACAGCTTTGAGATTATGCTGTATGTTTTTCATTATACTGTTCTGAAATGTTCTTATTCACTGCTAGACGTGTGTAGCTGCTCTGGCGCCATTGTTATTGGACAGTTACATGTGAATGCATTTCTAGGGGTCATTTATAGCAATTATCTACTTCTTAAAATTACAGAAGCAATTGCCTTTGATGTTGTTGCTGTTGTTGGCTGATTTCTTGGGTCACTGCAGTCAACTGTGGGCCAATTGAAGCAAGTTGTTGAGTCTAGTTATATTGTAAACCAGTATTTGCATTACAAATAAACTACTTTCTTAAACTCAGTGAGATTAAATAACTTGCAAAAAATCTATTGGCATTTAAGTTAATCGCAGCATTCAACACACATAATGTGCAAAGAGTACAAGAATGTACTTTGTTTTTCCGTCTTTCAGGTGACCATCGAGGTGGTGGATGACAAACAGACTGAGACGGAGGTGGAGATGGACCTGGCCAAGGAGAGTCAGCGCAATGATTGGTCTGTGTCCTCCTCAGAGTGGGCCACCAGCCACAAGAAGCTCTTCTGGCCTCTGTTCTGGGAGTATCCGGATCAGGTCGGGAACGGACTGGGACAAGCCAGTGTGGAGGAGCAGTCGGAGGACTACAGCTACGACCCAGAGGAGCCCGTCCTGAGCGGGGTCGGGGGGGAATGGGGCGGTCACTGGAACAAAGACTGGGACGCAAAGGATAACTACGGTAAAAAAAAAATACAACTTTAATTTAGAAATCTTTCACCCAATCTGAAAAAAGCCTGATTAAAGCCAATACAACTTTGGGAAAAAATGTAGATATACATTTAGTCGACTTCACTAAATTGCGTTAATTCAATGAATTTGGTTTGATTGGTCTACAGCTGGTTGTTAAAACATTCTACCAGAGAGAGCAGCAAAACTCTACTTTTTACACGCTTGGTGTTAACTTCCTAAACAACACAAACCCACCAACCCACTAGCCCACTGCTCTGATGTAAAACAGGGGTTGTTTTTGGTCTGAATCCCTGGCAAGGAACAATGATCCAGCTGATCCAGCTGTGCTTTCATCATTCAAAAACTGGCTTGGCCCCAGATGACGTTCAAGAGGGAAGAACGTCCCATTGCACTCACCCTTCATTTCTCCCTTAAAAACATTAAGGGAAAGAGACACAAGTGAGATGCACCCCTGCTTACCACTACTCTTTTGAACTACACATGTTCAGAAAGACAGGCCTGTTTGTTACATTATCTTTGTTACACAGCAAACAACTGCAAAGAGCAGCAAACTGTCCACCGTTGATTGATGGAACAGAGTTTACTCCAGTGGTTCCCAATCAATCACAATACACTTTTAATGGAAGTTTTTTTTTGTCGTGGCACTCCAAGCCACTTAAACCCCCAATCTATATAACATGCATATACTGTACATATATGAATACAATTGCTCCTGTAGTTTAAACAATTTTAGATTTGATTTTGTGAAACATTGATCTTAATATTTATTGATTTTCTTCTGGTTTTATAACGTAACATAACAGTAGTTATTGTAAATGTCGCCAATGTTTTTGATCTAGTGTGATGTTACTTAAAATAAACGATAAGTGAACAATGATGTGGTTAATCTAGCAGCCCCTCTTAGCCCATCTTCAATGCCGTGTTAAAGCTTTACTTTCCTCTAGCATGGTTTGTGAGCAACTTTACATCTCTCATAAAGTCGCCCAAGGGTCACCTTAAAGGGGAAAATATTTTCCACCTTAACCTGTTTTCAGGCCTTGGGGAGTACTACTACTATATATAAAAATAAAAGTATTATAAAGCCTTCGGTGGCTCCAGAGAGCTGTGCAGTCTCATATTTGGTTAGGGCTGAAGACTTGGAAGATAGATCCTTATCATTGTGTTTACTTCAAGTCAGTGATTCTTTAGAACGCTTGTTGTCAAAATCACTTTTGTCAAAATCAGTGAATCTCTCCTTACGATTTGCTACCCGTCCGTACTGTGTGCACGCTGAAAAGAAATCCAGTGTTAATACACAGTCTAACCTCTGTAAACCGGCATATTGCTAGCTACGGTGGGCCACTGGGTTACATACCAATTGTTTACATACCAGTTTACAGAGTCTAGGCTGTGTATCAACACCAGTATTTGACTGATTTAGTCAAAAAGTGATTTTGACAACAAGCAATCTCCAGAATCGCTCACTCCACCTTTTAACAGTTAGTTTTCTCACGCTACCCCTAGAGATTTTATTTGACTTCATGTTTTAAAATAAAAACATTTAAATCAGTATTAATTGATTTTTTGGTCAGTGGAACTGTTTAGTCCTGCTATAGTCTTGATATACTCCTGAGGAAATGATATCTGGCTATTTAGCCTCTAAATGCTCCACCATGTCCACCAGCTAGTCACTAACTTGGTTAACAAAAAGTTAAGTTGTGGGCCATGAAATCCAAACAAGCCTGTACATGGGTAATGTAGCCTTTGGCTTGGTGTGAGTGCTATTGATGCAGGACACATCCTCCATTTGTAAGATTAAATCTTGTTGTAGAATCTTTGAGGGCATGGAATAGGACCGCTGTATTAAACCCTAGCATGTGTTGAGTTGAGTCCCATTTGAACCTTTACTGGTCCTTTTCTCTGCCTTTCTTTTGTGCAGAACCTGCTCTCCTTGTGTGTTCCATCTGTCTCTCACCCCTCTGCAGGCCTCTGCCTCTGATGCCAACAATGAGCCCAGTATGTCTAACCTTGAGGCAATGCAACCAAGCTAAATGAACAAAGTGAAAGGAATTATAAATAATATCTTGTACTATCACATCTTTCCTCATTACCCCTCATACTATATGTTTCACCATAATGCTGTGTTGGTTTGTTAATTTTTAGCTAAGTTAGGTTGTCAATGAGGGGGCGGGTCTTCTCCCCTTATGACATCATATGGAGAGAAAACAGACTGGGGGTTTTGAACACAAGTTTTCAGAAAGGTGGAGGTGGAGCTAAAGACAGGGTTGTTTCTTCTCATACTTAGTGAGTCTCTAGTCACACATCAGGGACCCATATCAATGTTAAAAGAAACTTGAAAAAATGCATTTTCCTGTCTAATGACAGTCTTAATGTGAAAATGTGAAAGGGGTCGCTCTACAGTTTTCCTTCTGGTCTACAGATTCAAAGCATCTCTCAGCCAATACTGTATTAGTTTTACAGCAGCACTGTTTTGGTTCAGTCTCACGGCTCTCCAAAAAAACTGTAGAGAAAGCGCACACTGCCTTCTAAGACGCAAACAGCACAGACAGATATGGCCCAGAGACCGGCTGATGGACATAATGGAGCATTTAGCAGCTAGAAAGAGATGGATATTTCTCTCTGGAGATGGTGGAGGGAAAAAAAGGGCTAAAGAAGAATCAATGTTGGACTTACATTCCTCACGTACAACTCAAAATGAATGACCATTTTGCTCTATAAATAGTCTTTTTTGCTAACACAGCTGCATCAACATGTGTCTCTTGCATTGTGAATGTAGTGCTTTTAGCTTATTTTCAGTTGGCACATTTAAGGACAGTTATAACATTATACTTATTTTATATCTAATATGTGGGAATGCAACAGCATTGCTTGAAAGACAAAACATTAGCAGTCACATGATCAGACATATTAAACAACATCCCTCTAGGTTAGTCCACAGGAGAAGGGTCAAAGGGACCACTACTACTAACAGCCTAGTTTGTAAGTGTGTTTGGACAAGAGATGCATTTTTGTTGGTAAAACTCTTTACCAAAGGTAAAAACTCAATAAAGCTTAGTGATTTATTTATTTATTTTTATTTAATCTATTTATTTTATTTTTATTGAAAAGTTCAAAACAGAGTTGAAATGGGGAGAAAGAAGGGGAAGGCATCCAGTAGGCCTAAGGCGAAACAGCCGGGCCCGGAATTGAACCCAGGTCCACTGTGACAAGCGACTTTGTTATTTCTGTGAGACGGTTCTATTATCACAGTATAATTAATATGATGAATTATTGCTTATTTAGTATTTATTAATATTATTAATATACAGTATATCAAATATATCAAACGTTTCAATGTGTCACTGAGCAAAATATTTCTGCCAACTCTGTTTGTAACATCTGACTGACCGAAGAAGTTTCAGATAATGGTCTAAAAAAGCTGGCACAGGAAACAGTGGTTAACTTGCAGTAATGTTAGCAGATTACCTAGCTCGGCTACCCCATCATCAGTAAAATGAACATGACATTGCAGGATGTAGCATACACACATACTGTAGTTTCATGTGCTCATACTTTGACCTTCTTCCCTCGCCCTAATAACACCAGCTGGAAGTATTTCCTGCTAGATTGTTAGCGCAATTATGACTTTCACCGAAAGAATGCGATATTCTTTGAGTGGCAGTGAATCATTAACTTCAGGGAGGAAATAAGTCTGGGGGGGAATAATTCCTGGTCTGCAGATTAAAGTTAAGGCCATAAGAGGCGGGAAAGCTTTATATTTGGCTACTGACCGATCTCAAGAGGCTTCATTTTACTCTTCACACCTTTTTACAGGGTACTAGCATGTAAGCTAACAATGCTATCTCAGAATTGCAGAATTATCTTTAACAGTACTTTGATTTTATTAAATAATAAAAGCCTGTGCATGGGGCTTCTACATTAAACAGGTGTTAATTAAATGTCGACCCTCAAACCCAGTGTTGTACGATTCTCAAAGCTAAGGGTATAATAGTCCTGCTAACGCTCAGCTGTCATCAAGAAGACTTTCAGTCGTGCTGGCTCCTTTCCTCTCCTCCCTCCTCCTCCTCAGTCTTTTGAAGTTCTGCCCTCTCTCTTTCTCTCCCCTTGTGTTGTTTAAATACAGAGGTGCATGTTGCAGAGGTCCCACGCTGTCGCTACCCGGCTTTTTTCAGCCGCTTTTTAATTGCATAACACACATACACCAGCTGGGTGAGGAATTCACAAGGCTAACTTCAAAGGGCTGCTCGTAATATATTACTCCGCAGTTTTGCTTTTTCTCCCCCTCTGCAATGTATCCCCTCATTCATCCATGTTTTTCTCTGTGTGTTTGTTCAGAGTACGAGGAGGAGTGGAGCGACTGGGCTCCCTGCAGTGTCACCTGTGGACACGGCACCCAGAAACGCACCCGCTCCTGCGGCTACGCGTGCACCGCCACCGAGTCACGCACGTGTGACTTGGATAGCTGTGACGGTAAGAATAAAAAAAAGCAGAAACTCTGTGATTTTTAACCTTTTGTTTATACAGGTAAATCCAATTGAGGCCGAAGACTCTTTTGCAAGGGAGACCTGTTTTCCTTTCCCACGTTACCATTCACACACCGATAGCAGGCTAACTATTGACATTCACACAAGGCAAGGTGGGTTAAGTGTCTTGCCCAAGGACACAACAACTATGACACAAGTGAGCGGGGATCGAACCTCCAACCCTTTGATAATCGGCCAACCCACTCTACCAACTGAGCCACAGTTGCCCCAAATGTGATGTGGCAATATGTAAAAATCTGACCTGTGTTACTTATTTTTAATGAAGATATTTTAGTGGCAAAGGCCAGCATGATGAACTGGAGTATTTCGTCACCTGAATCTGCATCAACCATGGACAGAAAAGACAGAACTCAGCTTTGACTTTATGTGGCATGGCATTGTTGTATAGTCACAAACTAAAAATGGTGGTCCACCATATCGCCTTCAGCGTTCGGCCATTGTCGTCGTGGAGGCAAAAAGAAACAGATACACTGTGTGTTTCATACTTAATCATTTTGTTCATTAATGTTTTTTTTGCAAAATGCCAATGTGTATGTGTTCCTAAGATATAGTAAAACCCCTCTAACACAAGTCCCTGCTTTCTGTCTCCCTTCGTCATGCAGACTCTGCAATATCAGTGACTGAACTGACACCCATCCAGACGACCAACAGCACAGAATCTCTGGACACAAGTACGTTGTGGATTCACTGTTTATATTGTCCCATGCATCCACAATCACACGCATCAACACGGTTACACTCCCATGTTTTCATCTAGTATTGGCCTCTGTAGGAAACATTGTTATATGTATTCATTACAAAAGTCAATGGATGGAGCTGTGAGTGCCTGGTTTTTATATTTAGAAATCTCCCCTTCCCACCATGCTGAGAGCTGCTCCACTGTGTCTGTCAAAGACGTGATGAAAGGCCAACCATGCCTCCAACAAATGCTTTTTATTCTCCTTTTTTATTGCTCTCCTGCTGCTAAGCACGGACTGGGCCAGAGAATGTGATAGTTATTTTCACTCCGCAAACATAACAAAAGGATATAGCAGGAGAGCAGAACGTGATATAGTGTCGAACGTTTTCCCTCTCAACCTCTAAATGCCTTTTTCATTTTACCATGTCCAAAAACCTTAGTATTTCTTACTAAACCCTCTCGTAATCAGCCATGTTCATGTTTTAGAACTGGACTTTTTTTTTCAAACTGGCGCTCATCCTATTGGTAATCGAAACAAGCTATCATTTATTGGGTTTCTCTTGTGCATTTTGGACTGTAAAGGTTTTAATTCTTGGCACGAGCCTCTTAGCAGATTGATGGTGAGAAGTGTCACGTGGCCGCACGGTACCTGCATGAATATGATTGGACGTTACCAAGTCAGGTGATGCAATTTTTAACATCACAGTGCAACGTTAGACCCCTTACCTCACTTTTCAGGTTCCGAGCAGCTGTTTTCATTGAGTGGTGTGACCGTTGTTTCAACGCAGAATGAGAACAGGACAAATGTTTTCAAGGCTATTTCTCTTTCTCTCTTTCTTTCCCCAATCAATAATTGAAAGCAGATAAAAAAAAATATGGAGGCCCCTAACTTCAGCTATAAAAATGTATTTATTGGAAAGGGTTTGCTAGTCCCTCGCTACGATTGCGGCCCAGCTTCCCCTCAACAAGATCCAGACTGCTTTCCTGGCCCAACAATAACCGATTGACTTCCCCAATTACATCAGGACAGCAAAAACTCTTCAGTCACAGTATGAAGACTAATCTATCCAGACATCACGTTGGGCCGTATAATAAAAACTGCATCGCTTATTTCCAAATGTAGCACATGATTCCTGCAAATGTGTTCCCTTATCAATACAAATCTTTCACAAAAGCGCAATTAACTGGGTGCTACATTTTCCGTAAGATTACAGCATTGATTCCACAAAAAAAACTAACTACAGATCGTAAGACTTTTTGTGATAAATTCAAACTTCTTCTAATCTTCCTTATTCCCTCCCATCCCCCCCAAACCTAGATGTGGATAGCTGTGAGAAGTGGCTGAGCTGCAAGAACGACTTCCTCCAGAAGTATTCGCACCAAGTGCTAACCGAGCTCCCCAGCTGCCCCTGCTCCTACCCCTCTGAGGCCGTGTACAGTGCCGTCAACATCCCGGATGCCAGACTCCACAAGACCTACCGCTGGAGGGACGCCAGTGGACCCAAGGAGCGCCTGGACATCTACAAACCCACGGCCAGGTTCTGCATCCGCTCAATGCTGTCGTACGATAGCACGACGTTAGCGGCGCAACACTGCTGCTACGATGATCAGATGAGACTGATCATGCGAGGCAAAGGGGCGGGAGTGCCAAACTTGATCAGTACAGAGTTCTCTCCGGAGCTGCATTACAAGGTGGATGTACTGCCCTGGATCCTGTGCAAGGGGGACTGGAGTCGCTTTCACTCGGTCAGGCCACCCAACAATGGCCTGGACTGTGCAGATAACCCCCCGGAACAAGTATTTCAGATTGAACTTAAAGAGGCCCAGGAGTACTGACACTGTGCAAAATCATTGTGTCACACCCCCTTTTGCCATGCATGAACCCTGGCCAGCTGAGGTACTTTGGTGCAGTTGCAAGCCGTGTTGTTGCGAACCTTAAAGGCCTTCCTGCATCAATTGACATTTGGGTAACTTCGGTTTCAAAAATGGCACAAGACCTTCAACTTTCATAAACATATGAAAGAAAGACATGGACAACCGATACTGGTGAATACTTTTCTAACACCTATATGTGGACTAATACTCAGTCAATCATTGAAAGGACACATAAAATAAGTGCTGAAGTATGTATACCCCTTGTGAACTAAACCCTATTCCTTTATGTTGCTGCTACTCTGTTGGGATGTGGCGAGCGAAGGTGAATGTGTTTGACAGTAGTGTGTGCGTGTGTGTGTGTGTGCGTGCGTGTGTGTGTGTGTGTGTGTGAGGAGAAAAAGCTTATTTATTGGCCCCTAAACTATTTTATTCAAATCTAGTGTCCCACAAAAGTAAATCTTGTCGAGCTCTTAAAAAATAGGGTAAAACAGTCAAATAATGCTTCGACAATAAATTGTCTACATGTTTAACTCAAAAGATCTGGCAGAATTATTCTTATAGAGCATAGCTGAAATGTTCTTCCT
Source organism: Hyperoplus immaculatus (assembly GCA_949357725.1). NCBI lineage: Eukaryota > Metazoa > Chordata > Actinopteri > Uranoscopiformes > Ammodytidae > Hyperoplus > Hyperoplus immaculatus. The sequence continues at coordinate 4,856,485 of OX442363.1, read as the reverse complement.
CTCCACAACTCCCATGTCAGAACATGCTGGACAATTCATGCTACTAAAACAGAAGATAAAAGTATTTTAGATTCAATAAAGCACAGAGTAAAACTATGAGGTGTGAATAGCCCCATCTGAATTGACATCTATGTTGCATAATGGCATACTTTCTTTTGGTTGAATTCCTAACATTCCTGAAGCATTCGTGCTAAATTTAGGATGTGTCAACACGAAGAAATTTTAATATGTCAAAATGTTAAATGATATTTTATTCACATACCATTTTTCAGATCAAGTTTGCCATCCACACTGACATGCCAAAACAAACAAATAAAACATCATGTTTACAATAAAAACATCTACTACTTGGGCAACTATGTGGACCTTAGGGGGTTTGGCATGAACCTCCATGCGTGTTACATCCTGCTGTCATTGACATATTTCATTATTTTGTATGCCTGTTGTAAGATGACTGCATGGGTTAATAATACAGCCAATTTCAACTTGGGATGTCCAGGTTCTGGTCCCAAAGTAATAAAATGTACTTCAAAATCACACTTTTAACAATGCATATTACTAAAAATCCAGCCACTTACCAGACTCAACAACCTTCGGAATATGGGATTATTTGGGTTTGTCTAGACAGGGATGGTATTTTCTTAAATAACTATAACATAACATTGGTCATTTATTATTTCCGTTTCAGTAGCCATTTAAAAAACACAAACACGATAAAAAACAAACAAGATAAAACTTGATTTAAGGCAATCCAAGCTTTAATGTCCTAGAGACAGTGGTTTTAAAATTAATTAGAATCTTTCTGTTTCAAAGACAGTTTAATTTGGCTTTTATATGCAAAACAGAGGAACGAGATGCCATATTTTTCGAAGAATGGATTCCAATGGGAGTAAGTTAAGTATAGGTGGACATAGTAGTGGCTCGAGAATATGAACTTGAGGGACTCCACAAGCGAACGATGAAGTTTACGGATGGACTTGAAAAGGAGACCAAAGAGAAGGGAGTTGCAGTAATCAATTTGTGAAGTGACCAAGAAAGGTAGAGCCGGGTGTCATGAATGAATGTTAAATTTACGGAAATATGGCGAGAGGGAGTGGATAAATGATAAACAGAAGGGGGCCTAGGACAGAACCCTGGGATTTGAAAGTTTTGAGTTGGATAAGCTGAGTGCGACCAGAGAGATAAGATTTAAACCAGTGCTAGAGTGTGTCAGTTATTCCAATGGATGCCAGTCTGTCAAGTAGGATGTTATGAGAAATGGGGTCAAAGACCGAGCTCAGATCAAGGAGGATGAGAATAGTGAGAAGTCCGGAGTCTGCTGCCATGTTGGTGATTTTTACCAAGGCTGTGGGGGGGGGGGGGGGGGGGGGGGGCGGAAACCAGACTGAAATTGTTCATAAAGGTTATTGACAGGCAAGTGAACTTGGACCTGAGATGCTATTGTTTTTTAATGCCTTTAATGCCAACATGCCAACAGAATGCTCCAGGTAATAATATGGTATATTGTGTCAAATGCAGCTGTGCGTTCTAAAGGCATAATGGTGAAGTTCTTGGAGTATGTGGCTAATAAAAGGTTGTTAAAAACCCATAAAAGTGCTGATGCAGTGCTGTCAGGAAAGAATGCAGGAGAGCCGAACGCTGGTCGATAAAAGAAAGGTTCCCTGTGCTGTTTGACATTTACACGGCTGCTGGTGCAAATATCAGAAAATTGTCAAAGCTGAGAGAACAAAACATTTCCCTTGATAATATGTTTTAATAATTGTGACAAACCTCATGGTCAGATTATCAGCATCAACATTGTTCTTAATCTGCTTGTCATGATGTTTTCTCTTGATCCTGTGAAAAATTCCTTACTTTTCTGAAGACAGGATTGCAGAGAAATCTCCCCCCTTCGTATGTGCCATCCATCACTTTCACTTGCTATGCTGTCTTCAACCAGTTTGAGCATGTGTCTCAGTCCTCTGCTAAAATAAATGATTGGTAATATGAAAACTTTAGCTTGTCTCACAGATGTTATCCGACCTCTCTCTCTCTTTTTTAAAAAGATTTGTGAGATGATTGGATCAGTAGACATTCAAACAATTATAAACAGCTGTCTGCCTTCAGGTGTTGTGGCAAACTTTTCAACTATTTGTAGTAGAAGTAGTGCAACCATTAATACAATAAAAAAAAACAATTCTCTGCCCTAACAAAATCAAAATTCTGAAGAAAATTGTTCTCATACAAAATCTTTTTTTAGACTTACATGACTTTCTTGAGGGGCTCTTGTCTGGTTTCACAGAACAAGTCATGTGCCAGACTTAGGTTTTGAATGCCTAACTTCAATTGTAGCGAGAGTATCCAGGATGTTTTGGCAAAGGGGAATACAATTGTTCAAGTCCACAGTATTAAAACATGGTGGGTGACAATGAGGGAGTCGAGGCATTTTTAAAATCAGCAGTTCTGTTCAGCAGTAGATGGGTTTAACAGCGACGATCACAGAAAACTGAATCGCATACTTTAATGTCACAGCTAGGCCGCATGATTAAACAAGATCTAGCAAGTATACCTGAATGTTCCCGAGTGCTTGGCAATCAAAAATAAGTACAGAGGCTGCATTCTTTTGTGAGAAATGACAGAAACATTACGAACAGAGCCGTTTTCAAGCCACACACACTGACTCCATCAAGCTGAATTAACTGTAGCAATGGCAGTAGGACAAGCGGCTAACAGCGCATGTGTGGCTGTGCTGGTATTTTTTTTAATTGGAGCTGTAGTTTTTTGTATGTTACAAAAAGTGTCAATGTTTTTAAAATGTTATCTACTGATAGCAAGTTATAGTAGACTTTAATTTATCACAGTCTTTGGATCGTAAACTTCAAGAACATGTTTCACTTGTCCAGAAAGGCAATGAAACCAATCACAGAAAGACCATTCAATATACCTGCACTTTAAAACTCTCTATTAAACACATTATGTTATTTCTGTGAGGTGACCAACAAAGACTCCAGGAAGTCACTGTACCATAAAACCACAATTTGTGCTTGCAGTAGCTTTATATGTATCCTAATTATATAAGAATGGCATCAATCTTATCGGATACGTCTTATTGTTACACGTGTTGCCTCTCGCTTTGCTTTGTTAACCAAACACGACCTATTCAGCGTATTTCTGCCGGTCGATTTGATCGCCACTTTCGGTAATTATGTTATGTTTACCTCTTGTAGTAGCAGTGTTTTTAAATATATTTATGCATGAGGTTTTAGTTGGTCTGATTGGTCATGATAATCCATTCCCCGGCCCCCTCACGTACGCGGTTCGCATTTCCAGACCAGTTCAAACCTGGGGCTGCTCTGGCCCTAGTTTTTTCCAGCCCACAGCCACAGCTCTCTGGCGGTGGGAAACCAAGAAACTGCCTGGTTGGTACAGGGCACCAGCTCCGAGCTAGCCCCTGATTTTGCATCGTGGGAAATAATAGTGACTTGAATTTGCTTTTGCAGTCATGCTGGACTTATGCTAACCTCAATGTAGTTTAGTCATGGTGCATCTTGGTTTGGATGCAAAAGATAAGTCTGTTAACTGAAGTACAGAAAATCTCTCATTTAATTAACAGGGCATGAATTGGTTTAAAGGTCCAGCAGTCCAGTGCAACCCGATGCCATGCAAACGTGTCTCCCAACTCCTTTGAAAGTATTATCTGCACTCCAAGTTCCAGTGTTCCCCCTGGGATCAAAGTAACCTAATAAGCTTATACCGTGTTGATTTAAACTCATCCTAATCCCCCCTCTGGTATTAGTGCTTGTTTGCACTCAATTGTTCTGTTGAAGAGCCGACCCGTGTTGAAATATTTTCCTTTCCCTTTGGTCGTTTGCATTCCATCACAGGCAGACCCTTGAGTGTCCTTTGATGCCTGGAGAGAAGCTCTGAAAGGCCTGGGGTGTGAAAGCAAAGGTGAAAAGTGAGACAGTGTTGAAGGAGGAAGAGATTTCACTTATGTGTGTGTGTGTGTGTGTGTGTGTGTGTGTGTGTGTGTGTGTGTGTGTGAGTGTGTGTGCGTGCATGCATGAATGTGTGTGTGTGTGTCTGTGTGGAAAGACTGATACTCTCTGACTGATTTAATAGAACTGTTAAGTTGCCAAAATCAAATGCACCTTACCTCTTATTTTTCACAGTTGTATTTTATCACTTGACACAAAGGCAAACTTAAGTGAAAAAGAAGAAGGAAAGAAGAATGTGTTAAGAGGAGCCACAGGAAGTTGTTACACCAAAGTTGATAGATAGACCCTGAACAACCCTCCCCCCCTTCTCCTTGTGTATGTGTGTGCATGGCTTCAGTCTATCCCCCTCTCCTTCTCTCCTGCTGTTCTGTTGCTCGACTATGTTTTGAGGTTTCAGAGACTGACAGTGTGTTGCTTTAAGGACTTAATCCTGTTGTGGGTTATCAGGGGGCTCTGATTGATATGGAGGGTCTGTCAGGGACACATGCACACAGAGGAGCTTTGACAGAGAGGATTGCCTTCTGCGTAAGTCACCAGAAACATGCTTTAGGTTTGGTATTTTTCTGTGTTTGTTTTTTCTTCTTCCGTCCTTCCATCTGTCAGTCTTGTCTCATCATGGATAGGTGAGGACCCAAGAGTTCCCTGTCGGCTATCAGTAGGTTGTCTTTGATTATCGCATATTAGACATTACTTTGAAAGTTAAAGAAACACCATGAATGACCTGTGTGACTCATTATGTCCGTGTCCCGCTTGTTTACAGTATATTGTGTCAAACGCACAGACACGCGCACGCACGCGCACACACACACATGCATATCTACGGTTTGACATCAAGGTGCCAATCACAAGAATATTCTGCAACACTGGAAAACAAATGTGCTTTTATGCTTGAACATAACAAAGATCGTACAGCTCTGCTTAAAGGTTAAAGGTCATCTATTGTGCAAAATGCACTTTTTCATGGTTATAAAACATTAATATGGGTCCCTGGTGTGTCTAGAAAAACAACCCTATCTCTTTTTCTCCACCTACACCTTTCTGAAAACCTCAGTGTTCAAAAAAACCCATCAGATTCCTGTGTTTTTGGACTGTACACCACTAAAACAGATAGTAGAAACCCAAATTACAATTTTGATCCTTGAAAAATGCACATAATATGTGAACTTTTAAAGAACAGTTTCAAAATGGTTTAAGTGTTTTTATAGCTCTTTTTAAGCTTAAGAAAAAGTCTAAAGGTTCTCAGGTTTCACTAGCAGACCCACAAGTTTTAAAGAGAATATTTCAAAATGTTGTTGCATAATACATCATGATTAAATTTAGGAAATGATCTAGAACATGGTCTTTCCTGTCAATGACCTGGATCCCATAGGAAGTCATGGAAATCTACTCCAGTAGGGGAGACCGGGGCTAGTAGGCACACTTTTTACTCTAGTGAGAATTGCTCATCACCTAGGCATCTTTCAATAGTCATTCCTACATTAAATTGAAGCTTAAGGTGTTGGCTTGACATGTGTACCCGTCACTTTTTCTAACTTATTGTAATAAAGAAGAAATTAATCATCAAAGACACCCTTACACATTGAGGGGTCGGTTGTCACACACTATGGGGTTGTTTGTCACAACGTTATCTCAATGGGAAAAGAAAGCAGAACTAAATTTGAAAGTTTAATTTCATTGTCAAGTTGAAAAATAGGCCTACATAACTTTATGCATCTTAACACAAAATGAGCAAGGAATAAACAAACAGGAAATCCATATTAAGACCAACCTACTGTATGTAACAATATAATGAACAAAACAAATAGGTCTAACAATAATAGCCTACTCAACTAGGCTACACACATCTTCTGTTTCTTCTTCCCCAGCTGGTGTGGAGTGCACTGGGGTGCAGTAGCCTTGGCAACTGGTCTAGTTTGGGATGCACTGGGTTGTTTTGATATTATTGCCCTTTTTCTCTTTTGCATGCTAGCTGCCTTTTCCTGCTCTATTCTCTCCTTCTCTGGGGTGTCAGTGAGGATACAGCTTGACATTTTATTTTGTTATTGGGTTCCTTTTCTGGCTGCAGCCTTTGGATAACATGTGACAACCAACCCCCCAAAAAATGTGAAGACTAACCCCAACTGGAATTTCTTGCTATAGCATCAAGGCCAACAACCATCTGATAACTAATTAGCTTGCAAACAACAATCTAAACTATAGCTTACCCTTTGTTATAAACCCATTGTGTAAAAGCCTAGAAAAAAAATACTGAGGAGCTAAATATTTTCAATTTGACATGAAAAACACAAACAGTCCTCTCACCCCAAATTCAGCAGTCTAACTCCAAGGAAGACTATGTAGGTGACCTCCCATCCCAATTCTGGATGTGTACTTACCTAAATTTAACAGACAGCGACTTCTGGTTCCGAGATATAACGATTGTGACAACCAACCCGTATGACATATAACCCCGTTCTCCCCTACCTACCTCTAAAAACATACCATTTAAACAGCTGTATCACATCCATGTCTCTGTGCCATTGCCGGGAAATCAAAACCAATTTAATTAAAGATAGATGGGGTAAGCGATTCAGGAGAATGTCTCTTGACAAATCACTTTGTTAACATACCAGTTTACAGAGCCTAGGCTGTTTATTAACACACACAAAAAAATACGGACAGATAACAGATTGTGAGGAGATTTCGCAGATTTCTTTTTTCTTTATATAACTTTCCTTTTTTCTAAATTTCTGACACTTTCTTTTTTGTGTACATACTGTATATAAATCATAACCACAGATTCTAAATGTAAACATAAAACAGAGACAAGCAATGCAATATGTAAATAAATTAAATAAACAAATATATACACTCAACAAAAATATAAACGCAACACTTTTGTTTTTGCTCCCATTTTTCATGAGATGGACTTAAAGATCTAAAATTCATTTCAGATACACAATTGTACCATTTCTCTCAAACATTGTTCACAAATCTGTCTAAATGTGTGATAGTGAGCACTTCTGCTTTGCTGAGATAATCCATCCCACCTCACAGGTGTGCCACATCAAGATGCTGATCTGACATCATGATTAGTGCACAGGTGTGCCTTAGACTGTCCACAATAAAAGGCCACCCTGAAATGTGCAGTTTTGTCTCACAGCAAAATGCCACAGATGCCACAAGCATTGAGGGAGCGTGCAATTGGCATGCTGACAGCAGGAATGTCAACCAGATCTGTTGCTCGTGCATTGAATGTTCATTTCTCCACCATAAGCCGTCTCCAGCAACTTCGCACAGCCATTGAAGAGGAGTGGACCAACATTCCACAGGCCACAATTGACAATCTGATAAACTCTATGTGAAGAAGATGTGTTGCACTGCATGAGGCAAATGGTGGTCACACCAGATACTGACTGGTTCTGAGTCCCCAGACCCCCAGTAAAGCAAAAAAATGCACATTTCAGAGTGGCCTTTTATTGTGGACAGTCTAAGGCACACCTGTGCACTAATCATGATGTCAGATCAGCATCTTGATGTGGCACACCGGTGAGGTGGGATGGATTATCTCAGCAAAGCAGAAGTGCTCACTATCACACATTTAGACAGATTTGTGAACAATGTTTGAGAGAAATGGTATAATTGTGTATCTGGAATGAATTTTAGATCTTTAAGTCCATCTCATGAAAAATGGGAGCAAAAACAAAAGTGTTGCGTTTATATTTTTGTTGAGTGTAAGAATAGGGGAAGGTGGGGTGATTTGTGCATTTTGGAAGTTGCAAAACCCCTTGTTTCTAGAAAACTGTGGAAGAAATTGGAAATGTGACCACATATTTAAGAAGAGCCATCCATTTGACTCATCGTGTAAAGAAGGGAGACACAAGGAATAAGATATAAGCACATTTAAGCTCAAAAAACTGTGTTTTGCCTTTCAAAGTAAAATTTCCATGATCAAGGTTTTTTGATTATTGTGTCTGAACAATTATAGACACGTTTGAAAACATTTGACACATGTTTTAGTGCTTTGGTATGCTATACTTTGAGTCTATATAGTTAGCACAATGTCAACCCTAAATTGCTGCATCATGCCTATTATCCAAAATTCTGGGGATGGGGTGATTTGTGCGCAAGGGCCTGGGTGAGTTATAAGTAAGTAAGTAAGTAAAATGTATTTATAAAAGCACATTTATGACAGTTTGCACTGTCCAAAGTGCTGTACATAGTGCATTCAGTAGGTAAACAATGAAGGTAAAATAACAATAACCAAAATAAAAGACGTAAAGCCCATACATCCACATAAACACAGATAGTAGTGCAGAGGTAAGTAAGTAGTGCAGAGGTTAATGGGGAGGAAACACCAGGGTGTACATATGGGTTTTGAGCCTTGATTTAAAGGCAGAAATGTAGGGGGAATCACATTTGTCAGGTGGCAGTTGGTTCCACAAGCACGGAGCAACTAGTGCAAAGTACATTTCTGAGAGTTGTGCCAGTGGCATGGCTGTATACGCTGGTCACCAAAAGAAAGTGATTGTCTACAGTAGCTCAGAAGAGGGTGACATCTCAATTCCACTTAACGACACCACTGATGAGAGTTCAGATGGCCAGAAAGATGATGATGGTGACTTTGTCATTGTGACACAATGACGCACAAATCACCCCACTACGTGGGGTGATTTGTGCGACAAGACAACTTTTTTTCCGAAAGCTATATTTCTTAAACAGTTTATTCCAGATCCAAAGTTTTTATTGCCAGGGATGCACAACATCCTGAAATATATGTACATATTTGAGTTGGAGACATAACTGTCAAGGCCTGACTTTAAAATCACTTTGAGTAAAAAGTTGCACAAATCACCCCACCTTCCCCTATATACAATACATACTATAAATAAGATTCCCTCATTTTGATAAAAAGAAGTGATTTGTCAACAAACATTCTCCAGAATCGCTTACCCCACCTTTAACATTCAGCCCTTTTTTACCTGGATGAGAGGACCCGGCCCCCCCTGCAGCTGACTGCACGGTAAGCGAGCTGCTCTGTATCTGATTAGGTTTGGATTGGAGTAATGGATCCCTGTGTTAGTGCCAGTCATCCCCACAGCTGCATGGCCCAGCTGAATAAACCCTTGGATTTCTGCACATTAGCAAGGCCAGAGACCCGGTGGAAAAGTGTGCTCAGCCTCAGGTTTCATGCAGCATCCCTCCTTAACTGAACTCACACACACACACACACACACACACACACACACACACACACACACACACACACACACACACACACACACACACACACTGGGTGGGACAAGGAATGTAATGGATTAACTAAATATTTCCACTAATCCAGTCCACTAATGAGGTGAATCCAGACATAAGCCATATACCTTATCAACTTCTCTCATTGAAAATACGACAGGGCTTTTCACATGTGTATATCCATTTACTACCATCACATAAATGTTAACAGAATTATTATGTTTTGGTAAAGTGTCTCATTCATTATGTTTGTCCCTTCCATTTGTTCCAATTAATTTGGGCTTTCTTGAGTGCGCTTATTTATCACAATGACAGGTCATATCTTCCTCTAGTGTGGTCCCTTATTAGATACAAAACATTAATTAAAGAATATGTCATGGTTATTTAGCTCAATCAAAAATGCAGAATCGCACAAAGACAACATATGAAATGGGATGTCAAGTTTGAAGGATTAGCACAAGCCATTGCCATAGCAACATCAACTTTTTGGAAGTGTCTACCATCAACAATGAGCTCATCTGGCTTCAAACGTGTAAGGTCAACACATAAATGATCACAAGAAGTCATTGGGACACTTGATACAAGCTATCATAGCTTAGCATAGCATATAGCTTTTGATACAGTTCAGATGTCAGGTGTGTTAAGAGACGGACCCACACCGAAAACTGACCCTGTGTTATACACACAATCTGACTGCTTAACAACTGTTTGTGAAGACTGCTGTTTGCCCCAAACAGCCAATGTGCAGACAGTTCAGATGTTAGCTGTAAGCTACCTAGAAACTTGTAGGCTACACTGTCCGTATATGTCCTGTATATCTGTACGACAGCTTAGCCTTTGACCGACATCAGTTCATACCAGAAACTCACAATCATTCAGTTTCTTTTCCTGCAAGCTCAATCCTCAGACAATGTTTAGCCCATTTTGCTGCCAGTGAAAAATAGTCAAATATATGTTTCATTGCCTCAGTTTGCACTGGTTAAATATTGTCTGCAAGCTGTTGTTGCCAATCAGGTTTAACTAGTATAACCACAGTGTGCTCCTACACATTATATCTGTACAATTATCTTTTTCTCTTATTCACAAATATAAATAATACTCTGATGTTGTAAGTTGAGGGCTGAGATCAAAGCCACCATTAGACCTCAGTTCTACACATAAACTTAAAACTGTAATTATTTTTGCATTTGAGGCTACATTTAAAATGTTTACTGACTCCAACCAATACAAGATGCGAGAAAATGACAGAAGTTAGACCTTGTGCATACGTAGCCATGAGCAGCTTTAGGTGAGAACCTCTTTGGACCTGTGTGGAGGAGAAGCTATAGGAATGTATTTGTACATGCTCAGTATTGAGTGAGTAATCCAGGCAAAAAGAGGGATATAAAACTAAAGGCATGATAAAAAAATTGCAAAGCATCTAAATTAGACAAACAAAAGTTATTGTTTCTCCAGAGGTGCAGAAAGAAAACATCTGTTTTAGGGGTTCACTTGCTTGCACGGACGGGAATGCGCTCTCCATTACACTCCTGGCACCCTAATTCATTGCCAATTTGGACCTTACTTCAGTGCAGTTTTTCTCAGTTACGAGCTCTGTCAATGTTTTCCGTTTAAAGCTATAAAAGCCCAACAGGAACACAGGATTTCAAGTATTCAACAAAACATTTTGTTGTTTTGGGTGAATTTTTACAGTGAAGCACATTTAATGCATGAGCTAACAAGGAAATACAACTCGACAAAAAATGATCATTTTTCAGTTAAACACATAATGCATTTGTTTTAAAAAATAAAAGAACATATTACAGCTATTGTTAGTACATGTTTGGTTTATTTTTTATGGTCAGCAACAGGTATCCATTATGCACCCTGCAATAATCCATCCATTTTATGATCAGAAGTCATGCATTAATTGTGCATTACTTAGGCCATTCTTTTTTTTACCCTTATTATAATGTTGTGTTGGCATATATTTGTTACTTAATGCCATTTTAATTCTGTGATTTAAATGTGTTAATATCCAGGGCGCTCCGGTGGCGTAGTGGATAGAGCGCGTACCATATTGGCTCCGGCCTTCGTTGCAGTGGTCCCGGGTTCAAGTAGCATGTCATCCCCCCCCTGCCCCCCCTTCTCTCTCTCCCTGGCTCCCAATTTCAACTCTGTACAGTCAAATACAGCTTGAAAATGCCAAAAGATCATCTTAAAAGAAATAAAAAAATGTGTTAAGATCCAATCAAATTTTAAGTTTGGATTGTAATTTTTTTTCTTTAATGTGTTCAGTTCAACATACAACTGTTAACTGATCTCCCAAATAATTTTGAGTTCATAACAATTTTGTTTGAAAGTTTAAAGACATGCATACAACTTCGACTTGACTTACTCAGTGTAAATCTTCAAATTAATCTTCAATTAGTTTTTAATAATTTCAGCTAATATCAGCAGAAATAATAGCTGTAGGCTATCGTTTAAGGGATACTAGAATAGCAGGAACAGCCCCTTTGCTTGTGGGTTAAAATCTCCACTATAAATCAGTTTTTATTCATGAAATAATGTAATGCTTTTTTTAAGCACGAGTATTATCCATTCCATAAGGAGCAATAGATTACCTGCTATGTAGTCCATCCCTGCAAAGTCAGATTATCTAAGAAGATTCTTTGTCTTTATGCTGAGTCATCCAGTTCTGTAATGTAATTGATTCCATGTGGCGGTTTATCAAAGGCAGACGTGTGCTGTGCTCTCTGTTCATCTGTCTCTACCTGGCTGACAGGACCATCCAAAGATCTAGCCCTGCGTTCCAAATCACATACTCTTTCTTTTTACTATACTACATACTAAAGTACAGAAGAGTTTAAGGGCCACAGGAGAAAAAAAAAATCAGATAAGGAAGATTTTCTTTTCATTATGTCGAGAAATGTCAAGAATAAAGACGATTACTCGACTTTGTGACTTGCATGTATCGGGTTATCCTAAATCATTTTCTGGCATACTAAATAGTAGGGAAGTAATGGAACGTATGAAAAATATGATTCCCCTTTCACAGATAGCAAAGTTCTAATTTGTCTGTACATTTCAGCTGACATGTTCGCTGTTTTAATACATTTTCTGTCCTTTTGACCGAGATGCTTTATGGGATATTTGTAAAAATTGTTTTAATTTAATTGGCAGCTGGATTAGATACAAAGACAAAGAGTTCATAAATTCATAAGTTCATCATAAGTACAAATAAAGGCGAAAAATCACACATGCACGATGGGGTTACTTTTAACATGGCAACCAGCTTAAGGGGGTACACAAGTCAAAATGTTTTGTAAAACCACCAACCAATTAATTGAATTATGTTTGAGCTGTACAGGTACATGCATGAACTTTTGGGAAGTTTAATTTCGATAGAAAATAATTCTAGTGGAGTAAAAAATAATTTTCTCTCTGAAGTTTAGGGGAGTATAAGTATTAACATAAAAAGATAATGTTCAAGTAAAGCAGCAGTACCTCAAATATGTACTTAAGCACATTACTTGAGTAAATGGACTTAGTTACTTTACGCCACTATCCACAGGGGTCCACACCTTCCTCTTTTCCCCAGTATATACCTTGTACTCTAATAGTATTTGACCATTAACATCCTGCTCAAAGGACATTATGGCCCTCATAATGTCACCAATTGTTTTGGCCACCATCTATAACATTGATGTTTTAAAAGAACCTTTCATCTAATACACACAGGCGAGGTGACACCCACCTCTGGGTTCAAAAAGAGGATGACCACAGTGTTTCACACCTCCGATGTTGCTGTTAGGATGTGGTTTTACGATCAAGATAATGATCCCTAGACGGGCATCTGTTTGGACTGTAAACAAAGGCATTGTGGGAATACAAGCAGGGCCAGAGGCATTTGCCTTACTTCCTGCTGTGAGATAAAACCAAAGAACCAAGGAGGTGAGATGTCGGTCAGCAGGGATAAGACACAAGAGATCTGCTCAGAGAAACAGTACAACAAAGGCATCAGAGAGCTGCTCCATGTGTGTGTGTTCTGATAACACTTCTATTGGTGTGCTTCTGCTGTGTTGGTACTGAGGACACTGGCCTAGCTTTAGAAAAAGGTGCTATAAAAGATCTAGAGCTCTTTTTGCTAACCACCGGAGTACGGAAAAGTATCCTAAGCATTGAGGCCAAATACAATGACGAGATTACACACGACAGTTAAAAGTCTGTGGTGAAGTTGGAAAGTCGTTGACCAATTCGAATAGGGATCGCTAATTCACGAGTAAAATGTTATAAGTTCATGAATGATGCATCTTTGCTACAACCTCAGGTTTTACCAACACAAGATGTCCTCTAAGCTTGACTATTATACGACTGTATAAGAGTGAAGGTATTGAATATGTTTTCGCTTCGGTGTTGCGCTTATCAGCCTGCGCTCTTGCCTCACAGCCTGTTGCATGTAGAGAGCAATACATTATTAGTGAAGTGACCCAATTATTATAGGGGTGACTGTGGCTCAGGTGGGAGAGCGGGCCGGCCAATGATCTAAGGGGTTGGCGGTTTGATTCCCGCCCTGCCACTTGTGTCATGGTTGTTGTTTCCTTGGGCAAGACACTTGACCCACTTTTCCTTGGGTGGTAGGATGGCCTACAGGTGAGGGGGCCGACCAGAGGCCGCTGGTTGGATCCCGAGCGCCGGAGGAGAGGGTGTGATTTGTGGACCTGGGACGGCTGGGATTGCATCTACGGTGCCCACCATCTCTACCATGTGTCCTTGAGCGGGACACTTAACCCCAAAAAACTGCTCTAGTGTCGCTGCCGCTGACTGATGCGGCAGACCGCTGAGCGATGATCCCCTTCCAAAATGCATGTGTGTGTTAAAGAGATATAGGAAGGGGTGAGTGAAAATGTATTTTAGATTGGCGTGTGTGTAACTTACATTGCATGTGTGTGTTTCAATTGACAAGTAAAGCAACTTAAATCTTAGAGGACGTGTGTTTTTTTGTCAACATTAGCTTGTTGCCCATTGTATGCCTCATGATACGATAGCAAAGATCCATAGTTTGTGTTTTAATGACAATTTGCTGATCAGTTAATGATATTGGAAGTTCAAATCTGTCAACATCTTTACAGCTTTACAGCAGTAATTTACTTTCATCTTACAATCAAACTTCATCGGGGCTCAGACATTACCCTCTGCAGTGGGAGGGGACCAAACACAGAGCTTACAGAAAGAGAGAGAATATTAGAATGACATTAATCAGGGACCATGTCAGATTAATACAATTATGACGATGGAGAAGCAAAGTAAACTAATATAGCGCAGTTCATAAACACAGGATGTTCCGGCCTGCCCGCAGTGAATCATTTAGTCTGAGTTGAAGGGGTATTCCGACCCGAGCAAAGGCATTAAAAAGAACTACATAAAAATACCATTTCACTTTGACTGATACTCTTGTTCGCTGCTTCAAATCATTCATGATCTTGAAAGCCGTACTTATCGTATAAGCTCCAGTGTATTTTCTTCTTGATTTACTCGCGCTCTGAGACCTCTGCCTTTCTAAAACGCTGTCATGCTCTTGACGGAACTTGAAAAGCACTTGTGTGTATATCTTTGTCGGGGGGGGGGGGATTCTCAGGGGTCTAATGTTGGGATGGGGGAGGACGCTGGAGAGAAGTTAGTCAACGAGATACAGACGCAAACAAGCAGCAGTCATGTCCTTTTCCCTTTTAGTGATAAAAACCTTTTTAACTTTTGGCTCTGGGGGCATGGAGTGAGAAGAAAGAGAGAAAGGCCAAGGAATAGGTGATAGAACACACACACAGACACACTCAGGCATGTATGTTTTATGGCCGTCGAAGGGGCGGTAAATAGCGACCTGTAGTGCTGTGTGTGTGTGTGTGTGTGTGTGGTTAGAGAGCACGAAGGCCAGAAATGGGATATCTCAAGGCACCATAAACACAAAGATCTCTCACGGATTTAAATCGGGCAAGTTTTATAATAGCTCCACCTGATAGCTATCTGTAGCTTTCTGGTTCTGCTGGAGCCATTATGCGTGTGTGTGTGTGTGTGTGTGTGTGCGCGTTAGTGCGTCTCTGTGCGTGTGTGTGTGTGTGTGTGTATATGTGTGTGTGTGTGTGTGTGTGTGTGTGTGTGTGTGTGTGAGCTGCCGCCACTCATCCCGAACACAGATCAACTCATTCAAGCACAGATCAGGGTGTGAACTATATGCCATTTGAGATTTGAGACCGTGTTTACTCCTGAGCCACTTCCCAGAACTTGTCTCATTTATAATCCGTCTTGCCAAACTTTTTTTTAGCCAGAGCAAACCCTTAAAGTGAAGGGAAAGATAGCAAATCTTCGGACAAAACACACAAAATTATGTGTGTGTGTGTGTGTTGGCTCTGGCAATAAATGATTTGATAGATGTTGATAGAGTTTTGTAAAGAAATATATAAAAATATATTAAAAGTCTTAAAGGAATAGTTCAAAAATGTTAATTGTTTAGCTTTTTTGCCTCACTCTCTGGCTCAAGAAAAAGGCGACAGAAACCGTTACTGTAACTGTGTGTGCATTTTGTGATATACAAACGAGCAAAGATCGCTCATCCAGGCTAGCTTAGCTCAGACACTGGTAGTCAAGGGAAGCAGGTCAAAAGATTAACTTTACAACATCACTAAACGCTCATGTGTGATTGTTGGGACTTGTTTATTAGGGCCCGAGCACAGACATGTGCGAAAGCCCTATTGTAACCGGTAGGATTTTTATTATTATTATTATACTTTGGAATCTAAAATGGGACTTTTCCCCTACTTCCCCTGCCAGAAAAGTTGTAAAACTCTGCAGGCAGGTCAGACCTGCAAAAAATTGCAATGTATCAGTGGTTCAGGATTTGTGCATTACAATTGCGCCCCCTATGGCCACAAACAGTTTTTCGGGAAATGCATGCTCAAAAATTGGGCTAGAAGCCTGAAATTTCCGGACAACATGTAATTGCCCAAGGCGCACCTAAATGCAATTTTATGTCCAGGGCCAAAATCAACAGGAAGTCGGCCATGTTGGAATTAGTGCCTAAAACCGCCACTTTACATCTTTTCGCATTTCGACGAACTTGTCCTAGAGTTTTTATGCCAGGGACGTCAAACCACTTCTCAAATACAAAAGACCCTTGCCCGATAAGGAATTGCGGAAAAGATTTCAAATTCATTAGAGAACCAGGGATCTTTTTGGGGTCAAAGGTCGCGTAAATACGCACCTCATTACACTTTAATTCATCATAGCTCAGGCTGTGTTATACCTAGCTGCACCAAATTAATAACCCAAATGTATCTCTGCAGGCCCCACAAAAAAGCCTCTTGAAGCCCCGCCCCAAAATCAACAGGAAGTCTTTAAATGTGAAATATGTGAATTTCTGACTCGAAAATCCTCAAAAAGTTCAAAAATTTTTAACTCCTAGCAGGAACATATTTAGCAAAACGACCTGAATAGGGACACTCATAAGACATGGAAGATATACCAATAATTTTTTTGTTTGATTCCGAATAACTATGACGAGCTGAGAGCCAATATTCGCCAACACGGCGATAAAAGTCAGAACTCCACATTACTCTGCAGGATTAAAGAGCAAAGTGGACTCATAACAACTTTTTGTGCAAACAAAAACATGATAGGGTACGTCCTCCGACATGGAAGATGATATACCCGATAGCTTGTTTTATCCGGAATAACCGTCTTGCAGAACGGGCTTCACATTCGCAAACAAACATCAAAAATTAACCTGATGAACCCTTTGAATGATAATAACTCAGGCTGTGTTATACTTAGAACCACACAATTTCATACAGCGATGTACAATCCCAGTACGAACAAAAAAGCCTCTTGACACCCCACCCCAAAATCAACAGGAAGTGTTCTTTTTAGCAATATTCGCCCATAAAACCAAGTTGGTTGCTCATTACAATACAGATGGCACTCTCTTCCTACATTAAGTAGGAAGAGACTGCCATCTGCTGGATAGATTTATCTACACATCCTACTCCCACTAAATGGCAGTTTTGCATTACAAATAAAGGGACTGAAGACTTCGCTTAGCCCAGTGGTTCTCAATTATTTTCTGTCATGCCCCCCCAGGGGACAGACATTTTTTCGCCTCCCCCCTCTCCCCCAAATTGAAATACTATTGAGAACCTGCTAATATTTATTTATTAATCCGTACAAAAACACTGTTTCTGGCATGAGCATTCTGCATACAATCACCTTAATATAAAATTAGATGTTTGATTATACAATTAGCTGAGATAACTTCTGCAGCAACTTCAAAAAAAATTGGAGTTCAGTTTATTAGCTCAATTTGTAACATTTAAACAAGACAACTCAGTCTGTGTGAATCTCAGGACAGAGAAACAAGAGCAAATGATTAACTGAGGTTTGCATTTCATTCAAAACATTTCACAACTGTAAACATAGTTGGTGTTTTTTTATTATTATAGGCCAATATGCCTTCTGTGATGCAAACCTATAATTGATTAATGTTATAATTAGTGTACTTGCTTAATTTCCTTTGAAATAGCCTACAGAGACACTTGGAGACACATGTGGACGTTTATTTACTGCAAATCACGGCCTTTCGCACGGTAATGACCGTACACAAGCACGCGTCGCGCTTCGCTGTAATTTCGCTCTGCAATGGTCCATGTGCTCCAAACTTCACCTTCCTGGTAAGAGTCCAGGCCTGAGGTCGTCCTTGCATCCGTATCAAGCACGTCGCGGCAACTTCCGCGCTTCCGGCGACAGGTATTGCTGTGCCGCGCGCTCCGAAGAGGCACGTTCTCTTGTGCGGTCGCCCGGAGCGCCGAGAACGGCCAGGACGGCGAGCAGCATGGATGGGCGAGGGCCCAGTCATCACTGCTTGCAGTTTTAATTTACCATGTTATATTGCGCTGTATATTTTTACATGTCCCACCCCCTTTAACAGAGGTGTGATCGGGGAGAGAAGAGTGTAATAGTCCATTTCTCTCAGTCACCTCACCTGTCATTTGAACAGTACTCCTGGTATCCTGGTACAGTATATGATAGCTGCGTGTTGCTGATAAATGTGGAGCTGATAGCCGTCGGAGGATCTGTCTGTGACGGCCAGGTTCACTCCGGGATGAAATAGGAATCCCAGACTGCCAAATTCAACATGAAGAGAGTGAGACAATCTGCAATATGTAGTGAATTCAAAGGAAAACAAGAAGCTCAGGGTTGGTTGTACATTAACAGTAAGGGCCAAGCTTAGGTCAGTTTACAGAGATTTGCAGTTTTTTGAGTCGCAGTATCTCAACATTTGAAACCTGTTCCGAGGTCAGTTCTCTGCATGTCTCTTTTCTCCATTCCAACTCTGTCTCTCCAAATCTGTCTAATAAAGAAAACTACCAAAAAAGATAGATAGATGGGGTTAATATCCATGAGCAGAGGGGTGGCCCACAGAGGACATTGCCGAGAGTTGTTCAGAGAGTGGACAAGGGGGCGGAGAACAGTTTAAGACGTTTATATGAAGTTATGTCGGCCGCCATTAACAAACAGTACAGCTCAACGTGACAAGTGGCATCGTGATAATGCATGTTAAAACACAACATGTTAAACGTGCGCTACTTGCCCGATCCCTAATAAAAGTGCCTGAGTAAAAATAAGAGCATAAGTGTATAGTGTTAAACGAAATAGAATTAAAGAATAAGAGGGAATTTACAACAAAGGGAGTTCAACAGAAAAACCTTACATATCACATAGTCATCACAATGGAAGCTTGATTTTCAATTGAGAAAGAGAGAGAATTGTTCTGACCATTGATCAGCTGGTGGGACACACAAGGCTCCATGTTTACGTCCAGCCAGGCATGTTGTGACCCAAGGTACAGTGGGGCATTTGTTAATGTTTTTATAGACCCCTTTGGTGTTGAGCAAAGATGAAGAAATCTCCCGACGCGACATGTGTATATCGACCCTTGGCATACCCCTCCAGCTAAGAATTTACACTACCACCTACAGGGTTGGACTCAGTCGCCCTTCTGTACTGCCCCATGCATATTACAATCCTTGTTAGTGTAGCATGCTTATCATTAGTCACAATTAGTTAACAATATTAGTTAAGTTAAAGGACTACTTCACCGGTTTGAATATGAAGGTGTATTGAATTCTGAGATCCTATGTAGTATGAATGTGCAAAAAAAAATTAAAATCGGTTCATCCTAGCCTGAGAAAAGGCAGAAAGAGTGTTTTTTTTAACCCTATATTTCTCTTTCTCGTGACATCACAGAAAGAGAAATATAGGGTTAAAAAAACATACTTTGTAAATATTACTGTGATGTCACAGTAAAAGACATCACAGTAATATTTAAAAAGTAAGTTTTTTTTAACCCTATATTTCTCTTTCTGTGATGTCATGAGAAAGAGAAATATAGGGTTAAAAAAAACACTCTTTCTGCCTTTTCTCAGTCTAGGATGAACCGATTTCAATTTTTTTCGCACATTTATACTACATAGGATTTCAGAATTTAATACACCTTCATATTCAAACCGGTGAAGTAGGCCTTTAAGTTAGTTAAGTCTTTTTGTCAATTACACACACGGCAATCGAAATTACATTTAGCTCACCCTTCCTACATTTCTAACACACACATGCAGTTTTACATATAGGCAGAGGTGGAAAGAGTACAAAAATATTCTACTCAAGTAAAAGTATGATTACTTGGATGACATTTTACTTAAGTAAAAGTAAAAGTACTGGTCTAAAAATCTACTGAAGTAAAAGTAAAAAAGTAGCTGATTTAAAATGTACTTAAAGTACAAGTTACTAGTTACTTTTTAACAGCGGGAGGGGGCAGGGGTCTCTTCAGTGTAGGGCATTATATATATAGACAAACTAGTTTTGTTTAATTAATGCAACACTTTTACAAATTAAAGTGCACAAATTAAACAAATCATGTCACCACACATGTATGGATGTATACTGTGTCATTATACTTTAGATAAGCAAATATGGAGCAAATAGTCTGTTAATGTGGGAATTTAACCGGTCTACAGACCTAAACCGACTGCAGCTGCAGTTCTAATAATGTAATTGTGTATAATTGATCTAAACCATGGACATTGCAAGGTTAGGCTGCTCGATTTTGACAAATCATAATCATGATTGACATTGTGTAATCACAATTATTATAGACAATTATTCATTGATTTAAGAACTGCAACATGCACTTATTTAACATTTGAACCCATGACTTTAAACATAGCCTATCCTAATTGAACTGAAAACAAGGAAAATGCAAATAGCCTAAGAAAAACATATTTTTAATAATTAAATTAAAGTGTCAAAATCAAAATAAACCGTTGCAAATGTTGTTGATAGGGCACGTCTTTTGCTAGCAGGAATGTGAGGGCATATTTTATTTATATCTCATGGAGCTGGCTGGATAAGCAAGTTGCATTGTAGGCTACAGTGTTCTTAATTGATGACTGTTGTGGTGGCAAGAGTCAAAGAGCTTTAAACTTCCTGTGTTTTTTATTCCTTTATTGCTTGGTCATAGACCACTAGGATTCAACTTAAAGTGAGTAAACTAATTGGTCGTGATGTTTTGAGGTGCAGCTGGGTCGCATATGCCTTTTTTCTCTCTCTCTCACAGTCGCGTATGTCATCTGACTCGCGTGTCCGCGCGTAACATATCTTGCACATTATTTTAGTCTATTAGTTTTACCTTTCTTCTCGACCAAAGGCTGCCTTTCTGCCGTCTTCTGGAAGTTTTTCAAAGCTCCCGGCAACACGCACCGTCTCCATCCTACTCTGCACTGTTAAACTGAAAGCTAAACTATCAGGTGAGGGAGGGGCCGATCGCACGGCTGGATGAAAGGTTTGCTGCATTTAAAAGCCTTCACGTCTTCACGTGCGGTACAATGATAGTTTAACTAGGATTATTTTGTTTTAATGATAAAGGGAAGCAATGTTTGTTGTTATCATGTAGTCGCAATGTGTTCTCTCCTCCTGTCGATCATTCACTGTGTTAGTTTCCGGTATTGTGCCGTAAAAATAAAAGCCCCCCGCGATATTTCTTTTCTTTTCTCTCCTTTCCCTATCTATTTTTTTACTCAGTAACGCAGGTGATATAAAATGTAGCGAAGTACAATACTTCACAATAAACATACTCAAAGTAAAAGTAAAAGTATAGGTTTTAAAAATCACTTAAAAAATTACAAGTACACGTAAAAACTACTCAATTACAGGAACGTGAGTAAATGTAATTCGCTACTTTACACCCCTGCATATAGGGGATCATCACACAGGGACTTAGTCTTGGACACATGGTAGAGATGGTGGGCACCGTAGATGTAATACCACCCGCTCTAGTGTTACAAATAACCCCCTCCTGTCCGCTGCCGGGGATCGAACCAGCGACCTTATGGTTACTAGTCAGTCCCCTTACCTCTAGGCGATCCTACCACCCAAAATCATTTAGTATCATGTTGTAATATGAAATGTTTCTCATTTCAACAGTATAGGTTATCACGTTGTACCACGATAAATAGTATGTGTTAATAATGTGAAAATATTGTGATATAACATTACATTTTTCATGTTGTAACATGATACTGATTGCTCTTTATTTTTTGGGCGCTATTCACAATTGTAGATCTCTGTATATAAGCACACTTACGATACAAACATAGAGATGTACTGTCTTTACATAAATCGATAAAAATTAATTTTCTTTTGATGTCACCCCTTCACTCCACTTTTCTTCCCGCTTTGAAAAAAACCCACTATCCTCTGCTCGCTATCTCTCAGGTTCCAAATCACATGATGGGGAGTTTGTTGTATGGGACTCTGTGTGCCATCAATGCCTAACAGTCAGCAGCTGAACAATGAGCACTTTCAGTTCAATCAGGAGAGCCTTAAATTAATCATTGATTTAAAGAATGAACAAATTGATTTATTGACTTATGCAAGTGATAAAGATTAACTCTTTACTCTACTCTTAACTCTACTCGTCATATCCACGGTGGTTTGAGAATTGATGTTGCCTAGTCTTCAACCCAAGAGTCAGGCAACAACCTAAAAATATATGTTATTGTGTAGGCTATATGTTATAAATATTATTTTAAGTGACATCTGTGTGCAATGCAAGTAAAGTGGCACAATGATGAGCACCGGAGTTCAACAGTCTTATGGCCTGAGGGATAAAACTGTCCCTGAGCATGATGATGCAGGAGACTGGATGCTGGGGCCAGACGGCAGCAGGCACAACACTTTGTCTCTGGAGGGATTGGGTCTGATGCTGTTTGGCTTCCTACACTGCTGGGTAAAGATATCCTCAATAAATGATAAATGCCAGCTTGACCCTGGTGATGTGCTGAGCAGTTTTCACTGGTGAAAATATCAAAACCTCAAAAACATGATGTCAGCAAATTGCTACTTTCTCATCAAAACAATCAAATCAATATTATTTTCCCGAAATTAATTAAGGGAGGATTTCCGTAATGTCCTCTACTAATCTTAAGTGATTTTGAGGTTACACACTTCAATAACATCCAGAAATGCGCTGTTCTCTGGGTTTGATTACTGATCTGAAGTGAATTTGAATCAAACGTTTACAATAATATTCATTTTAGTAGCTATCATTTTGTGAACTCAGAATAAAAAAAAAGTGTTTTAAGTTTTAGGTGTAAAATATCTCCTAAACCTGTCTCAAGAAAAATGACTTCATCACTAATTCATGACTGATGAGCGTGGCGCTGGCCATCTGGCTGTGCGTAGCAGCTCTTGAAATGGAAAGCCCAAGACCTTAATGGCCAGGCGTGCTAAAGCAATTATTAATTTATAAGTGAGTCAGCCCAAATGAGGGGTAAGGACAGGGAAACATGATCAAACACATGTTGTCCAGATTTGATCCGCTCAATGTGTGTGTTGGGTGGGAAGGGAAGGCTATTCGGGACAGATGTGTGTACAGTTCACAGAGTGGGGATCAAGTATATCAGCTGTCCGACGGAGAGGTCTGTGCCTTCAGGGAGCTTTGATTGTATCGGTACAAACAGGACTGTATGTAGCTCTGCTGAGGGGGATAGGCATGGAATGTGTTCACTTCACCCAATAGTCAAGGCACAGGTTTAAAATACAGTTCAAGTTATTTAATTAAATCATATACACAATGTGTCAGTGTTATTTATTCTCAAAATCCCCAACCACAATCAAATCAGCATCCAGCCATGATGGTTCTGTCTTGATGGTCGCTCCTAAAAAACCTTGTCCAGGGTTTGGTTGGTTGTCGTTTGGTGAAGGTGCACTGTAGTGAGATCAACTGATGTAAATTGGGTCCTGGAGGTGAATGGAGATTTCTTCTAGAACGATGTCCGAGTCAGTGATTGAAGGGTCAAGCTTAGTCTCTGTGAAAAGCATAACATTACAATACTAAGAGCTACATCCACTAAAGGATTGCGCCGCTTTTTCGGCCGCTAAACCGGTGCAAATGACAAGAAAAAAATAGCTCCCTATCCACAGAGGACACGCAAAGGTGGAAATACGCGCAGACCACACATAAACTGGCCTGTGGAGCAGACAGCGTCGATGGTGCGTCTGGCACATTTGAATGTATTTAAATGAGGGAATATTCAAAATCCAGTGGAAAATCGCTCCATTCCATATGCAAGTCAGCATCGTTGCAAATAGCACCTTGTCTTCAAAAGCCAGTGCTACTTGCAACACTTTGTTTCTGAGATACTACTGTTACTGTTGCTTTATTAAAAACAATGTCACCGTATTAACCTGTGATCTGTGTGTAACAGCCGACCTGTGTGGATGTGAATCCGATTATAGAACATTCATCACCATTAAATCCTGGCCGATCGCCTTGGCCCCGTGCGTGAAGCGTAAAAGCGCACGGTGCTGTCTGAAACAGTCCCTGCTGTGGGTCTTCACCGTGCCCGGGACAACATTATCTTCATAGTGTAATTAATACCACAGAGCATCAAGTTAATGACGTGGATAAAATACTCAAAATGTTGCATCACATGCTGCAGCACATAAGTGGGATGTGGGTCATTTTTATTTCATTTTAGTCATAGTAAGCAATGCAGCGTCTTTGACTTTTTATCTTTTCTTGTAAGAAAAGTTTGTTTTAGTTTTTTTCTCCGAGTGTCTCCCCACCCCTCATAGGCCCGGGACAACTGTTCAGGCAACTCTTGACGGCGAGCCTGCCCGCTCACTCACGTGAACGCTAAACGAGGGCAAACTGTGCCCAGCTGACAAACTTTGTGGCCGTGTTAGCGCCGGTATATACGTAGTGCAAATTCTGTATTAGGAGGGTGTTGACCTCCCTTTGCTCTCATACCCCCAAGCTGTCTCCAGTTGGACCTTGTCTACTGAATAGTGGACTAAGGTTATCAGTGAGCTCACACGTTCCCACTCAGTGGCCCTCATTTATTAACCGTGCGTAGACCAGAAAAATGGGTGTACTGTCTCGGCATTTATCAATATGGACGTGAGCGTAGGATACGCTCAAATCCCACGCCAGCTCTCAGCTCGTGTACGCAAGTTTGTAAACAGCATGGGCTCGCAGTGCAGGCTGTGTCGGGTAGCCGATGACTTTGTTGGACAATTATTAGAAGGTAATACAAATGCAGTGTTTGCTCAGACCGAAATAAAGATATTAATCACTTAAAATTGTGCAGCTTATGGTGTGCAACTGAGTAGGAGAGCTGATTCAATAGTGCGCACACCGGCCACTTAGGAGCGCTGCATGGGACTGCGTAAGGGCAGTTATCTTCGACTTGGAGCAGCTGGGGGGACACTGAGGCACGGGGGCTGCATTCATTCAAAATGTTAGCCTAAATATTAAATATGTAGTAGGCCTACACTGCTCTTTATGATAAAAAATACACGGCACAACATTCAACTTAACATTTTATTTATTTGACGCACTTTTTAGATGTTAGTTCCTCTTTTATTGTGTCATTGATCGCTTAAGCGAGCGATTTATTTCCACCGTTAACCGGCACGTTTTTCCGATCTGCTAGTGGAGCAGCTCAGCAGGACAGTGGGCGCTCTCACAGCTGATCGTTGCCGGGTCGGCTTGTGCAGCTGACGGCCGGGCTGACCACTCATGCCAAGCACATGCTGTCATACAGTAAAATGCAAAATGTGTTATTTTTAGTTTTTAAACCCCTTTTGAGTAGTGCTATCTAAAAGGGCCAATACATTTTAATCATTCAAATCTCTGCAGACGTGTATTTCTTTTATGGGCACCATTTTCGGACAGTTGGTGCGTCTTTTTCTCCTCCTGCCCGCACGTTGGTTGCATTTCAGAACAGCAACACGCTTTTTTTAGTGGCGATTTTTGAGTCAGACCACTTTTTCTTC
>OX442363.1:4729305-4830714 GCA_949357725.1 Hyperoplus immaculatus | reverse complement strand
GCCTACGAAGGCTGCATTTGAAGACCGATTGCGTAATAGCGGCGTGCAAAGGCTTGTCCCATTTGCAAGGCTCCTTCATATGCGGCCGAGAAATGCAGCCTTCGTTGCATGGTTTTGAAGGGTCCAACAGATGTATCCTTCGCGGCCCAACATATCCCAAGATTCATTGCGTTTTTTTCAGAGATGGCATAAAATAAAATAAAAAATAACAAAACAGCAACGTGTTGCTCCATCTTCTTAACTTTTATCTTCCTTTCTTTTTTTCTTGTCTTTTCTTTTGTTTTTCTTGTCCTTCTTTCTACTTGTACTTTTTTTTCTTTTCGTCTGGTAGGTAACTTCTTTTTCTTTTTTCCTCCATTGACAAGGCTTTCTCCATTGGGAGCAATCAGGGTTGCTAGGCAGCACATGAGCGGTGAGTCGTCACGCAAGGTAACGGCTTGTTACGCAAACCGGAAATGCTCGTAAACCGAGACCTGCGGAGACCGTCTCAATTAACAACGCTCGTTCGGCCTTCGATTCGGCTTTCACGGGCTATGGCCTTCATACACCGCGAAGACCGCGTCCTTAGAAGGATGCGGCCTCTTAAATGAGATGCAGCTGTAGTGTCCATGGGGGAAACAAAGCAGAGGATGTGACTTCCTGATCCAGCAATACATGTTCACAACCTGCCACAAAGTATTACTACATTTCCACCTTCATTGGTAAATGGACTTGACTTATATAGCGCTTTTTAGACAATTTTCAAAGCCCCAAAGCTCTTTACAATTCTTACCACATTCACCCATTCATACATACACCGATGGCAGTAGCTGCCATTCAAGGCACCCTCTGAACCATCGGGAGCAATTTGGGGTGCAGTGCCCAGGGACACTTCACCGTGTGGTGGGTAGGCGGGGATCGAACCTCTGACCCAGCACTCCAGAGGACGATCCCCCTACCCACTGCACCACTGCCGCCCCATCATTGGGTCCATCCCACTATCTATGGTCCATCCTCACCTCCTGGTACGCTGCTGCAACTGTCAAGAGAAAGGCCTGGTCTGCAGTGTATCATCTGGCTCTGTTGGCTCATCCCTCCAGGGCCCTGAGGTGTGCAGGAAATAGACACCCCCCCTTGATCAGGAGGCTGGGTTCCATCAAGACCAAAACCTCACACCATATGAAAAGTTTCTATCCATCAGTAGCCTGTCTCATGAACAAGCCCGAGACCCCCATATGACACATACCCTTATCACCTCCCATATAAACTACATCAACATATATTCTACACATCGGTCTTAATATGTTGCACATTCTTTGGACAGTAATCTCTGTACACGTTCTCTTTTTTATGCTCTTTATAAGTTATACTTGTTTTTGACATACTTTATATTTGTTACCATATTTCATATTTTAATGTAAATGTTTCTATGTCCTGTTTATATAGCCTCGCTTTTTTATTGGTCCATGTTTATCCACTTGTTTATGGTGAAGATTCGGAGCACTGGCTTCTCCCTATGCCTTTTTGAACGGGTCTAGTGTGTGTTTTCTTTTTGTTATTCTTTTATTATTATTTCCTAAATGGTTTAAAAAATACACATTTCATTATTTTTTTATTGTTAGCACCATATATACCATGACAAATTCTGTGTGTGAGAAAATGTACTTGGCCATAAACCTGTTTTGTGAAGAGAGTAGCCGTTCCTAAACTCCTGACTTGTATCAGATGTGAACCTGAACCTGTTCTCCTGACAGGAATCCTCTCCAGGCTTTAGGAACAGCTGTGAATAGTGGTGCTGAGGTTTTGGGGGATCTTTGTGTTTTCACTTCAATTTAAGAATAAGAGGGTCTTAAGTAGATTGAACTGATCATACACCATTTCAAACAGCACAGGCCAAACTGAAAAAAGGCTTGATATAGTCTTGAAAATACCAGGTTTTAAAAGCAACAAGGGGCCAGATGTAGTGTGTCTCGGCTCTGGCTGTGATATTTTCTCCAGAGATTTATTTTAAGCATAGTAGGCTCTATAGGCCCCCTGACTATAGAGTGAATCAAATGTCATTAAGGTTTCATGTCCTTTTGCCTTTAGTGAAGAATGTAAAAGAGGGAGGTGACCATCTGGGTGACCGACAGACTCGGAGACTGCACTTCATTAATTATTAATTAAATGAGATCTTCAGAGACATGACTAGACAATCATGTCCCACCGCGTTTACAGCAATGCATATTAATGTGCAATGTCCTTGTGAAATGAACCAATAAATACATAATGTCCACTTCAAAAAAAGTCCCAACTTTCCATATTACAAACCGGGCAAAAGCCTTTGGGCTGAAGCCGCAACAATGCAATTTAGGATAAAACAATACTGCCATCTTGTGGTAGGTCACACCTAATGCAGCACACAGTTCCACATACAGTATATACTGTAGAAGGACCTTCCCCTGACTGGGACCTGGCTTGTCCTTTTTTGTGGATTTGCCAAGAGATTTGTTTAAATTGCATGCTTACTGTATAATTGTATACTTGTTTAGTATTTTGGCTTTCCCAATCCTATCAAGAATCTGCAATAACACTAATCTCTTTGGATTTGATTTTCATTGCCCTTTCCTAGAGAAATTACTCATTCGAACAATTTCATATTTATCGTGCACACAAAACAATGAGTACTTCCCATGTCCTTCATGTGATGAGTTGGGAGGACACTTTGAGGCTACAATGTTAGGTGTAGCATCCTAGTTAAAATGTGTATGTGGTGTAAGTCAGTCTGGGGAAATAGTGTTTGTATTGCTAAACATATGGGCATTAAACAAGTTTTCTTTTTTCTTTTGAAAGTGTGATGTTGCCCAGTCACCTGGACTGTCTCTCTTTCTCTCACATCTTACACATCTTAACATCGAGGAGCGCCATTGAAACAAGTCTTAGGTTTTCATTATGTTATTCTGGTCATTTTGTGTGTGTGTGTGTGTGTGAACTAAATTCACACATAGTCGCAGGAAATATAAAACCAAAAACCAGGGTGAACAATTCAAAGGAGAAAAAACCAGAATATGTAAGCAACTGATCATTCCACAACCAGGCAACACAAAACAAATAGTAGTATGACTATGACATTAGCTTTAGTAAGGCCGAGGACCACACATTGGCAGGCTGTAGCGTGGTCCAGCCTGGCTCTAACTCCCTGGGATCTGCTGCCCAGCATATCAATGACCTTTCACAACATAGAAGAAAAGATCCCTCAAACAAGCAGTGACTGGCTCAGAGTACAAAGGGCTGTCATGTCATCTGGACTTTATTTGTCTTGGTATTTACTCCACATCCTGCAACCATGCAAGACTTGTGTGGCTGCTCTTATTTAAGAGTTCTTCTTTTCAACTTGTGTCGCAGACTTAAATTAAAATGTAATGTTTAAACGTTTAAAAAAAGATGTTTCACATTTTCAACACAGGACTGTCCATTCTGAATGGGACTCTGCTGTCTGCTGAGCATTCCACTTCATGCAATTGTGCTGTGGATTTAGTGAGAACTTGATGTGCTAATGTGTGCTAACCAGTAGAGACTAGAACATTTTTTATTAAATAATTGGCCAAAATGATAAGATCCTGATACATTCATTCAGTGGGTAGTGAACATTCCACATGTTAGAGGAGATGTGACATTCAAATGTGTTACTGAAACAAATCAATGAAGAGGGCAAATATGCCAAACATACATTCAAAATATACATTCAAGTATGCAATGACCATTTTTCAAATTAAACTCTATAGAACCTGCCCCACTGCTAGCAAGTAAGAGACCTTACTGGAGGAAAAACAACAACAACCCATGGCTATGGTTACAGTGTTAGATAGTATCAATGCATTCCAGCTGTCAGGCTATCGTAAATAACCTCTGCAAGGCTTTCCTCTCAACCTACATCATCTCCTGCTTAAAGTGATTTCTTAAAGTTTTTGCACTCACCTGTGGGATCTATATAAAAAAAATAAAATAAAAAAATCTATTGCCATGCTCATTATACAAAGCACGATATATTGTGATTGCAATATTTTCCCTTTCCTTGATGGACTCAAAATAAGATACAGCCATTTTGGATTACACAATATGCATATTTAAGGAGAGACACTGCAGGCAAAAACATCCAAAATCTGTTATTAATTAAAACTGAACTAACATGTTGTCAAAATGAAATACATTTTTAAACTCTGGCTTTATCCAACATCTAGATGTTTTTTCAGTATCAGAAATATACTTGCAAAGATACATGATGATATCTATCAGTTAAACATGTTACCTTATTCACCTGCAGTGTCTCGCCTGAACTCCATTGTAGCTGCTGGAAACAGCATGATCCAAAAGTATGTGGACATTGTGTGTGCTCATTCTTTAAAAGAAAATCTTCACAAAGATTATATTACAAGATAACAGTGTTTTCATAGTGTTAAATTAAGGGTGGATTTCTTTTAGGGTTTATGTGATGATAAAAGCTCTTGATTTAAGCACAGTCAAACATTTAGACCTCTATGACATCGTCCGAGTTGCCGCAGATGACCCCGGCGTCTTCGTAGTGGGCACAGTTGTGTGTCCCCACGCCGGCATGCGTGCAGTCCAGCAGACTGGACTCGGTCCCTTCGCACTGAACGTCGTCCAGGAGGATGCGCAGGTCCTTCCCCTCCCCGAACTCTGAGTTCTTGGCTGCCTTCAGGGCGTAGCGGTAGCCTAGCTGCCTGCACACCACCGCCGCGTTCTTGGTGATCCATAAGTCGTCACACACGGTGCCCCACTCCCCATTGACATACACCTCCACCCGGCCTCGGTCGCTGCGGCCTGCCTCGTCCCCCACCAGCCTCACCGCTCCGTTCTGGAGCTCGGGCGCGCTCTCCGCTCTGGACTTGCCCTTCTTGCGTCGGCCCTTCTTCCTGGTGTGTCGGGGTGGCTTGGTGGTGGTTGTGGCCGGTAAAGGTGTGGTGGGGTCTGGTCCTAGGCGGTCTATGAGCTCCTGGAGCCAGTCGTAGGCCTCGGTGGGCTCCGGCTCTGGCATGTGTTTGCTTGGCGGCTCCAGGCCAATTAATGCTGACGGGAAAAATTATGAAAAGAAAGCATGAGAGCGAATACGCAGAGGTGTACTGTAACTAACTGCATTGACTCAAGTACTGTACTAAACTGGAAGTATGAGGCACTTATACTTGTGTATCTTCTCTTCATGCTACTTTGAACTTCTACTCCACTACAATTCAGTGGTAAACATAGTGTTTTTTACTCCACCAGCCTACATTTATCTGATAGTTACTAGTTGACCAATCAATATGTATGCACACAGAGCATTTGATAAAATATTGAATATTACCCAACAATATGAAGGCCTTCAAAAAAATAGTTGATTAATCCATACGTTGACCATAAGTAAGTAAACTGACTATCAGCCGAACACTTCCTCCACTACCTTGTGCATCTTTGATAGCTGCATTCAATAAGAGCCAAA
This sequence comes from Hyperoplus immaculatus, assembly GCA_949357725.1. Classification (NCBI taxonomy): domain Eukaryota; kingdom Metazoa; phylum Chordata; class Actinopteri; order Uranoscopiformes; family Ammodytidae; genus Hyperoplus; species Hyperoplus immaculatus. The sequence continues at coordinate 4,825,259 of OX442363.1, read as the reverse complement.
GACTCTTGATACACGGATACTTTAATACTTTACATTTTTATGAAATAGGTGACTTGTAACTTGTAACAGAGACATTTTTCTAGTATGTTATCTCTACTTTTACTGTGCGGTTTCCAGGTTCTCACCACTGCACATAAATAAATAAACGAGTGTCACACATTGAATGTGTTTGGTACAGTGTTTTGGACGTGGACTCACTTTCTTGGGGAACAAACTTAACGAGGTTACTCTTGACTCTGACAGGAAGCGGGTCGTAGTGACATTGTCTCGGCGGAGCGCGTCTGGAAGACATCAAATCATAAAAAAACAGAATGAAATATAGTGACATAAAGAAACAAAAAAAAAGAAAAAAAACGTCAGTCTTTTAGTACGTACTGTACATAACTTCCAGCACAACAGTGTATGAGGAACTAGGTTTCAATGAGGCTTTCGATGGCTGGGAATCATATTAGGTGACACAACCATCTAACTGCTGAGAGAAAACGCAGCCAGAGCCAAGAGCTGTCTGAAGCAATGTCAGGCGCCTTTTTATACACTACTGCCAACATCGCTTCACCCCCCTCCACCCCTCCACTCTTCTTTTACCAAAACAGAGAGAGCCAGTATTAACCTCCACTTGCAGTGCACAAAAAAAAAGAGTGAGAAAGTTATCCCAGCAAGCACTAAGAAAACACAGACCTATAAAACTCACAACCCGGTGCCAAGTGCGATTCACGATACTGCACATCCCCTCGGGCTCGCCGAGAAAGAAGAATGACATCCCTGTGTTTGTAATGGTGAACAGATGTGTGTCTTCCGAGAAACACACTGTGTAGAACTGTACATGTACTCTCATACTGCAGTGAGCCAGTTAATGTACATGTACTCTCATACTGCAGTGAGCCAGTTAATGTACATGTACTCTCATACTGCAGTGAGCCAGTTAATGTACATGGGAATGTACACACGTCTTGTCCTTTGTGTAAGGAGACAGAGATGAGAAAGAAGCAAAACTAATGATTATGATGCTCACCTTGAGGGGTCCACTACTTTATAAACCACTCCCGAAGGTGACGTAGCGCTGGGTATTCCAGTCGACATGAAGTAAAGCTCACCTGGTGTGAAGAGAAAAACCAAACTTTACATCAAGAGGAGATTACGCTAAAACTAATGTATTTACAAATTGAACCTATAGTGCAAATTGAATATATCCAGTCTCGGAAAAAAGTAAGAGACCAGTCTGGATTTTTCTTCTATCTTCATCTCTACATTACTTATTAAAATGCTCTAAATGACAATATTTTTACTGTGAATTTGGTAGAAATGTTGTCAGTAGTTTATAAAATAAAAACCAAAATGTTCATTCTACTCAAACATATGCCTATAAATAGTAAATTGAGAGACACTGAACATTTGGAGTGGTCATTACCAGCTTCGTCCTCTGCAAAGGAGATAATGTACTGGTGGTAGTTGTTGATGAGCCCAGGGAAGGAGCAGGTCAGGCCCATGCCCATACAGATCTCATTGTAGTTCCATTGTCTCGTGTTTCTGTCCTCACGCAGACTCATCAAACGCCTGCAAAAGGAATCACGTGCAGTGTGCCAGTTCATTTATGTGTGGAGAAATGTGGGAACTTTTTTATGCTATGACAACCATGGCAGCTGTGGCTACCGTAGTTTACCACCACCAGTATGACTGTGTGTGAATGAATAGAACCTGGATCCCTGTAAAGTTGAACAGTTTAATAAGTTGCTGAAGACTCACTTTTGTTGCATTGGCCTTTAACACAAGTTGAGACTTTGACACTCCTTACTTTTTTTTCATGTATCTTATATGTTATTTTGTACTGTATCTTGTACAGCACTTTGGTCAACTGATGCTGTTTTTAAATGTGCTATAGAAATAATTTTGACTTTGACTTTGACTTTGACAACCAGTATTGTCTGCTACTTTATTTTTTAAAGGTCACCTATTGTGCAACATGACTAGAGGCTCCCAAATGAGAGAAAAAGCAAGCCACTCACTCTCTCTCTCTACCTCCACCTTTCTTAAAACCTGTGTTCAAACCCCCCAATCAGAGCAGACTGGGCTTTTTTGGAAGGCGGGCTTAAAGAGAGGATCAAGAGACAGTCTCTAAAACGGGGTGTTTTAGACAGAGGCTGAAAACAGGGGATTGCTAAAAACTAATGGTTGGCTGCAGTTCGACCAAAATATTCACGGTGTGAGGATGGAGGCTGTGTCTCAACTATAGTCTATTTTACTGAAGCTACACAACGATGGAGGGGTCTGTACTAAAAAGGCCTTTGTTAAAGCCAGGAGGGAACTTCACCACATCACAATAAAGTTCTACTTTAAGTTGCGTGTCCAAACTAGTTCACAGACTTCATGTAATTTCTGAAAGCCTCATATGCAGGTATTGAAGGCGTCCAACAAACCCCTACACTAGGTATCTCCAGGTTTAGGCCTGGCATCACATTGTTGCCATTCCAGAAAAAAACCGTTCCAAACAAAAACATACCCTGCGTTCCAAATCACATACTTTTTCTGTTTACTACACTACATACTAAAGTACAGAAGAGTTTAAGGGCCTCTGGAGAGAAAACAAAACAGATAAGGAAGATTTTTTTTTCATAATGTCGGGAAATGTCAAGAATAAAGACGAATACTCCTAAATGCTATTGGAGTTAGTGGGGCATTTATGTATTTTCAGCATACTACAATTGACGTGCATGTATTTTGACTACCTAAATCTTTTTCTGACATACTAAATAGTACGCTAAATAGGGCGCTACTACGTTAGAGTTTACCCCGGTGGACGAGAGGGTCGCCTCCCTACGCCTCCGGGTTGTGGGGGGGAAGACTCTGACTGTTGTCTGTGCGTATGCACCGAACAGCAGTTCGGAGTATCCGGCCTTCTTGGAGACCCTGAACGGAGTCCTGCATGGGGCTCCGGTAGGGGACTCCATAGTTCTGCTGGGAGACCTTAACGCGCACGTGGGCAATGATGGAGACACCTGGAGAGGCGTGATTGGGAGGAACGGCCCCCCCGATCTGAACCCGAGCGGTCGTTTGTTGTTGGACTTCTGTGCTGGTCATGGTTTGTCTATAACGAACACCATGTTCGAACATAAGGATGCTCATAAGTGTACATGGTACCAGAGCACCCTAGGCCGAAGGTCGATGATCGATTTCGTGATCGTATCATCTGATCTGAGGCCGCATGTTTTGGACACTCGGGTGAAGAGAGGGGCGGAGCTGTCAACTGATCACCATCTGGTTGTGAGTTGGGTCAAAGGGTGGGGGAAGACTCTGGACAGACCTGGTAAGCCCAAACGGGTAGTGCGGGTGAACTGGGAACGTCTGGCGGAGGCCCCTGTTCAAGAGATCTTTAATTCGCACCTCCAGCAGAGCTTTTCGAGCATCCCTGTGGAGGTTGGGGGCATTGAACCCGAGTGGTCGATGTTCAAAACTTCCATTGCTGAAGCCGCGATAGGCAGCTGTGGTCTCAAGGTCTTAGGTGCCTCAAGGGGCGGTAACCCTCGAACGCCGTGGTGGACCTCGGTGGTCAGGGAAGCCGTCCGACTGAAGAAGGAGTGCTTCCGGGATATGTTATCACGGGGGACTCCTGAGGCAGTTGCAAGGTACCGACAGGCCCGAAGGGCTGCAGCCTCTGCCGTGACAGAGGCAAAGCAGCGGGTGTGGGAGAAGTTCGGAGAAACCATGGAGAAGGACTTTCGGTCGGCACCAAGGTGTTTCTGGAAGACCGTCCGGCACCTCAGGAGGGGGAAGCGGGGAACCATCCAAGCTGTGTACAGTAAGGATGGGACGCTGTTGACCTCAACTGAGGAGGTGGTCGGTCGGTGGAAGGAGCACTTTGAGGAACTCCTGAATCCGATTAACCCGCCCTCTATGTTGGAGGCAGAGCTGGAGGCTGATGGGGGATCATCGTCAATTTCCCTGGTGGAAGTCACTGAGGTAGTCAAACAACTCCACAGTGGCAAAGCCCCGGGGGTTGATGAGATCCGTCCAGAAATGCTGAAAGCAATGGGTGTGGAGGGGCTGTCTTGGATGACACGCCTCTTCAACATTGCGTGGAAGTCGGGTACAGTGCCGAAGGAGTGGCAGACCGGGGTGGTGGTTCCTATTTTCAAAAAGGGGGACCAGAGAGTGTGTGCCAATTACCGAGGTATCACACTTCTCAGCCTCCCCGGCAAAGTCTACTCCAAGGTGCTGGAAAGGAGGGTTCGGCCGATAGTCGAACCTCAGATTGAAGAGGAACAATGCGGATTCCGTCCGGGCCGTGGAACAACGGACCAGCTCTTCACTCTCGCAAGGATCCTAGAGGGAGCTTGGGAGTTTGCTCATCCAGTCTACATGTGTTTTGTAGATTTGGAGAAGGCTTATGACCGGGTTCCCCGGGAGATACTGTGGGGGGTGCTGCGGGAGTATGGGGTGAGGGTGTCTCTTCTCAGGGCCATCCAATCTCTGTACGCTCAAAGCGAGAGCTGTGTCCGGGTTCTCGGTAGTAAGTCGGACTCGTTTCCGGTGGGGGTTGGCCTCCGCCAGGGCTGCGCTTTATCACCAATCCTGTTTGTGATATTCATGGACAGGATATCAAGGCGTAGTCGTGGTGGGGAGGGGTTGCAGTTTGGTGGTCTGAAGATCTCATCTCTGCTGTTTGCGGATGATGTGGTTCTGATGGCATCATCGGCCTGTGACCTTCAGCTCTCATTGGATCGGTTTGCAGCCGAGTGTGAAGCGGTTGGGATGAGGATCAGCACCTCTAAATCTGAGGCCATGGTGCTCAGCAGGAAACCGATGGTTTGTCTACTACAGGTAGGGAATGAGTCCTTACCCCAAGTGAAGGAGTTCAAGTACCTCGGGGTCTTGTTTTCGAGTGAGGGAACAATGGAACGTGAGATTGGCCGGAGAATCGGAGCAGCAGGGGCGGTTTTGCATACGCTTTACCGCACTGTTGTGACAAAAAGAGAGCTGAGTCGTAAGGCAAAGCTTTTGATCTACCGGTCGATCTTTGTTCCTACCCTCACCTATGGTCATGAAGGCTGGGTAATGACCGAAAGAACGAGATCGCGGGTACAAGCGGCCGAAATGGGTTTTCTCAGGAGAGTGGCTGGCGTCTCCCTTAGAGATAGGGTGAGAAGCTCAGTCATTCGTGAGGAACTCGGGGCAGAGCCGCTACTCCTTTGCGTTGAAAGGAGCCAGTTGAGGTGGTTCGGGCATCTGGTAAGGATGCCCCCAGGGCGCCTCCCTAGGGAGGTGTTCCAGGAGCGTCCAGCTGGAAGGAGGCCTCGGGGAAGACCCAGGACTAGGTGGAGAGATTATATCTCCACACTGGCCTGGGAACGCCTCGGGATCCCCCAGTCAGAGCTGGTTGATGTGGCCCGGGAAAGAGAAGTTTGGGGTTCCCTGCTCAAGCTGCTGCCCCCGCGACCCGATTTCGGATAAGCGGTTGAAGATGTATGTATGTATGTATAAATAGTATGGAAGCCTAGGGATTGGAACACAGGGATAAGCTCAAGAGGATGTTGTTATGTTGCAAAGAAAAATATGCTGTTTGTTTAACAAAATGAAATCTTACCCGCTCATGAAGTCCCCAAATATGTACATGCCGTTTAGGTTGGGGTATTCACAGCCTCGGTACACATAGCCACCGGTCACTGACTTTCCCATCTTGTGAGGGTACGCATAGATAGGCAGGACATCATCTGTGAAATAAGTTATTCCTGTTATTACAGGGTTTCTTCTAATAGAGCCAGTGTTTCTATGAGTGACACAGATTAAGGCGAGACACTGCAGCCAAAGACATTGTTTTTTTCGGGAATACTTTACAATAAGAGTACATTAATTAATGGTTAGTTCATGCTTAATGAGCTAACCATGAGTTAACTGTTAACTAATGTGGTTAGTTATAATTTACTAATGGTGTAAATGTTAACTATGGTATTAATTTCTGCATTATTTATGACTTTTTATTTACAAAACACAAGCGACAAATCAAAAATGTTATATACTATCTTTCGACAAATCCTGCCAAGAAAACATTTAAGTAGGCTAATGCTTAATCAGCAATCTTATGCATTTATTAAGAGTTACCTAAGGGATAAATGGTTCCCACTTTACAATAAGGGTCATAAAGAGCATTAATAAATGGTTAATTAAGCTTAAGTAATGAAGATGAAAAAGGAACAAGGATACCTTGTGTTAATTAACGTATTCATCAATCATTCAGTAATTACTTCACACATTAATTAACATGTAAAACTACTTTTAAATGTTAAAAAAATTACAGTTGTTTACAGTTAATTATTGCTTATTAATTAATAAATCAACTGTTGGTTCAAGCTTAATTAATGTATTAACTAATGTTAATAGCAAATTTATAAACATTAGATATTAGTACTAGTTAACATGAACACCATTAGTAAATGATTACTAGACACATTAGTTATCAGTTAACTAATGATTAATTAAAGCTTATCAAACATTTCATTTCATTTCATTTTCATTTATTGTTTATTTAGCAGGGACAGTGCACAATATACAATTGAGCCAGATTATAGCCACATGGCTAATTTTCGTCTGTAGTCCCTGGACAGGAATTGGTGTTAAGCTAAAAACAAAAAGGATTAAAATGAGTAATAATACAAGAATTTGATAATACAATTAAAAGGTGCCCAATGTGCAAATATAGGCTCACAATATTGCATGACCAAGAAGGCATATCTAGTTAAAAGAATACACCAAAACAAGATGTATAATAAAGTAAACATAAAACACCAAACATGAGATAAATGACTAAAAATGTTCACATCGCTGCCCTGTTTTTAGCCATTTCTTGAGACCTGATTTAAAACTACTGAGTGTGTTGCTTTGCCTAATACCTACAGGAATACTGTTCCATAGCCCTGTTGTTTTTACAGAAAAGGCACTTTGACCAAAAGTGGTCCTTCTAAACACACTTAATGAGTCCCCTCTAGATGATGCTCTTGTGTTGTTTTCTGCTCTACTCAGACTCACAAATTTCTTAAGAGGGGGGGGGAGCAAGATCATTTACAATTTTAAAAAATAAACAGCAGTTTGAAAAAGAAATAAAATTGTCCAGACTAAATAAACCATACTTCTGTATGATGGGACAGTGATGGTATAAATTAGATTTTTTGTCCAGAATTTTAAGAGCCTTTTTATAGGATTTGCGAATCAGTGACAGGGCAGTTGTATTTGCTTGAGACCAGGTGGTCAAGCAATATGAGATGTGAGTTAAAATCATTGAGTGGAAGTAAAGTTTCGCTGCCTCTGTGGTCAACTGATTCCTTATTATCTTAAAATGTACGAGGTTCATTTTAACGCGACCATTGACCTTTTTAATATGTTTTTTAAAACTTAAATGGGAGTCAACAATGACCCCTAAGTATTTAAAATCCTCTACTACCTTGAGCCTTTCTCCCTTAACAAATATGTCTGGCTCTTGAGTGGTCTTTTTGCGTATAGTGAAATACATGCAAACTGTTTTTGACGTATTAAGTGTCAAACAAGAATTATCCAACCAGTCCGCTATCTTACTCAATGCTGCATTGAGTTTGTATGCTGTGTGTTGTTTTGTTTTTGCATATGCGTATATCACTGTGTCATCAGCATACATTTGAATGTTTACATCAGGACAAACTAAGGGAAGATCATTTATATACATACTGAACAATAGAGGGCCCAAAATGGAACCCTGGGGAACCCCTATTGAGCATGTATTTTCAGTGGACAGTATATCATTAATTCTGGTGCAATTCTTCCTACCTGATAGATATGATGAAAACCATTTAATTGTGTCAGTAGAGATGTTATGTGAAGACAATTTAGAAACTAAAACATTATGGTTTACAGTGTCAAAAGCTTTTTTCAAATCTAGGAAAATTGCTCCAACTACTCCACCCTTATCTAAATTGGATTTCAATTCTTCCACAAAGTAGCAAAGAGCAGTATCTGTGGAGTGATTTGCCCTGAATCCAAATTGCATTGCATGCAGGGGAGCATGGCACAAATTAAGATGTTTGGTGAGTTGTTGTGTGACAACCCTCTCAGCTACCTTAGAAATAATAGGGAGAATACTTATAGGCCTGTAGTTTGCCACGTCAGTTGTCTCCCCGGCTTTGAAAATCGGAATTATCACTGCTTTTTTCCAAGCATCAGGAAACAGGCACTGTTTAATGGACATGTTTACAAGATGCGTAATGGGTTCGCAAAGCGCATTTGCATTATTCTTAAACGAGGATTAACTAACCAATAATTAATGTTCCCTTATAAAGTGTTAATTGTCTGATTTAATATATTTTGTTCTTGAAACAAGCCGAAAGACATGTAGGCCAACATACTGTAGTACTTTTTGATTTATTTAATGAAAAAAGGCTGTATCCATTCCAAAATCTGTTTTGTAAGAACTTCGGACACTAAAATTTTGTTAAAATGAAATAAAGATGTGAACTCTGGCTTTATCCAACATCTAGGTTTTAGTAATACAAATGTATGCATAATTAGTGTGAAATTGCCAAATTTGCTTATTAATAAAAAGAGCATGCCTACCTAGCGAGCTGTTGGCACACAGCTTCTTATCGTAGCAGGAGAAGCCCTCTTTGGCTCTCCAACCGTAGTTGCGACCTTTCTCCACAATGTCGATCTCTTCAAACTTGTTCTGGCCCACATCCCCGCAGAAGATGCGCCCTTTGCCCTCCTTGGTAAAAGGGTCGCCTCTGTCTACGGAACACCTCCACATGTTGCGCACGCCGTAGGCATAGACCTCCGGCCGTACGCCCCGCTCATGTATGAAGGGGTTATCTGGAGGAATTCTGTACAATGGGCCTCTCTCATTGTCATCCACGTCGATGCGCAGAACTTTGCCCAACAGAGCTGACCTGAAATAGATATAGCAATTAGAAAAAAAAATATTTAGACAAATTGGCAGAAACATGGAATTACTCATCATTTAAAGGTTATATGTTATACAAAATGTCAGGTTCAAATTTGTAATTATGGGTTTCTACCAGAAACCGTTTTTCCAAAACTCACACTCACAGTTGCTGAATCTCCCATTTTCAGCCTCTGTCTGAAATGCTCCGTTTTAGAGCTTGTCTCTTTAAGCCCCGCCTTCCAAAAAGGTTGTGCTAAGTTAGGTGGGTAAGGAGAGGCGTGGCTTTGAGGGGACAATCAATCTTACTGGTATTTCTGAACACAGGTTTTTCAGACAGGTGAAGGTGGAGAAAAATAGAGAGAATTTTTTCTAATACTTTTCTAGTCACACTGGGGAGGGACCCTTATGCATTTTGAAAAAACATGAAAAAGTGCATTTTGCATTACAGTTGACCTAAACTAAATATGTATTACAACTAAAACATGAAGCCAACAGTAGCCCATTTTCTAAAGTTGGATACATTCTTTGTTACTGCAGATGTATTTAATTTTTGGGAAATCTTGACTGGATGTCTTACTTGTTCTGGGCATTCCCGTATTTCCCGAATGGGTCTCCTGCCATTCCACCATCGCCTGTGAAGATGTACAAGTAGCCATCATCTGCAAACAGAACTTGCCCTCCATTGTGGTTGGACGCTGGTTCATCGATCTCCAGAATAACTCTGGTAAGGAAAGTGGATATGACAAGGTACAATGACTTATTTATCTGGGGTCCATGCAACGTTTTAAATGTTTCAGATTATTTTTAAAAACAATGGCTGTTTGCTGACTTTATTCTGATGTTCTTAAACAGACTTTAACATGGACTGTTTTAACATGGACTACCTTAGCACTAAGCACAGCTCGAAGTATGCCTTTTTTAACATTGTCTTTGTTAACTTATGTCATCATCATCATCATCATCTTCAACCGCTTATCCGAAATCGGGTCGCGGGGGCAGCAGCTTGAGCAGGGCACCCCAAACTTCCCTTTCCCGGGCCACATCAACCAGCTCTGACTGGGGGATCCCGAGGCGTTCCCAGGCCAGTGTGGAGATATAATCTCTCCACCTAGTCCTGGGTCTTCCCCGAGGCCTCCTTCCAGCTGGACGCTCCTGGAACACCTCCCTAGGGAGGCGCCCTGGGGGCATCCTTACCAGATGCCCGAACCACCTCAACTGGCTCCTTTCAACGCAAAGGAGTAGCGGCTCTGCCCCGAGTTCCTCACGAATGACTGAGCTTCTCACCCTATCTCTAAGGGAGACGCCAGCCACCCTCCTGAGAAAGCCCATTTCGGCCGCTTGTACCCGCAATCTCGTTCTTTCGGTCATTACCCAGCCTTCATGACCATAGGTGAGGGTAGGAACAAAGATCGACCGGTAGATCGAAAGCTTTGTCTTACGACTCAGCTCTCTTTTTGTCACAACAGTGCGGTAAAGCGTATGCAAAACCGCCCCTGCTGCTCCGATTCTCCGGCCAATCTCACGTTCCATTGTTCCCTCACTCGCAAACAAGACCCCGAGGTACTTGAACTCCTTCCCTTGTGGTAAGGACTCATTCCCTACCTGTAGTAGACAATCCATCGGTTTCCTGCTGAGCACCATGGCCTCAGATTTAGAGGTGCTGATCCTCATCCCAACCGCTTCACACTCGGCTGCGAACAGATCCAATGAGAGCTGAAGGTCACAGGCCGATGATGCCATCAGAACCACATCATCCGCAAACAGCACAGATGAGATCCTCAGCCCACCAAACTGCAAACCCTCCCCACCACGACTACGCCTTGATATCCTGTCCATGAATATCACAAACAGGATTGGTGATAAAGCGCAGCCCTGGCGGAGGCCAACCCCCACCGGAAAAGGGTCCGACTTACTACCGAGCACCCGTACACAGCTCTTGCTTTGAGCGTACAGAGATTGGATGGCCCTGAGAAGGGAACCCCTCACTCCATACTCCTGCAGCACCCCCCACAGTATCTCCCGGGGAACCCGGTCATAAGCCTTCTCCAGATCTACAAAACACATGTAGACTGGATGAGCAAACTCCCAAGCTCCCTCTAGGATCCTTGCAAGAGTGAAGAGCTGATCCGTTGTTCCAAGGCCAGGACGGAATCCGCATTGTTCCTCTTCAATCTGAGGTTCGACTATCGACCGAACCCTCCTTTCCAGCACCTTGGAGTAGACTTTGCCGGGGAGGCTGAGAAGTGTGATACCCCGGTAGTTGACACACACTCTCTGGTCCCCCTTTTTGAAAATAGGAACCACCACCCCGGTCTGCCACTCCTTCGGCACTGTACCCGACTTCCACGCAATGTTGAAGAGGTGTGTCATCCAAGACAGCCCCTCCACACCCATTGCTTTCAGCATTTCTGGACGGATCTCATCAACCCCCGGGGCTTTGCCACTGTGGAGTTATTTGACTACCTCAGTGACTTCCACCAGGAAAATTTACGATGATCCCCCATCAGCCTCCAGCTCTGCCTCCAACATAGAGGGCGTGTCAGTCGAATTGAGGAGTTCCTCAAAGTGCTCCTTCCACCGACCGACCACCTCCTCAGTTGAGGTCAACAGCGTCCCATCCTTACTGTACACAGCTTGGATGGTTCCCCGCTTCCCCCTCCTGAGGTGCCGGACGGTCTTCCAGAAACACTTTGGTGCCGACCGAAAGTCCTTCTCCATGGTTTCTCCGAACTTCTCCCACACCCGCTGCTTTGCCTCTGTCACGGCAGACTTATGTGAGTCATATATATGTGTTTGTTTAATCCTACACAACATGCCTTTTAATTGCCCTTTGGGGACAAATAAAGTGCTTTGAATTTTATTGACCTGGATGTATGCAGTCCAGACCTACCGCTCAGAGGTGTGATCCACCACATTCATGTCATTTGCCGACACATGAAACTCGCTGATCCTGATCCTCTCATCGAACCCCACCTCCACCGAGTAGTACACATACAGCTTCCCGTTGTACTTGTGCCTGGGGTGGAAAGTGAGACCCAGGAAGCCTCTCTCATCACCCTCCCACGAGGACGTCAACACGGCCTTGGTGATGTTCAGGAAGGGCTTCTCCAATTTGGAGCGGTCGGAGAGGTAGGTCCACACCAGGCCCACCTGCTCTGCCACGAAGAAGCGGTGTGTGCCGTCGTTGGCGTGCACCATGGCCAGTGGGTTGCGCAGCCCGTTGGCCACCTCTTCCAGGCAAAGTTGGAGACAGCCCTCCGAGTCGGATTGAACCCGGCCCAGGTTTTGAGAGAGTTTCTGGTTGCTGAGGAGGTGCGGGTAGCAGTAGTCCACGTCGTCTAGTTCCAGGTACTGGCAGAGGCGCGTCTGGTCTTCTTTGATGCGGTGGACGTGGGGGTCGTCAGACATGTGGGGGAGGGTGGAGCTGCACTTCCTCCAGAAGTTGGAGCAGTAGTCGGGGCAGAGGCCAGGGATGGTCCGGAGCGGTGTGCTGGGGTCCTCTGCGTCATACAGGTGAGCCGCAAAGGGAGAGCACTCCTACAACACATGAAAAAGAGTGGTGGAGAGACCATAATAAGAGGACTGGGTACAATGTGTAGTATGTTGCAGTTTCCTTAAGGGGAGACACTGCAGGTGAATATGGGGTAAGAAGTTTAACTCATGGATATCATCATGACACCCTGCCAGTTGATGACTTAAATTGAAAACAATATTTTTTTGTATTACTATTTTTTTCGGAAATGTTTGAATAAATATGCAAATGCAGCAATATCTGACTAACTGTGTGTGAATAAGCATCTTTGAAAGATCCTATTTTACAACAGATTATTTTCCAAAGTCATTACCGAACAGATTTTGAATACAGCCTTTTTTCATTTTATTAATCAAAAAAAAAAATCATACAAATGGATTTCTTGAGCATATTTAAGAAGAAAGTGTTTCACAAATAAGTCAATTAGAATGAATAAATCCTTCTGTAATAACCTTCAGAATAGCACTTAGAATTATTATGGAAAGTTAAGTTGATGTAAGTGCTTGAGAAATTGAGATTTTCAAAGTATTGAAAAAAAAATAATGTTGCTATAATGGCAGTTAAAGAGTGTTGTAGGAGAAATATACAGTCTGTTACATATTACAGACGCAAACAAACAAGGTTTTGTCAAATAAACACCTATTTTGAACCTTTTGCTTATACTATTAAGGACGACTTGTTATGAAGCAAATTAAACAAAAATCGCAAAATTGACCAGTGCAAAAATGAAAAGTGAAAAAGATGTGTTTCGCCTGCAAGTAAAATACTGCGTAGGCTATATGTGCTTGACAACATGTTGATGATTTACCAGATCAGAGGTCTTGAAGCTTCAAAGCCAACTCTCTCTTTACATTTCTATCTGCCTGTAAGGGGATGACCTTTACCTTAATAATCCATCTCATCAGTTAGGCCTACTTTATGGAAAGAGGAGAGACAGTAGGCTACACCTTTCACTGTGAAATCACCTTATTGGATTGACTGCTTTAGTACTCTTATCGATACAAATGACAGATCCCCTTTCTCCTGTGTGTGTTTTGTTTTTGTAGTTTGGTCAGGCTCCTGGCGCATGATGGGAACGTTTTTGGACTGAGAGCCAAGTGACCTTTGTCCACTGCATTGCCTACCTGGCAAATCAGCTCCAGGACGAAGCCAGCGCAGTTGGAATATCCATGGTAATCAAAATTGTCCATAATCCGGTAGTACTTGGACATGAGCTCCTGGTCTTTCTGGTAATCACAGCAGCCAAACTCCTTGTACATGACGCAAAACTCCAGCTCCTGCAGCGGGCGGAAGGGCGGCTTGAAGTCCAAACACTGCGGGTGTAACGTTACAGGTGCCACGCAGAATGTCAAAAAAAAGTACCAGATCGGCCAATGCCACCACCGCCGTAGCCAACCCGGGTCTCCCAAGCCACAACACCGCTTCATTATAATCTTAGCGTGCGCCGGAGAGTCACCATGGAAGAGAGAAAAGTTGTGCAGACCTCGGCTTCCTGTCTGCACTTTGCTCCGACTCCACTCATACGCGTTATGTGTGTAGTGGATCTCTGACGTGGTTGAGTGGGCCGCCGGGTCAACCTGGGCCGTCATGCGTCAGGATGCATAGCGGCGTCGGAAGCTGCACGGTCGGTGGGCCATCCGGCTGTCTTGGTCCGGTCCAAGTGGCAAATCATGGGAGGAATCCAACGCTAGAGGCTACAGAGCACAGGCAACAGTCCCACCGCTGCTGCTGTCTGTCATACAGCCATGATCACCACTTCATCTCCATCCATAACCTCTGTGTTCATCCCCGTTTCTATTACACATCTAGGCCTATTGGCCATTGTTTTAATTGAGTCCAGTTTTCGGAATTTCGTTTTTTCTTTGCACGCATTGCATTGTGGGGTTCGAGGTCTTCTGTTAACTGTTATCGAACATACATATACTTGTTGAATATTCATTCGTGTAATCTCCTGCAGCCCAGTAGATGGCGACCTTACCCAGTCTTAACCATTTGACTCTCCATTAATAAATAAAAACAATAAAATAATAATAAGTAGTGCTACTACTACTTATAACAACAACAACAACAACAACATTATTATTATTATTATTATTATTATTATTATTATTATTATTATTATTATTAGTATTATTAGTATTATTAATAATAATAATAATAATAATAATAATAATAATAATAATAATAATAATAATAATAATAATAATAATAATAATAATAATAATGATAATAACTTTAATTAATTAACTTCAACCTTTTCATGCAGAAAGTATCACAAAAATCATTTAGCTAGATTATACAAAGTTTCTTATCCCTCAAAATGATGCAAAAAATGAATTCCATTCAAGAGAAAAGATATATATGTTTTATGGTAAATGGTTAATGGACTTGACTTATAGCGCTTTTTAGCCGATGTAGGCGCTCTCTGAACCATCGAGAGCAATGTGGGGCTCAGTGTCTTGCTCAGGGACACTTCAGCATGTGGCGAGGAGGCCATTTATTTAAAAGTTATTCTATTTGTATAGCTTGTGGACACCATGCAACAAAGGTGTTCAATAGGTATTAAGTCACAGTAAGGAATATTGTGTGTTATGTTATGTTATGTTATGTTATGTTATGTTATGTTATGTTAATAAAAAACAACACAGCATATTTTAGAAACAAAGAGAGGAATAACGCTCACACTAGTATGTGCAACTGTGGTTCCATGTGCGAACAGTAACAATGTGGTAAATATAAGAAATGGTTCACTACTGACAATGTAACAAATTATTTCTCAACCACTCTGTACTGAGTCGATGACGTAAGATGCCCCTGTTTGGAAGGGAAATGCTAATTTGTCTCCGTTTGTGTGTGCGTAAAGTTGTCATTTATTGTAATATATGGTGTATGGTTATTGATGTATATATAGCCTATTTGTTAAATGTGTGTTTGATTATAATATGAGAGAAGTTAAATCATCTTTGAAAAAAATAATAGATAGGTTCTGACTCCACTGTTGCATGACATAGTACATAACGTGAACAGTTGTTTTTTGGTGAATAAAACAACATTTTATTCTACATTTCGATTTACAAAACGTCATCACTTTGACTCAAAGTGTTCATCGGCTCACCATGGGCCATTCAGGATTGATGATGTCATCAAGTTAAATGATAACTTCCCACAAATGTGGACACCATGCATGAAAAGGTTAATTAACTTTAAATTAATTAAATTCAATTATTATCAAAGTTGTTTGGGAGGATGGTTGAGAAGTTCCTCAGTGAAAGGCTGAATAGTTTTCTCATCAGTTGAATCTTCTTGCACACACTAGACGTATTGTTCTAATCCAGGTCATGATGGGGGAAGATGAACGCACTCAAACTACTGAGCCATTTAATGAAGCTAGACACTCAATCAACAAAGAGGCAGCGCTCTTTAGGAATGGCAGAGAGAGCAAAGTATAGGCTATAGATTCGACCTCTCATCGCTGAAGACCATTGATTTTAGTAAATATTATGTCGCCCCTGTTCAGACTGCACATTGGCCCCATTAAAAAGTGAAGTACCCAGCTTTTCTCTTTTGCGCATGACCAACTATAAATTGTCTTCATTTGTTTTTAAGCATTCTGTACATTGTTACTTTTTCTCTTCTTACTTGTTTTGTACTTTTACAGTCTTTAAATGGTCGCCTACTTCAAAAAAAACTAATCCACATTAGTTGCTGAAGTTTGTGAAACCCATTAGAACATGTTATTCGATTTTGGGCCGATACAATAAACTTGACTTGACCGTGTTGCTGCTGCCTAAAGAGGACGCTGTGCTACTTTCTGTAATCTCTCTCTCTCTCTCTTTCTCTCTCTCTCTCTCTCTCTCTCTCTCTCTCTCTCTCTCTCTCTCTCTCTCTCTCTCTCTCTCTCTCTCTCTCTCTTCTCTCTCTCTCTCCCTGTCTCCTCCCATGCCCCCTCCACTTCGAAGACGAGCCGGCTCCGATCTCTCTGGTTGCAGACAGACAGCCTCTCCAAGAGGTTCTGCTTCTTCCGCCGTTAAAGTGGCACGGATCATGGATTTGGCTTCCATCGTTAACACAAGCGGGTAGAAAAGACTCCCTGCTCTCTTTATTATCCACACATCATTAGAACCAGCGGTGGTGGTGGAAGAATAGCTATGGACGGGGCGGATCATGTGAGCCAGCTGACCGAGGAGCAGCTGCTGATGCTGGGCAGCGAAGGTCTGGTCGCCCGGCTCCGGAGGCTGGAGAGCCGCAACATGGAGCTGATGCTGGAGCACGGCAACATGATGCGGGACGTCAACCGCAGACTGCAGCTCCACCTGACGGAGATCCGCGGGCTGAAGGAGGTCAACCAGAGGCTGCAGGACGACAACCAGGAGCTGAGGGAACTCTGCTGCTTCCTGGACGACGACCGGCAGAAGGGCAAGAAGGTGATTGTTTGTTTGTTTGTTTATTTATGCACCAAATCTCTAAAACAAACTCCCAGAAAACTTGAGGTCTGCTGCAACTCTCAGCTCTTTTAAATCAAGCCTGAAGACTTTTCTGTTTCCATTTTAACCTGCAATTTTATTGTAGGCTATTTAAATGTTCTATTTCTATTCATTAGCTTTTAAATGTTTTATTTCTATTCATTCACAATGTGTATTATGTATTTTAATCTTGCTCCTGTAAAGCACTTTGAATGGCCTTGTGTCTGAATTGTGCTATATAAATAAACTTGCCTTGCCTATTTAGGATCCTCATTATAGTTCCTGCACTGCACCATCTTTTCTTTTCTGAGATACAACTATCTTTACAATAGGACAATGATGGCTGTAGTCTACACACATTGGTGGAGAGTAACGATGTGAATTTTACTTGAGTAGGCTACTGAACTAAAGTAAATGTTTTGAGTATCTGTAGGCTTCTGTACTTCAGTATCTGCTTTTTTTTTGGAAACTTATGACTTTCACTCCACTACATTTCTAGGAAGAACTTCACAGGCTAAGCAAAGCCTTGAAGTCAGCTATTGATTATCTATTTATTTTCTTATCTATTATTCTAAATATTGCCTAATATCTACACTTTGACTTAAAGGAATAATTCACCCATACGGAACCAGTGTTCTATCATTATAAAATCACTATTATAATATAATGAATGAGGTTTTTCGTCCCTCAGTCTTCCCTAAGTCTTCCCTTGGCCCAGCTGTCCTGTTAATCCTAACCCTTACTGTGATGTCACAAGAAGGAAAATGTAGGGTTAGACAGTGAGACCATAAAACACTCTTTCTGCCTTTTCTCAGGCTAGGATGATCTGATTTAATTTTTTTTGCACATTTATACTAAATAGGATCTCCAAATTCAATACACCTTCATATTCCAACTGGTGAAGTAGGTATTTAAGTACTAGGGTTGAAAACTTGACCAGGGACAGTTGTAACACTTTTTTTTGTTTTGTTGCAAATGTCCCAATAAATGAAGAGCCTTACACTGCACTAGTAAAATTATCTGTAGCACCTGCTGGAAAAATGCTTTTAAATGTTTTTGTGAAATATTCTGTTTCGGTAAGTGTCTACATTATAGTCTATAGGCTATAAAACAAAAATCAAACTTTTCATATTATCCATTTCCCACCATTCTTCAAACACAACACTCTAACTCATAATTTGGGAGCCCTTTGTATCATTTTCAATCAATATCCAATGCAACCATTGAAACTTATTATCAGAAAAATGTATCATAAACATGATCAACTTTCAACTCACGTCTTCCATACAATAACAAAGCAACTAAGAAATAGTCCAAATGCTTTTAATGAACTTTTTCACTAACACAAAGACACACAACACATTGGCATACAGGTTGTTGTGGATGATCGTGAGGACAAAATTCTCCTCTGGACTCTTCTTCTTCCAATTGAACACACATTCATATTTTAATTCAACCCTCCCAGGTGTCCCGGGAGTGGCAGCGATTCGGCCGCGCCACCGCCGGCGTCCTGTGGAAAGACGTGGGCCTGTACCAGCAGAAGCTGACGGAGCTGGAGGCCTGCCAGGAGGCCCTGAGGACGGAGAACACCGAGCTGAAGGAGATAGTCTTCATGCTGGACGAGGAGAGGAGCGGAGGAGGGGTGGGCTCCAGGAGCTCCATAGACAGCCAGTCCAGCCTCAACGGATCGGGGCCGGCGGTGAGGGACGTAGGGGATGGGAGTAGCACGTCCAGCACTGGGAGCATAGGCAGCCCCGAACACAACCACCAGCAGCAGCACTCACACAAGGCGTCAGAGGGGAAGATGACCTCGCCCAGGAGGTCCATGGACGACCTGTCAATATACAGAGGAGGTGAGTGTCACATCTCTCTAAGTCAAACATCTACTTGGATGCTAATGGATGAGTTGAAAAAGTTCTTGAGGTTGTTTGGAAACTTGAGATAATGTCTTCTGGCTGGGGCGATTCTAGACAGAGCTTTTGGGGTTTCTGTCACCCATTCAAACATATAGGCTATGTGTGTGAACGGCCCATAAGAGTTTCTGTGTGAAAGCAGTATGTTTATGTGTGCTGCCCAAAGCAGAGCAGCTTTAACTGTAACAATATACTAGGTGATAATCTACTGGCCACATCATTCTGACTTGACCGTATTACTGGTATGAAGACTGAATGCCTGAACAAGTGATATAAAAGCACAGCCTTGTGTGAGGGAACAGAAATAGCTTAGTATACCATATTTGCATGCAGGTTAACATACAAACTATCTCACATCGTAGGAGTCTCGTCATCCTCAAAGCAACACTGCTCTTATGCCCAGTGCATTCTGGGAAAGGCGGAAAGGCTACTTCAAACCTGAGTCTGGAACATCATCCATAGTTGTATCTTTCTCACTTTCTTATATAAACCCACACACTGTAGTCTCATCATCACCTTGCTCCCACTCCCACTGAGAGACACTGTTCGGCCTGGCACAGATGGCCCAGGCCTAATTACGTCAGCTGATTATGGATGAAGACAGAATGTAATAAGGGTTTAGCGGCCTGGCAGCTCCAGCAGGATGGGGGCTGTAATGTTATGTAGTTGAAGGCACAGCTGGATGGGGTTGGCAAAGCAGCTGATGGTCTGCATGCTAACTCCTGCCTCTGACACATTCCTGCAGGTCTCAGGGTCTCTCTCTGTGTGTGTCTCATGGAGAGGTGAAAAGCTTAGATAGGATGGAGGTTGCATTTCAGGGATAGTTGAAACTCACATGCTAGTGGTAAACATGTTTTGCAGGTTGGGCTATCTGCAGCATCAGAACACAAAACCTGCTGACTGAAGACATCTTATTATGTCCTAGCTTTCAAAACAAATCATTTCACTTTGCTTTTTTTAAATATGAAATATTATCAACAGTAAATGTATTATTTTTTCCATTAAGTTTATTGTACATTATAACTTTGGGTAGCATTGGTTTCTTTAGGTATTTAAAGCAGGCAGTGTGGTTGGGGTTCCTTGGTGTCTTTATGAAGTTAAATGTACAGTGGGTAATATCGGAGCATTCAGCTAAGTTTGTCTGTTCTGTGCTACTGTAGAAACAATAAATAAATATAAAGGTCTCATTTTAAAGTAATAAAAAGTGATTATACATTGATCATAACATACTTATGGATATTATGTTACATTTATGAAAACGCCAATAACTTCTACACACTTTACCTAATTAAGTTCAGTAAATACAGTCAATGGAAAACAGTAAATGAATGGATTTTTTTTAAAGTGATGAGAAAATCTTGGGAGTAAGTCTGTACCAAATTCTCAATCCGTGCATACAGATTTGTCACGCATGTTACTCTCACTTACAATTGAGAACTATGGTCTAACAATCCAGCCTTCTACCATATTTTCAGTTTCTTCCAGTTAGACAAATACGCTAATATCTAATATTGTCAATAGATAATAGCCTGCCTACGGCTTAGTTTCACATTGAGTGGATATTTTTACTTTCAGTTTAGACGTTGATGTAAACAGGGCTAAAGCCTGAGTTGACAGACTCTGATAGGCACTTGGCATACCTTCCACAGATAACTAATAGCTGATATCACCTATCCTGACAGGTGCTTTGCTTGGTGTTATAAGTGCAGTTGAAGGAGATAGTTCCACTGAACAAGGATAACACTGGGGCAGAATGGGCCATTAGAATATTTCTACCCAGTCAGTGAGAGTACTGTGCAGATGACAGACTGACTGATCTTTAATTTTTGGTCTGTTTTGGTTGATCAGTGAGGGGTGGGGGAGGCGTGGCTTCTCCCCCTCATGACATCATAAGGGGGAGATACATCTGACTTGGTTTTTTGAACACAGGGTTTCAGAAAGGTGAAGAAAAAACAGAAAAGGTTGATTTTTCTCATTCTTTGGGAGTCTCTAGTCACACCGGGGAGCCATATTAAGGCTGAAAAAAAACCATGAAAAAGTGCATTTGGCATAATAGCTGACTTTTAAGAGTTTAGGTAGATTTACCAGTGCATTCGGGAAACAGGGTGGTTTATTTTGAAGATCATATACCAATTCCAGTAAGGAGCAATGTTTTCCACTCAGTCATATAGTGGGAGAACCTGTGACTCTTTAAGAGGATGGTGCTGCGTCTCACTGTCTGTTATCCACTGGATTCTTCTCATTCTGGGTTTGTTAGACCTGTTGGCTGGGAAACAGTCTTGTGAGGCTCTGTAACTTCTAACTTCTAATTCTGAAACACAAGCCAGATCCTACAGTAGCAGGAAAAAGCTGGGGGTTAAGGAAGGTTTGGGAAGCTCATGTGTATGCACGTTGGTAAGTTCTTACAATAGATTCAGGGCTGTTGTATTTTGTATCTTCCATGTACTGGGATACATTCCGATCATATTTCAATTTCTGTTTCCAGTTAGTGCTTTTGCCAACCCAGCAGATATGTGTCTACAGAGGTTCACTCTTGTTCCCTGTGCTCTGGCTGTAGATTCCTTTGGATTCATTCTGTCTGCAGCATGTCTGCACATGTAAATGTCTTCTTCTTGCATGTACGGTATGTCTTCTGCAGTGTCAACGTGTCAACAGCACTCTGTTGTTACTGGACCTTCTGCATCAGAAGGATCAGCTGCTCTTTTCATAAATGAAAGGGTTCTTATTTGTTTTATAAATGACATGGCAAAGTAGATCCAGTGTTTTTCACACAGGCCGATGACCACGTCAGCATTTCCACTGACAGCATGATGTGTGTGTGTGAGTGAGTGAGTGTGTGTGTTTGTGTGTGCGAGTGTGTGTGAGTGAGTGTGTGTGTTTGTGTCTGTGTGTGTGTGTGTGTCTGTCAGAGAGAGAGAGAGAGAGAGACATACAGATAGGAAGAGGAAAAGTGGAAGGCTAATGCATACAAGGGTTAATACCAGGCAATTACCAACAGACTAAATTGGGCAAAGGATGACATAAAAGGAAATTGCATGATTTTTCTGAAAAAATGATTGTGCTTCTCTATATTTTCCCACTGCTCATCAAATTTTCCTAAACAATACTGGAGTAACTGCCCTTTTTTTCAGTCAATTCATAATAAATCAGGAAATCGATATAGGACTGTATGTTAGCGAGCTACACAGCCTTTGCAAGACACCAATGCAAAAATATTCACGAATATCATGATAATGGATTTTTTGGTAACACTTTATAATAACTATCCGTTGTAACTCGTTAATAGATCATTAGTAAACTCTTAATTAATGATTATTAATGATTTGTTAAGTGTTTGTTAGCAGTTTGTTAAGGATTTATAACAATAGTATATAGTTAATAGCTTAATAATTGAATCAGTTCATCTGGGAGGTAATCCGAGATTAACTGATCACGTCACGTTCAAATCCATGGCATGCACAGTGTGTATTGAGTTTATTTAAAAATATTTGAAAATGGGGCTGCCCTCAGTTGCCCATGCACTGTGTATAGTCTATAGCCTATTTCAGCCTCGTCGGTATCTCGGATTACCTCCCAGATGAACTGATTCAATTATTAAGCTATTAACTATCTACCATTGTTATAAATCCTTAACAAACTGCTAACAAACACTTAACAAATCATTAATAATCATTAATTAAGAGTTTACTAATGATCTATTAACAAATTACAACGGATAGTTATTATAAAGTGTTACCGATTTTTTTTTTATCACAATACGCAATCTAAACAATGTGTGGATCCAGCAACTCTGACATGCATTGCACTGACAATTTTGGTGTAAAATTAGATTATAATATTTTCCTGTAAAAACTACAATTAGCCATTGGATTTTTGGCAAACTCAAACATGCTGTATCCTCTGACTATAGCTTTGGCTTACATTGGAGTTGTGTTATAGGAACTGTCCAGTCTGGATTCACAGCTAGTATACTGGACAGGATCACAGTGACCCCATGGCTCTTCCTTTGATTGTTGTTTACGCCCTGACGGACATAAGCAGCTGTCCTTGTACAATCCAAGAGGAAACACCTGAGGACCTCCAACTGTCTTCTTCACAACATGGGACCTCTGCATAGTTTAGTAGCAGTTTGAGCTGCTGCTGAACCACACATTCAGCTGTTCGTTGACAGTTGCACTCACTCACAGTAAAATTAAAAGCTTGACCCCTGATAAACTAGACAGGCCAGGGGAATATTTATAGGCCATGACAAAGGCAAAACTAAATGCTCCTAATGCCATGTGCTCTGACCCTGTGGAGTGGCCCCTAGGTATTTCTTCAGGTCTCTGTTTGTGTCTCCATCTTCCACTTTGCCGGGGAATTCGGTTGTCAGAATGTGCAGGATAACAACACGCTCACACACAAAGCTGTCATTCCCCCCAGGGTCGTATGGAGTTTGAGTGTTGGGACGTGATTAAGTGTTCAAGTCACTTCATGGCCACCGCAACCAGCTGAGTACTGAATGACGTGCCATTTGTTGAGTGTAAATGTAGTTATTTAATCCACACTACTATATTTATTTATTGTTTCAGGACAATGCACATTAATGAACATGTACAGCAGTACACGTAAAAATGCCAGATTGTTGCCCAGGGGCTCATTTCCATCTGTAGTCCATTAGGCAGGTTGATGTTACAAAAGGGAACCATGGAAGAAGTCAATGATGCAGTGTATGCGAAATGGCAGGAATCTGGTGGGAACACAATGCTACTGAAACATTTGATGCACAATTTTTGAAATTGCCACATGTAGGGATTCACTGGTTTAAAGCTGCTTTTATCAGCTGAACACACACACAGACTCTCTCACTAGATAATACGCCTGAGGTCACTTTGACCACTTAGGGCCATAAAACCACTCTGACCCTAAAACAAACCCATCAGTTGAAACGAGTAGGTTAACATTCTGTCACACCGCTCTGTATGATGAAGATGCATCACTCCATACAGACAGTTAACATTTGTACTCAGTGTTATGTATCGGGAGTGTGATTCTCAGTACACACCTATAATGTGCAGGGTTGTACACAGCCACCATTGAGGCGAGCCTGTGTTTTTGCTGACCCTATGATACGAGCATCTAGACAGTCTGCTAGCCTAGCACCATGTCTCTCTCCCACATTCACACTCAGCTCTGGTTTCAGCCAGGAGATAACATTTCAGCCCCAGCTTCCCACGCCTGCACACACTTTGTACTTGCCATCATTTTTTTCGGACCAGTTTCGGTGCGGTATTCTCATAGTATTTTGATTTTTGGTATCTGTACTCTAAAGGTGGAGTCAGCCATTCTGGAAAAACGCTTATTGTCAACATCACTTTTTGTCAAAAGCAGTGAATTTCTCCTCACGATCCACCTGGCTGTACTGTGTGTGCACTGAAATAAAAATCCGTGATAATACACAGCCTAGGCTCCGTAAACTTGTATGTAAACAAAGGGTACCTAGCAACATGTCAATTTTACAGAGGCTAAGTTATGTATCATCACTGGATTGTATTTCAGCACACAGGTATTGGATGGTGAGGAGATATTCATTGATTTTGACAGAGTGATTTTGACCACACGCATTCTCTGTAATCGCTGACTCTTTAACCACACTCAATCAGTTACCAAGTGTACAGTATACAGGGCTTATATGGCCTGGCTCCGCCCGCCTACCTACTTCCGCCCAAATGTAATTTTCCCTTCAGTAGTCAGTCTGGGGCTGCGGTGAATTCACGTGTTTGAGCTCAGGAAAATCTCCGGCCGTCCAACCAGCGAACAGAGCGAGTGGCTGAGAACGATGACGTCGAAGTCGCGCTCCAGTTTCAGTTGAATGCTGCGACCAAACGTTATGCGATTGGTTGGCTGATCCAGAGTGGCACTGGGCAGATCCAATAGTTTTAAACTTCAACAGACACCCGCCTCCAAGTGAGTGAACGTTTGCCAAATAGAGCAGTTCTAGACCTTCTGTACAAATTAAATGAAGTACGATGGTCTGGTTGCATCAAGCTAGGGCTTATAGTGGCAGAGGTTTAAAATGCAAATTCTAATCCCAAACTATCCACAAGATACCACAACGTTCCAGGCTGGATTTTTGGAGAGTAATGTATAACATATCTATAATGTTTCCAATAGATGTAATGGAGGAGAACACATTTATATGGTGTGTAAAGTTTGGATATTTTATCTGGCATAAGGATCATAAAATTCAGGGTTTGAACAAGCAGATACTGAATATCGTTAATACTGTAATGCACTGTGGAAAGAAAAATTGCCACAAGAAGCACAATGAAAGTTCCCTATTTGCAGAGCATTACACAAAAAGATTGATAGCACTCTCATGTCTGTTCGATAAACCACATTACAATTTTGAACTTGAAAATTAGCATAATATGGGACCTTTGAGCCAAAGTTATCATCCAAATTATTCAAATGTAGTCTGTGCCCACAGATCAAGCACTATACTTTGCTACATCTTGCAGGAGGACAGCAGTTGAAGAGCACAACACACACACACACACACACACACACACACACACACACACACACACGCACACACACACACGCACACACACACACACACACACACACACACACACACCTATATCACGGCTAATCTGCCATGTCATTGTTTATTTAGTCATGCATTTCTGTCCGTGTTAGAGACATGAAACAGTGACACAGGTCAACGTCTCCACTTAATGCTCTGGAACAGCCTGGAAGCAGATGCAATGTTTCGCTCAGTGTCAACCTGCGGCATCCATTCACTCCGACACATTTTTTGAACACAAAGCAAAGTCTGTGTCCTTAGAAATGACTTCATATGACACCCAGCAGTTGTTTTCCCATTTAGATGTGATGCCTGGGTCAGATTCATAAAGCAACTATTTAGTTGTGGTCGAGAGGCTGGCTAAATGTTTATGAAAATGTGTCGTATATTGTGCTTCAAGTCACTATACACACTTTTTTTTGTGTCTCACTAAGACTGAAATACTATCCAAACTATAAGTGCTGTGAGCCTAAATAGAACTGTAAATACAATCATTTGTAGTAAAAAGCTTTCTCATAGAGGAGCTATGAGGGAGGAACTTTCTGTCTGTGTTTATTATAGCGCCCCCTTTGGACAAAAGCAGTAGTGTTTTACAACACCAACGCCTGCTGTCTTAAAGATCCTTGCTAGAGTGTGCCGGCGGCGCGTGCATTCGTGTAGGAAGTGAGTGAAAGAGAGACAGAAGGATGCATGGCCATGAGGCAGTATGTCACTAATATTAATAATGGTAATATGACCATGGTGAAGCAAAGTAAACTTTGATGAAAAATAGGACCAGCGCAAAGGCATTAATAATAACTAAATACATATCATTCTTTTCACTGATAGTCTCATTTGCTGTTACAGGTCGTTTGCAATCGTGAGAGGAAAAATCAGACTGTTTCATGAATATTTAAAAGTTCCTCGTATGGAGCTTTAATACACCACTGAATCCACAGATCTTAGTCAAACATGTGATATTTTAACTTGTCTCATTGGTTTTCCTTCAACTGTTCTCATTGAAAGCCCTGTGACCCTTTTTGAATATTTCTGTGGCGGTAAGTGTGTGTTAGAAATAGCCCTTCATTGACTGTAAAATCTTGCTAAAAAATCAACCCCGTAAAAACCAACGTTAGAATGGAGGAAAGATTGTTTCTTTACTGCTAACTGTGCTTTTCTCAGAGTTTCCATTTCTCCCCCCCCCCCCCCCACTCCACTGCAGCTCATAAACACCACTTGTTGTCATCCTTCCAATACAGCATTACTGGTTAGAACTCCTTAAGGATCCTGTAATCGGAGCTATGAATTTGTAAGCTCAAGAGAAAACTGTTCCACATGTTTTTTTTTATTCATTCTTACCAAACCAATCAAAAGCCAGGTTCCCTGAAAATATTCTGCAGAGAACTGATTTATTTATATGAACATTTTTGAGGAATGAGTTTATATCCGGTAAGTTGAGGATGTTTGGAGGTTTTTCTAGTAGAAAGAAATGACCCTCACTTCTCCTTCCCTGTTTGGAAGAAGACAGGAGTGTGGCTCTTGTCTGTGTCTGTGCGAGGGCATCTCTTTCAGTGTGTTTGTGTGTCTGTGTCAGTGTGTGTGTGTGTGTGCCTGTGTCTGTGTGTGACAGATTTACAGCTTGCGATGGCCAGAGAGGCCGTGTTGTCATGATAATGAGGCAGCATGGGAAGGTCTTTGTGTGTGTGTGTGTGTGTGTGTGTGTGTGTGTGTGTGTGTGTGTGTGTGTGTGTGTGTGTGTGTGTGTGTGTGTGTGTGGAGCTATGAAAAGGTTTCAACTCACCATGAGGGAAGAAGAAGCCCATTTCTATACAGCATCCAGTGTCTGCCAATGGAAAACATAGCAAAGCAGACATCCATTTATGTGTGGTTACCACTCCCTGTGTGTGGATTCTCAACAAACAATACACAAACAAAATCCAAAGTGCACTATAGCCATTATATTATTTTAGCCATAATGAACTTGTAGGGCTTTGAAACAAACCCTTATTCAGCTCCACCCTCCCACCTGCCTGTCTGTCTGCCTGTCTGTCTGTCTGTTTGTCTGTCTCACACACTAGCACCTAGGCTACTGTTTAGCCTCTGTCTCACCGGGAGAGCAGCCTTTTTTATAATATTTATTGTATTCATCATTAAAGGGGGAGTCAGTGATTCTGGAGAAAGTTTGTTGTTAAAATCATTGAATCGTTTTACTTATTTTTTTTTAAATCAGTGAATATTTCTTCATGATCCGCTACCTGTCTGTAGGCCTACTGTGTGTCCGACCTAACGTACGGTAGCTAGCAACAATGCTATCAATATAGCCTAAAGTACTGATCCGCTTATACTTTGGCTTTGATAAGTGTTTTGCTTCAACACCTATTTAAACATTGACCGGCTTATTGTCACACTACACAACGGCACTACTGAAAACACATGCTAGCTGTATTTTCATAGCGATACATCTTAGCCATAGCATTGTTGCTGGCTATGGTGGATCTGTCCGAGCCTCTTTGTTTAATCACCCGTTTACAGAGCCTAGGCTGTGTAGAAACAATCTTTTTTTCAGCAGCAAGTCCCAAGAGATTATTGATTTTTTTTTTCAGATGTTTTTAGCTCAACTTGTGCACACAAAAATTTAGAGATTAAATACTTTGGAAGCTTTGTATCATTTAGTCAACTCCATAGGGTTCAATGATGAGAATAAACATCAGAAAGACTCTTTTGAATCACTTTGAATCAAATCTTTCCTGTTGAAATAATGTTGCAGTGATCTGTTTCCATCTGAAAATAGCTCCGGGCAAGCAACCATGCACCTACTTAAAACTGAGCACCATTGCTGTTAAAGAGAGCCAGTTCACTTTTGCTGTATAAAAAATCAGCCCTGGCCTAGCATCACAGGGATTTGCTGAGAAAAAAGCCGCCCGGTCAGGAATTCCCACATTCCGGTGCGTGCACACATAATGGGCCCAAAGCACTGTGGGAAAAAGGCGCGTCGAGGAAATGATAATAGTGCATTGTTTAGAGTTGGACATCACTGTATAGAGGAGCCGCTTACCTGCTGGGATGAGTCCAACCCGGAAGTGACTTATCATCCTAATGGGACATTGGCACTGCAGCTGTACTGATAATAAATATGGAACAAACAAAATTATCTTTGTGTGTGTGTGTGTGTGTGTGTGTGTGTGTGTGTGTGTGTGTGTGTGTGTGTGTGTGTGTGTGTGTGTGTCTGTGTGTGTGTCTGTGTGTGTGTGATACAAAGGGGATATGTGAGTGGGTGTGTTTGTGCTAGAAAACATGCTGAGCAGAGATTTGCGCTTTTATGTCCTGCTTACTCAGTTTCCTGTGTTTTGCCTTTGTTTTCTCACAGCACAAACTGCAGTAACAAAGAGCATTTGAAAGGTAATTCAGACCATTTTGTAAGGCTGCGATTAAAGCTATAGTGCGTAACTTGTTCAAATAAGACATATACTAATATAATATACTGTATGTCACAATTTGATTCGTTGATCCAATTGACGTTAACAACTACAAGAAGCAATCAGGGGGCTGCCTTCCACTAACAGAGTTGAAAAAAAGTTTACCACAGCCATGGGAGTTTGAAAAATATAAAATAAATCTGTAATATGACGAGCCAGTCATAATCAAAAAACACACACACACACATAGCAGAGACAATATGTTGTTGGTATATATAGATTTTATATTCATACTCATAAGGTTTTGGTATAACATATCAGTCTGTATCTACAACCTCGGTTAATGTTTTCCAAATCCCCACAGAGCAGCTAGCACTTGTTGAACACCAGCAGGAGTCAGCAATATGGCTGCCATCAAAGAGCAGAGAGAATTGGATTAGCAGTTGACCTCTTCATTTAATCCTCCCATCTCTCTCTCTAATGATAATGTCATGGTTTATCTTTTGAGTTCCAGTCTGTGCTATGAAGAAATCGCTTTCCTTTTCATTTATTTCCATGCAACAGTACAATAGGCCATAAAATGTTTATTTGGCTACTTCATTGTGAAACTGAAATTTCCCTTCGTTGGTCTCAAACCCAGAAAGAGCAACTGTGTGTGTGTGTGTGTGTGTTTGTGTGTTCTTCCCTTGCCCTGACCATCTGTCCGTCCGATACTATTGTCTGGTGGACAGTGGGGGTGCAGGGTCTTCAAAGGGCTCACTGTGCAGAATGGGAGCACCCTCCCTCCCTCCACACACACACACACACACACACACACACACACACACACACACACACACACACACACACACACACACACACACACACACACACACACACACACACACACACACACACACACACACACATACACAAACACTCCCCCAACTCTCTCCCTGTCTGTGTGTGTGTGTGTGTGTGTGTGTGTACTGCTCTCAGTCTGATCACAATGTGGCGAGAGGGGCCTAGTCCGGGGTCAAAGGTCTTCTGCCTGTGTGTCTACCCTGGGATTTTACGGAGGCAATATCTCATGAACGGTTGTAGAGAGTCTTTCTGCTGTAGCCTGGAGGGGAATCTCCGTTTCATTCACAGGCCACCCATTGCTGATGGCATTAACACACTGGCATGGCTGTAGACCATGGGTGTATGATTAGACCCTTCACCTCCAAAACAGAGTGAATGCTGGTGTTCTAATCCCCATACTTCTCTACTATTTAGTATACCAGAAAAAGTTTTAGGATGTCCCAATACATGCACGTCAATCGTAGTATGCTGAAAATACATAAATGCCCCACTAACTCCAATAGCGTTTTGCAGTATTTGTCTTTATTCTTGACATTTCTTGACATAATGAAAAAGATAATCTGTGCAGGGTCGGAGGTTCTATCCCCCGCCTACCCGCCACATGTCGAAGTGTCCCTGGGCAAGACACTGAACCCCACATTACTCCCGATGGTTCAGAGGGCGCCTTGCATGGCAGCTACTGTCATCGGTGTTTGAGTGTGTGTATGAATGTGGTAAGAAATGAGGCTGAGGAAAATCGTCTTAAAAGCGCTATATAAATCAAGTCCATTTTCCATTTAGTTTGAAGTTGTCCTCAAGCAAAACACAGAATGCTCCAGAGCTCCAGGAACAGCTGCTGAGAGGTCAACAGTGGGAGGCTGTGGTTGTTTTGGACAGCTGTTACTGAGGATAGGTAGAAGGTTGTTCATAATAATAATCAAATGTGGTGCTATGCTGCTGAGATTCTTCAAAATGTGTGTGAAGGGAATGGAAGGACGGAGTGGTGTGTGCTGGATGTGTGCTGCTGACATCCTTGTAATTCAAGGATGTCCTCTGTCTTTCACTTTGTTTGGTCAGCATCGTCTCTTCTTGTTCCCTAAGAGTGTGTGTTATTGTGAGTAAGTGTGTGTGTGTGTGTGTGTGTGTGCGTGTGTGTGTGTGTGTGAGAGAGAGAGAGAGAGAGAGAGAGAGAGAGAGAGAGAGAGAGAGAGAGAGAGATTTGCCCTGAGGTCAGCAGCACTGTGTGTACCAGTGACTTTGGCTGCATCACCCTGGTCAGTACGTTATGGCTTGCTGAACTTTACAATAGTGTAGTGTGTGTGTGTTCAAGGTCTATTGTTCATAGGGGTAAAACACACACCATGACATACTGTGTGGCCAGTCCACTGCAGAGTGTAATTAGGTCAGAGGAGCATGTCAGATACTTATATAGAATTTTATATCCTATCTATGGTCAGAATTAGAAAATGCTTTGTTTTAGATCATGGCTGTGTTTGAAAAAGCCCTACTAACGTCCCACTACTCATACATACTTGCAGTTGTTTATGCAAGTTTGTGTAGGCGAGAAATGCCCGGATAAGTACTTCCGTGGAAGATTTTGCGTATGGATCGACAGGTTACTTTTCCTACTCGACCGCCCCACAATGCAATGCATCCTTTCAATTGAATTGGATTTTTTTTTTTTATTCTTAATTGCTTCTATACTTCAGTGTAAACGGTCCGACGAACCTCGCACAATCCATCGTTAAGTAGACAGTATGTAGTATATACATGTTGAGTATGTATGAATGTGTGAATCTAACTGCCAGTTAGATTGAAAGTCATCTGGGGATGTGCTTGTTACAGGTGGAGTGGAAGTAGCCTATGGGCTGCGTTCCAAATCGCATACTATTTCTTTTTTCTATTCTACATACAATACAATACATCTGACCATAAAAATGATCTAGTTAGCATGCAGTTGGCTTACAATTGGAAGATACTTTTACTTATTCATTTCATCATAACATTGCGCCTTGATCTCACCTCTTGCTTTTATATCCCTCACATCCCCATATTCTTTTTCATACGGAGTCTCCGTTGATGTGACGTCACTTCCGGTGCGCACTGGATTGTGGATCAGAATCACCCAAATAGCATGCTGATTTCAACACTAACAATCTTGGCGGGATGTAGTAGTCATCCGGGTATTTCTAAACATACTGAATACGACCACAATAACTTTTTTCTACCTTACTAGATAGCACAAAGTATGGATATTGGAACGCAGGGATAGTGCTAAGTTAGATTGGTTACGGAGGGGCCGTGGCTTATCCCCTTATGACGTCATACAGGGAGAGAAATTTGACTGGGGTTTTTGAACACAGGTTTTTCAGCAAGGTGGAGGTGGAGAAAAAGAGATAGGGTTGTTTTTTCTCGTACTTTGGGAGTCTCTAGTCACACTGGGGACCCATATTAAAGGAATACTTCACCCATACAGAACCGACGTTCTATCATTATAAAATCACTATTATATTACAATGGATGAGGTTTTTCTTCACTCAGTCTTCCCTCAGTCTTCCCTTGGGCCCAGCTGTCCTGTTAATCCTAACCCTACATTTTACCATGTGTGACGTCACACATGGGGAAAATGTAGGGTTAGACAGTGAGACCATAAAACACTCTTTCTGCCTTTTCTCAGGCTAAGATGAATCGATTTCTAAAATGTTTGCACATTTATACTACATAGGATCTCAGAGTTCATTACACCTTCATATTTCCACCTGTGAAGTAGGTCTTTATGTTGAAAAAAAACATGAAAATGTGCATCTTGCAATAATAGGTGACCTTTCAAACATGTCATTATGTCAGTGGGAGATGTGTGTTCACGTCTGACTCTTTCTCTTGTATTGTCTCCCTCCAGATGCTCCAGCCGGCTACATCAGACAGCTGGAGACCAAGGTCAGGATGCTGGAGGAGGAAAACAAGCAGCTGCTGTCAGAGGTAACTACCAGCCAGTGTGTATCCCTTTACACTATACAGACCACATCAGTGTGTTTCACTAACTCTGGATGCAGACAAGACAACTGTGGGTAACACTGGAAGATGCTGCTGCAGTGCTGTACTGTATTTAACTCTATATGGGATCTTGAGTAAATTTGTGATCCGTTTTATAGTTTTTGGACATCAATATTGTCGAGGTGCGTATTAATTAAAAGAGGGCAGTGAAAGTCAGATTGTTGCCATGTACAGCTTGCTTCAGTATCCGTATAAACAAAACGGCTTTATTCAACTAATTACCAGTATTACAACCTCATATAACCCCTTTTATCCAATCAATACATAACCTTTTGTTTGACAGTGTGTAGCAATTATTTACTTCTACACCTCACAAGTAAATAAATATCTTTTATTTTTCATTGTGTGTTCACCGACGCGATACCGCTCAGGATTAATTCCATTTATTGGCTTTTTTTCCCACAAGAGTTTGGCAACAAGAACCATACCACTCTCATCTCTGTCCCTTAAATACAGCTCTTGAAAAAATTAAGAGACTTGTCTGGATTTTTCTTCAATCTTCATCTCTACAGAACTTATTGAAAATGCTCTTAATGACAAAAAATGTATTGGAATTTGGTAGAAATGTTGTCAGTAGTTTATATTATGAAACCAAAATGTTCATTCTACTCAAACAAATGCCTATAAATAGTAAAACGAGAAACACTGAACATTTGGAGTGGTCTCTTCATTTTTTCCAGAGCTGTATGTAGCTCCAGCCAGATAGTCAGATAGCTTAGCTCAGCGTTAAAACTGGGAGCAGCTAGCCTGGGTCCAAAGGTAACAAAAACCACCTATATACACGCCTAACTTCCTGGCCACCTTACTGCACCTGGCCTGAGAATTCATGCCTCACACGACTCCTCGTAAAAACTACAACCTGTTGTGTTTCGCACTTCATTCTCCCTGCGTTCCAATACCCATACTTCCGTACTATTTAGTATGCCAGAAAAAGATTTAGGATGTCCCAATTCATGCACGTCAATTGTCGTATGCTGAAGATACATAAATGCCCCACTAACTCCAATTTTGGAGTATTCGTCTCTATTCTTGACATTTCAAAGAAAAGAAAAACTTCATTATCTGATTTTTTTCTCTCTCCCGTGGCCCTAAAACTCTTCTGTACTTTTATATGTAGTGTAGTAAAAAGAAAGAGTATGTGATTTGGAAAGCAGGGTCTTTGTTTCCCTTTTCCCTTTATTTAGTCTTAATGCTATGCTAAGCTAACCGGTTACAGAACAAAACATTATAAAGTTATTGATTTTTCTCATATATTTTCTCATGATAATCTCAATTCCCAGAATGTTGTACTGTTCCTTTAAACAATGCTGACTTTTTTCCTTTCCTAACCCATCTCAAACCACGGGTTGCTGGGTCAACTTCTGATGAAAGAAACAGCAGTGAGTTAATAATAGTATAGGGTGACACAACCCTTCCCTGTGCTTTACTGACAGTGGCTCACATCAACGGAACATCTAGTCCCATAATTTAATCATGCGTAAATGCATGTGGGGATGGGTAATGAATGAGACATTGGCGGGGTGTGTGTGTGCAACTAGCAGCGTTTATCGTTTTAGTAATGTGATTTCCAGTCATGTCAATTCCACTCTCTGTCCAGTTTATGTACAGTATGAAGTTTGCTTGCATCTTCAAACCTCCAGGAACTTTAAAAATGCTTCTGAAACAGCCTCATCGTTCCTCTGATGATCATGTGACCTGTAACAGCAAACTAGACCATCAGTGAAAACAAAGCTACTTTAGTTACTAATGCCTTTGTACGGGTAAGATTTTCCTGAGAACTTACACAAATAATTAGGACAGACAGACCGGAAAAACCTTTGTTTATGAACCGCACTAAATTTGAAGTTGACTTTGCTTAACCATCGACACATTACTACTATTAATCTGACACAGTCACTTAACAATACATTACCTCATCGCAACACACCTCTTTTCATAGACACATTCACTCGCTTCCAAAATAAAAATGCACGCACAGCCGGCATGCGCTATCAAAGACCTTTAGGACAGCATGCAGGGGCTGCTTTCGTAAAATATAACTATTGCTTTGTCCAAAGGGGGGCGCTAGAAACAACAGAAACTGAACGGTCCTCGTAGCTCCTCCAAGTGTAGCCTAGCACCGCCTGCCTACTTACTTCCGCTCAATTTTAATTTTCCTTCAGTAGTCATTCTGGGCCTGCGGTATATTAGTGGGTTTTCTCCGGCCAGATTATTGGCGGTCCAATCAGCGAACAGAGGGAGTGACTGAGAACAATGACGTGCGCCAGTTTCAGTTGAAGTCAGAAGCCGGAGCACCAAACGTTATGCGATTGGTTGGCAGATCCAGAGTGGCACTGGGCAGATCCAATAGTTTTAAACCTCAACAGACACCCTCCTTCAAGTGAGTGAACGTTTGTCAATTGAGCGATTCCAGACCTTCTGTACAAATGAAAAGAAGTATGATGGTCTGGTTGGACCAGGCTACTCCAAGTGTGTGGGACTGAACCAAACATTGATTACCTCATTGAAACGATGGTACGCAGCAGACACCATTGGCAGAGTAAGTGCTTTCACTGGCTCACTATCATTGCTGACAGCTGCACTGCCACCGGAACACTCTAAGAAAAAATGTGATCCAGGGATATCCTATCTCACCTATTGATAAGTCTATCTGACTGGCTGATTGATCCTCTCCTGCTTTACTGCAAACACAGCAGGTCTACAGCACCTCCTGTCACCATGGGAACACACACCTGAGTGCCACCTCTCATTGGCTCTGGTCTTATTCCTCTTCCTGTCTAATACAGTTGCCTCCTCTTTTTCCTTTAAAGCTGGAGTAAACCATTCTGGGGAACACTTTTTGTCAAAATCAGTGAATATCTCCTCATGATCAGCTACCTGTCCGTGCTGTGTGTGTGTGTGTGTGTGTGTGTGTGTGTGTGTGTGTGTGTGTGTGTGTGTGTGTGTGTGTGTGTGTGTGTGTGTGTGTGTGCTGAAAAAAACAGTGTTACTAAACAGCCTAGGTTCTGTAAACTGGTATGTAAACAAAAGCCGTAGCTAGCTGGTGATTTTTTTAAACAAGCGCTCTCCATAATGGCTGACTTCAATTTGAACTGCTGTGTGTTGCTACGGTACTGTATATTGCTTTACTGTATGCTGACTGGGTGATAACATGGATTGTGATCAGAGGGTGTCTGCCTGTCTCCCCAGGGTGCAGCCCGGACCCCCAGCACTGACCCCTCCCCCACTGGACACTACCTCCCTCTGGGGCAGAAACCAGAAGCTGTGGTCCACGCAATGAAGGTATAGGCCACACACACACACACACACCACTGTCAAGTATTTTATTTACCAGGTCACTCAGGCAAAAAAAGAAGAAGGTCCATATAATAAAGCTATTCAAGAAGCATAACGTCTGTATTGTTTTGTACTGGCTAAGTGCTGGCATTTATCTTATTTATATTATGTTGTTAATTTCAATTGTGTGTGTATTGTATATCGTTGTTGTTATTGTTCAACAAAAATCACTTTGTGAACGGTGCTATATAAATACACTTTTACTTAAGTGCCAGATGCTGCTTCCACGAACCGTACCAATCCATTTAAGTTGCCCATTTAGGTGGAAGTTGTACAGTTTGGATGTGTTTGTATTTTCATGCAGTGTGTGATTCTCCTAGGCTCTGTTAAAGTTAATTACAGCAGATGCCCCCTAGTGGCTAAGTAGTGTAAGCCAAAGGTTTACCTAGAAATAATCTAGTTACATGATTTATGCAATCCATTGAAACATATGTTGCTTGTGTGTGTGCGTGTGTGTGCATGTGTGTGTGTGTGTGTGTGTGTGTGTGTGTGTGTGTGTAGGTGCTTGAGGTCCACGAGAAGCTGGACAGGCAGAGCTCACAGGAATATGATGAAGATCTCAGTGACAAAGAGAAGGCTATCGTCAGAGAGATGTGCAATGTAAGTCTATTTTTTAAAACCATTCTTTTTATATAGCTTCATCCAAAACACAAACCCACCGGCACGCAAATCCTACAGGTCGGCCCATACATGTTAAGACCACACACGTGTCCAGCAAATGGACTCATGGGTAAGATTGTATTAAAACACAAATGATGCATCTCTGTCTGTCTATCGTAATAAAGTGAGGCGGGTAATACCTCATTGTTGACGAGACGTCCTCTAAACTAGACTATGATACCTTACTTTGTATTTCCACTTTATTCTCGACATTCTCAACTCCTTTATTCTATAAGTGCATATGAGGGATAATGAATCTGTGGGTGTATGTGTGTGTGTGTGTGTGTGTGTGTGTGTATGTATGTGTGTGTGTGACTGTGTTCGTGTGTGTGCGTTTGTGTGTGTGATCACTGCACTTGTGATGGTCCAGTGCATTCAACCCTATAGCACGGAGAAACAAAAGACACCATTCATAACACAGACACCCTAACCCATCTCTCTCTCTCACACGCGCACACACACACACACACACACACACACACACACACACACACACACACACACACACACACACACACACACAGCATTCATTATTATTACTATGGTAAATTAAAGTGTTTTTTAATGTTTGGCAAGAGACAGTGCACCAAAACAAAACAGCTTCAATTTCAAAGATCAGAATCAGAAACACAATTGATCGCCGAGGGGGAAATTCGGTGTTTGTTACAGTAGCTCAAATTTAGAATAGAAGTATATATAGAAAAGAATAAGTATATTAGTGTCAAATAATATGTGCTTGATGCCACTACAAATAGCCACCCTTCTTCTATTGCTACTCTTCTTCCCCGTAAAAGCTTTTTGGGGAGTTGCTCTGAATCCAGACTCTAAAGGACATAGTGTTCTACAGATTGTAAAGCCCCTTGAAGCAATTGTGAGATTCATGAGTACTGTATGTCTCCAGTAGAAAGTTGAGGACATTTTATTTATATATTATACCTTGTGAAAAGTTACGGTTGTTGTCATCCTGTTTCTTTCTACCCTTCTTTTGATTCACTGTACTCTGTCACAATTGATATCTTATTACATTTCTTCACTTGTGCCTTGTATGTTGTATGTTTTACCTTATTTAGTCAGTTCTGTTTGTTCTGCCATGCATTTTTTATTTATTTTTTAAGATATTTTTTTGGCATTTTTATGCTTTATTGATAGTGTAGAGACAGAGTTGAAATGGGGCAGAGAGGGGAGTGACATGCAGAATCGAACCCGGGTCTGCTGCTGGCCGACATGCAGAATCGAACCCGGGTCTGCTGCTGGCCGAGGCCCATGGGGGGGACGCCCTATGGGGGGGACGCCCTACCAACTGAGCTAAGGGCGCCCCCAGCTGCGATGCATTTTTAACGAATGTATGATCATGTGTTTTATTAATTTGCAATGTCCCCTTCTTTAATAAACTGAATGGAATTGATACGGTGTTAGGTCCTAGCTGACCAGATAAGTGGCTGACCCTGTGTTGTTGTTGTTGTGTCCCCCTCAGGTGGTGTGGAGAAAGCTGGGCGATGCTGCCGGCTCCAAGCCTTCCATCCGACAGCAGCTCTCAGGAACCCATTTCAAAGGCCCTGTATAGTTACTAGACAGCAAGTCAGACACTATAGTGGTCCCAGCAATTAACCTGCACCACTAGTTTGGAACGAAAAACTTTTTCCATTTCACATATAGCCTCCTCCGGGCCTGAACTAAGCTGCCTCATAATGGACTGACAGCTTAATACTGAAAGGCCGACCACTGGACAACTTTGGTGCAGAGGGACAAAACAGCCGATTCCATAAACCATTTAAAACCCGGATTTCTTTTTATTTGTTTTCTCGGAAGTGGAATATGTGCGAAAACGAATGCGAAGCCTGGTTGCCCGCACTCAAACGCAAGCTGCTGCAGTCATGTGTGTAAATGACATCGGTGTTTAGCAAAACACAACCAGAGAAAAGAGCTCACTTAATAATAGGCCTTAATATCGATCCGGAATAGTCTTTGAATGACCATTGATATAAGGTGAAACTTCATATTGAAAACATACATGTGCCCTGTGCGTTAGTGTTTCCTTTTCATTTCAGTGGCGAGTTAGCAGAAGTTAGACGTGAAAACTTGAATTCAGTTTCCTAGAGATTGGAGGATGTGACAATAATTGATCATGTTGTTTACAGTGTGAACGCACAATAAGAATTTAGAAGTCTGTTTTGGACTGTTGAGTTGACAGAAGGGTTTTGTCGATTAGCCTGGTGGAAGGATGACTGTCAAGGGCATGTTAGCTTAATTAGTTTAGCCGTCTTCTTTGCATACCCATATAATAAACAGCAGACTGACAGGTGTATGCATGTAACACTGCTGGCTGTCGTTTCATGCCTCCTGTACTGTATATAAATGTAGTCAAAGTTAAAATTGGACCACTGAAAACAGACAGCTAATGGAAATTCCTGTTTTGAGGAAAGCCACATCCAGATAGTTGTCCAGTATAAAGTACATGTGTTTTGGGGGTAACTGGCTAGCAGGGATCTTAACAACACTGTTAGCCTTAACACGCTAACATCATGACTTCTCTGTTCCAACTAGAATCAGACATAAGGGTTTGGGGTATAGTCAAAAATGTAAATCTCTATAAGAACAACAATATCGGTTTTAAAGGTCACATATTCTGCAAAAAAAAAAAAACCTTTATATTTTTCACAGTGCCATTGCTGAATCTCCTCTCTTTCAGCCCGTCTGAAAAACTCTCTCTTTAAGCCCCGCCTTCTAAAAAGCCCAGTCTGCTCTGATTGGCCCTGAATCTAACTGCCAGTTTGAATCTAGCTGACGGTTAGTTCCAGCTGTATCTGGGGGTGTGGCTTATCACAGGTGGAGGTAGTGCTAAGTTAGGTTGGTAAATGAGGGGGTGTGGCTTCCCCACTTGTGATGTCATAAGGGGAGAGAAATCTGACAGGGGTTTTTGCACACAACGTTAAAAACTGTTTACTTTGCATTTGCATAATAGGTGACATTTAAATGGTGTGTCCAAAACTAGCCAAAAAACTACAGCATTTTTTTCAAGGTAATTCCGCAAACCTGGCAACCCAACAATGAGGCCAAGTCAGATGATTCTGCAATGTTGAATACACACTCCCTGTGTTCCAATACCCATACTTCCTTACTATTTAGTATGCCAGAAAAAGATTAAGGATGTCCCACTACATGCACTATGTAGTATGCTGAAAATACATATATGCCCCAATAACTCCAATAGCATTTTGGAGTATTCGTCTTTATTCTCGACATTTCTCAATATAATGAAAAAAAATCTTCCTTATCTGATTTTTTTTTCTCTCCTGTGGCCCTAAAACGTTTCTGTACTTTAGTATGCAGTGTAGTAAAAAGAAAGAGTATGTGATTTGGAACGCAGGGAAGAAAGCTT
This sequence comes from Hyperoplus immaculatus, assembly GCA_949357725.1. Lineage (NCBI taxonomy): Eukaryota > Metazoa > Chordata > Actinopteri > Uranoscopiformes > Ammodytidae > Hyperoplus > Hyperoplus immaculatus. Next base: position 4,785,241 of record OX442363.1, on the reverse strand, counting down.
AGACCTTGTTGGTAGGTGACTCAGGCCCTATTGATGAAACATGGACGTTTCCATACTGTCATGGTGCTAAGATAGGCGAATACACCCCAACATGTGTTTGGTACTGAAAACCAATGGGACTGTGAGTTAGATTAATATTTTCTTCCCACCAAAAAAGATCACATGATAATAATAAGTAGCCCAAGAAGATCAATGTGTCAAGCCTAGTGAATAAGCATTGATACGACAATGTTCTAAAACATGTAATGATATTGTTCATTTCTATATTTTCCTATTTCAAGGAGACTTTGATGATGTCAGGCGATTCATCCGTACCGTTATGGTAGCTTTACTGTGGCCATTCTGAGTGTGCTTTACAAAAGAGAAGCAGAATACTATACTATCTATGGCAGAATACAATTCATTCTCTTTTTCATCAATTTGTGGTCCTCCAGCCCTGCAGCAGCGCTGAGTTCTACCTACTTGGGTCAGAATTAGGTCTCTTCACAGCTAGAATACACTATTAGCTTTATTAGAAAAAAAATCACAATGATGTTCCCATATGCTGTACAGCCATGTATTAAACTTTATGTAGAAGTCATAAATGAAGGGGAATTTACCCATAGGAAAGGTGAAAGCATTGACAGAGATGTAACGTGTGCACCATGTGTGCTGACGTTCTCTTAAAAAGCAGTTAATGTCATGCCATCTTTATGTCCTGTTTTATTACATACTAGTGCATTTATTGATTGTGGCAGCATTTAAAAGTGGGAATGTCGTGGGTTATATGTCGTCGCCTAATTTAGCACCCGCTTGTTTTATTGAAAAATGTTTTAAAAAAAAATCTGAATATTTTTTTATGCCTACATTCATGCCCTGCTTATTGTGTCATGAGGTATTGTCTCAGACCTTTAGTGATGGAATGTTCCTCTGCCAACAGTGTATCTTTACAGAAAGACCAGTGCTGTTTGTAAATACATATTTCCCATATACCGTAGGTTACCAGGGAGTAGCTTGTCTTTATATTTTTGCATAAACTGAAAATGTATTTTAGCACTGCAGTATGTGATAGTGACCTGAACACAATTAAAAATGCCTCTTTTTTGGTGATTTTGAAATAAATGAATAAAAATACATAGAGGACACTTTTCTTGGTAACCCTGGGCTGTTGTCACTGACTTTGTGGCGTTTCAATGCAGAGTATGTGTGGAGATAGAGTCAAAGCTTGAATGATCCATCCGTAGCACTGAGTTCCAAATCACATACTTTTTCTTTTTACCATACTACATACTAAAGCATGCTGGTTTCCATACAGCTAAATGCAATTGGATGTAGTAAGGCATCTGGGGTTAGTGTGGTTCATTTCAGAACCTAACAGAGGGCATTATGTGTACACTATGAATGACTCATGATTACTATAATAGAATATCATTTATTTCATACCCTGTCCGCTTAAACCACAAGCAAAAAGCTGCAGGATAGATCAATGAACTTTTGGAAAATGACCATGCCATGTGGACAAAATCGAACTAAAGACTATACTGCCTCCTGGTGGCACAGAGGTAAAACTACAGCAAATATTAAATGACTTAACAGTCAAGAGTATCCATACTTAGGTAATAATTCCAAGGAACTTGACAAAACAAAATAAAATATCTCACAATGGCTAAAAGGCAAACCTCATAAATAAAAACCGTTTTGTCTCATAATTTCAGCATAGCTAAATAAATGTGTTGTCAATCGTAGAGGACCAGTGTCTCCATGACCAGTGTAGGAATAACGAAATTGAAAAATATAAATTGTAATTAAGTAAAAGTACATGTATATCCACATATTTAACATGTGATAAATAAACCTACCTATGATTACCTATTGGGAGGCTGATCATCATTAACTTTGTTGTTGTGATGACCAATAAATGACCAGCAATAGTCAGCTCTCCTACTGAACTCAGTCATTTGTAACACTTGAACACTGTACATTGGAATAATGTGGAAACCATTGAAAAGTGAGCAGCCAAATCATAATATATGAAGCTTATGAAAAAAATCGTATCGATAATAACTTGTTTATATAATGAACAGAGTTAAATACCGTCTCTTCTTTTCGTAGTGGTTTATTACGTTCATAAAGTAAAAAAAAATAAAAATAAAATACAGTGAACATCCAAAGTATTTAAAAAAAAGGTGTGCTTGTGTATTCACCATACTTTACATACAAGCCTATGTAAAGCGCTTTACAAATAAAAACGAATTAAAAAACCGCTATGACAGACCAGCTCAATCAAAGTGGAAAAAATGAGGAAACCTATTTGTGTCCGATTGAACAGAACCACGTTTTGATTGTTCTTAAATGCAATCTTTTTCCAGGGAAAAAAACCTGTTTTAAAAGCTGCCTTTTCATAATGCTAGTGTTCTCTTTAAAAAGGCTCACTGCCACTCAATATGTGCTATTAAACATGACCGGGGCTGTGGCTAATTACTGAAAATAGGACATGAGAGTAATCCGAGCAGATGATAAAACCGGACACAAAGTGTGGTGCATTAAAAGAAGAGACCTAAGGAAGACATTCATTTTACAATCCTCCGTGTCTCTGTTGGAGTATTTTTCAGTGGAACAAGCAGAGAAATTGGCACAAATGAGCTGCGTTTTTCCTTTACAAGTTTTTCATTTAAAAGTTCACTCACACTAGGCCATCTGTACCGTGCCCTAGTACGTTTGCCCCCTAAAGTCTAGTATATTTGACTGGTGTGAGTGCTCTCTTCTTCGGCTCCTCGTAGGGAAGCTAATGAGCCGACAAGAGCATAGACTGCGTTCCTGATGTCAATTTAACCGCGAACCAATACGTCCATGTGCGCAGACAGACATTCAAAAACACACCAAAAAATGCTGCTGAACGGTACACGTTGATCCGATGTGGAAGTGGAATGTTGCTGCTAATATGGCCGGCTTAAAATAGTCAAAAAACAATGGGATACATTACGCTCCAAAATCCCTAACCAACGCGCATATATAGACGTGGTGTTGTATGGCAAAAGGCAATCGTGCCATGGCCCGGATCTTTAGGAGCAGTGTGAGTACAGGCCAGAAGAGGAGTGGGGAAGGGGGGGCTATCGTGCTTGTCCACGGTACGGGGCAGCTCGGCCTAGTGTGAGTTCGGCCTTAAATACACCTGAACATTTTGAAACCTTTCCCCCCCCCCCCATCTCTTTGCTGCTCATCTCATCCACGTGCCCCGACTCAGCCCGCCGACAGGAGGCATCCCGGGCGGCATCTGAGGAGGGGGGTGAAGCTGGTTGTGTTGGCCGCTGGTCGGCAGCGGTGGATAACCGGCGTTTAGACCAGGAGCCATCCCCATGACTGAGGTGGGAGGAGGGGCTAACATGTAGCTGTAGGCGGAGAGCGGCGGAGGGGTGTGATAGGCTGCGGTAGCCGGGGGGTAGTGGTGGTGGTTGAGATGGTGGGGGTAAGGGGCCTGCTGCTGGTGGTGGTGGTAACCCAACGGAGGAGGGTGGGCCAAGGCCTGGGGGGGGACGGCTGGGTACAAGGAGCCCTCCGTGGTGGTCATTAGGGACTGCAGCGTCTGGTAGCCCTCGCTGGACAGCAGGGAGCTGGTGGTGGGGATGGGCAGGGGCAGCTCCTTGGGAGGGGGAGGGGGAGGAGGAGGGCAGTGGGGCAGAGGGGGAGGAGGGGGTTTAGAGGACAGGAGGTCAGGGGCAGGGAGGTAGGAGGAGGATGGAGGGGGTTTGGTATGCTCTGTGGTGAGAGAGAGAGAGAGGTAGAATTAGTGCTGTTCCTGGTACAGTTATATGTCGTATCCCTTTAATACGTTAGAAGAGGAATACTATATATTTAATATATTGTTTTGTATATGAGAAGTACTGAGAAGGCCGGAATAAATTGACCACCTCTGAACACATGACATTGGTGAAAAGCTAACATTAGAATATAGAATGAATAAATATTACTATTGAAGTCAAGCTCTCAGTCATTTCATCTCATTTTTCTTGTGTTCTTATGACAGCGTGAGGACAGCTGATTGAGTGCAGAGACACCCACCTGGGTTAATGGAGGCTGGAGGAGGGGGAGGGGGCGGAGGGGGAGGAGGCTCTAGATTTGGGACTTCTGGAAAACAAACAAAGAAACAACACAACGAAGAAATGAATATAGATAAACAAAATGAAGGTGACACAATTTAGATTGACAGTGTGTTTGGGAGCCGCTGGCAGCCAGAGTGTTACTTACTAGCAGGCTTGCTCTCATCTTTGGGAGAGGGCTAAAAAGAAGAAGAGACAACAAGTATCAGTCAGCGACAGAGTAATACAACTAGAAATAGCGCCTGGTGAAAGTGCAGTGGTGGAGGACAATGATTTAAATAAAGGTAAAGCTCCTACCAAGCTACAATATGGTACAGGGTCACTGTGACCTGACAATATGTAGGGAGTACTGACCTTTGACTTACAAATTGTATTCAGTTCACCCTCAAGTACAAGTGTAAGTTTGTGCTCAATTTGAGAAAACAAATCCCTCAATGCTTTCTTGAAATATTGTGCTCCAGAGATTTGGAGTCTGTGACCTTTGACCTCCAACATGTAATCAGTTTATCATTGAATCAAGAGTGGACATTTGTGCAAAGTTTGAAGAAACTCACTCAAAGTGTTATTGAGATATTCCCTGCGTTCCGAATCGCATACTCTTTCTTTTTTCTATTCTACATACTACATCCGACGATATAAAGAATCTAGTTAGGATGCAGTAGGCATACTATTGGGACATACTTTTACTCTCTTATTTCATCATAACATTGCGCCTTGATCTTGCCTCTTGCTTTTATATCCGTCTCATCCCCGTTTGTTTTCATATGGAGAATTCGTCGATGTGACGTCACTTCACGTGCGCACTGGATTGTGGGTCAGAATCGCCCAAATAGGGTGCAGTTTTCAACACTAACAATCTTGGCCGGATGAAGTATGACATCCGGGTACTTCTAACCATCCTAAATCTGGCCCCAAGAATCGGGACATCCTAAATCTTTTTTCTACATACTATATAGTAGAAAGTATGCGATTCGGAACACTGGGATTGTGTTTACAAGAATGGCCAAACACAATGCCTCTGGATAAAACACACGCTAATCTGGTTTGCTGGACCATTGTTCCCCCCTCACCTGTGCTGGTCTGGGGGGTCTGGGGCTGCTGGTCGGGGAAGCCTTCTTGGCCTGTGGTGGTGGTGGGGCGGAGGGGGACAGGATGGACAGGGCTGGAGGGTTTTCCCCCGATCCATCAGGGATCTGCTGCTTGGCCTGAGAGTACAGGTCCAGGATCTGGTGGCAGATATCTGTATGGTGGAGTAAGAAGAATAGAGGATGTTGATGATGATGATTGAGGATTTTTTTTTAAAGTGCCCAACCCTCATGGCTTTATAAGACACCAATATTTAGTTACAGCATTTCAAACAATTCATGACAATGTAACCTGTGTTACAAAGAATACAGATTATTTTACCGCTTGGTTTTATATAAAATATAACGCCTTCTTTCTCAGGCTTGATCAAGAAATTTAACTCTGAGCCCAACTCAGATATTTTTTATATGCATCTATTCTATGCTCATTGCTAATCAAAATAAATGAGCATAAATTGAAGACATTTTAGTAAAAAAGGACATCCCTTAAATCCTCTTGAAAAGAGAAAGAAAATATACAATCAAAATCACCCAGGTCACACAACAGACAGACCCTGTCATCATGCCTGTATCATTAAACTTGCCTGTCTCTAGGGCTGGCCCGAATTATTCGAATACTCGTTCGGAAAATTAGTATTCGGAGCTTAAATTAGTATTCGGAGCTTATTTTTATTTTTATTTATTTATTTTTTTACTTTTTTTTGCAAGAAGCTAGTACTGCAATATAATGTCATCAAATAATTTTATATTTGGATATAAAAGTTAGTAATATTGTAGTAGTAGTAGTATTGCTCATTTAGGAGGATATTACATCACTAAGTGTCATAGCGCATCCATTACTTCACCTCCGAGCGCGTAAATCTTCAACAAAATATGCAGATACTGTCAAAATCGGTTCCAGGGAGTATATAGGGATTATTAACGTTTAGAAAAAAACAAATTAAAAAAATGTTTTAATTTTTTTTTTATTTTTATTTTTTTTAATGTTGTTTTTGATGGTGTGCTTTTCTGGAATGAATATTCGAATATTCGCTCGGAAAAACCAACAAATATTCAAAGCCTGAAAAATGGCATTCGGGCCAGCCCTACCTGTCTCCAGAGTTAAAAGGTAGCGTTCCCTGGAAGTAACTGCGCACACAGCAATCCTTTGTCCTTTGTTTATCTACTATATATACATTACTATACTAGATTAAACAACGTAGGGATGAACGGGGTTGGTAGGCACACTTTTTACTCTAGTGTGAATTGCTCATCACCAAAAAGTATTTCAATAGTCATTCCTGCATTAAATTGAAGGTTAAGGTGTTGGCTTGAAATGTGTATCCCTCTCAGTTTCCAACTTATTGTAATAAAGAAGAAATTAATACATATACGTGTGACATATAACCCCGTTCTCCCCTACTACAAACGGTGTGGCAGTGTTGCCGTTACCTTCCAGCACCTCCACGGGCACGTCGCTGACAAACTGCTCCCACCATCGGCGTGACGACTGCTTGGAGGTCCACTCCTGGATGTCCAGCTTAGAGAGACGCCCGGCCAGATACATGACAGCCACCGCGATGATCTGAGGCTCCCACTGCAGGGCCACCATGGTGCACAGGCTGTGGGCAGCAGGAGGACAATGGGAGACTGGGATTATACATTAGGAATATATACCACAAAGGGGAAATGATTTACTTTTTAAAAAGGTGGAATCAGTGATACCGGAGATTGACCCTGCATTCCAATACCCATACTTCCCTACTATTTAGCATGCCAGAAAAAGATTTAGGATGTCCCAATACAATTGTAGTATGCTGAAAATACAATAACATGCCCGTTTACAGGGCCTAGGCTGTGTATTAAGACCCGATTTGTTGACAGCGCGCACACACAAACTGCGGACAGGTAGCGGATCATGAGGAGATATTCATGGATTTTATTTTACTAAAAAGATTTTGACAACAAGCTTTCTCCAGCTGAGTCCACAAGATGAAAAAGGGGGGAAAATCAAATATACCAAATATTGGCATAACATGCTTTTACTGTGAACAACCTCAACCTTCCTAAAATCAGTCAAACAATGTCATGGATTACCTGTCATTCACAAAGGTCCAGGCCATCTGAACCAGCTTCTGCACCTTGTTCTTGTCACCTGGAAAAAAACAGCAGTATGTTCTGCATCAGCGTCACACTCTGAAAAGCTTTATGAAAATGTAACTGAGGGGCACTAAACATCTTGACAGAGATTAAAAGGAGATTAATTTGTTTTTATCCAATCAGGAGACAGAGCGCTATAAAGAGGCGGGTCTCTGTGCCTGTGAACGATGATCCATCGCGGCACTATCTGATGAAGACGTCAGTCAGTGCGTTTACATGCAGACTCATAATCGGATAACTAAACGAATAAGACCTCAACAGGACTTTTAAACTGCATGTAAACACCTTTATCCGATCTACTTCGGACACAAATCGGCACAATAACGGACAAGAGAAGTCGGATAAGAACACCTAGATAATTCGTTCATTGTCGGCTTTCTCTCTGCATGTATACAGGGATCGGATATCGCATATCGGACTTCTCGTTCTGTGCTTGTGTGCCTGCGCGTGATAGGCTACACCATGGGTTATTGACGGAAGGGAACCGGACGTGGCTCTAAAACCACTTGTTGAAAGCATGGTTGAAAGGGCTACAGCGCCACCTAGCATAGTGGAGACAGCCATGCATCGGACATTTATCCGATTTCTGAAAGGCCATGTATACTCAGACAAGTGACACGGTCCGTTCGAGTGTATTGTTCGATATATGTGATAATCCAATCTAGTTGTGCCATGGAAACGCACTGTGTGTGTTCATGTGGTGGTGACGCAGGGACGAGGGAGGTGACCGCTAACTGCAGTCACTTACAGGAAGTTAGCTAAAAGGACCAGAGAGAGAGAGACAGACAGACAGACAGACAGACAGACAGACAGACAGACAGACAGACTGACAGAGAGAGAGAGAGAGACCTTTGAGTTGCTTGGCGTAGCGCAGCAGGAACTGGTAGGGATGCTCCACCTGCAGGTCAAACTTGATGGTCTGCAGCAGAATGCGCTCTAACACCATCACCTCCTCCTGTTGGACGGGAAATATATCGAGCAAAAGGTTACTGACTACTGACCAACCTGGCAACCCCCATGGACCGATACAGTTATAGGGTGTTTTTTTGTCGGCCTGTAGTTAAAGAGAAAGAAAAGCAACCGCACAAGGTTAAGAAGATCCCCATTGCCCTCCCTAATTTCCAATACTATTACTGGGCTGCTAATATCCGTTCTTTAGTGTATTGGGTGCATTTTCACCTTGACGACTCAGCCCCAGTCTGGGTAACAATGGAGTCCAGCGCTGTTAGCCCATTGTCTCTATCTGCCCTCTTAAGCGCCGCACTTCCACTCTCTTCGGCTATTCCCAAAAGTAGTCCCGTGATTAAGCACTCCCTTCGAATTTGGACCCAATTTAGGAAGAATTTTGGAATGCAGAATTTTTCACTTTTCAGCCCAATTGCAGCTAATCATTTGTTTACTCCCTCGACGGTGGATGGTGCATTCAAGATCTGGCATAAAAAAGGCTTAAAATGCATCGGTGATTTATTTATTAATGATCTATTTGCTAGTTTTTCTCAATTGACAAAACATTTTGGTATCGGAAAGACTAATTTTTTCCGATTTCTGCAAATCAGGCATTTTACGCAGAAGTTAATTCCCCAATTCCCTTATAAACCGCCAGCCAATCATGTTGATTTGTTTCTTTCTGTAAACCCCACATTAAAAGGCTCAATTTCTGTGTTTTTCAACCTTATTTCGAAGTTGCATAGCCCCTCATTAGCAGCTATAAAAACCCTGTGGGAGCAGGACCTTGGTTCTGCCTTCACAGATCACATGTGGGATTCAGTCCTGGATCGGATACACTCTACCTCCATGTGCGCCCGACATGCTCTTGTGCAATTTAAAGTAGTACATCGTATCCACGTATCTAAAACTAAATTAGCTCGTATGTTCCCCGATGTAGACCCGACCTGTGATAGCTGTAAGAGCGCACCGGCATCGCTCTTTCACATGTACTGGTTGTGTCCCACCTTGACTGAGTTCTGGACATCAGTTTTTCAAACAATTTCTGAAGTACTTCAGCATCAAATTGAGCCGAACCCTTTCACTGCAATTTTTGGCATTGCTCCAAATCCGGGCTTGCCTAAAGTGAAGCTGAAGGTACTGGCCTTCACCTCATTACTTGCTCGTAGGGTTATCTTACTCAAGTGGAAAGATCCTGCTCCTCCTTCCCACTCACATTGGATTAGAGACATTATGTCATGTATGAATTTAGAGAAAATACGTTACACTACCCAGGGATCCGAGAATAAATTTGACAGAATTTGGCGCCCCTTCCTAGATTATTTTAAAAAACCAACAACAACAATAGAAGAGTAGCTACCCCCTCCCCTCTTTTATCTGATTTAATTTTATTTCTTTATGTTTTTTTTTCTTTTTTTTTCATATTGATTGTTTATTTTTGTTTCTTGTAGCGTGTATTTCGTTTATGTCATTTTTAACATTGTGTATTGTTTTTTGTGCTGATTTTGTGATGCAGGATTGGTTGTAGTTGGGTGTGGGGGTGGGATATGGGCGGGGTGTGTTCGGGGGAAGAAAAAAAGGGGAAAAAACTTAATCATTGTACTGTAATTACTTCGCTATATCTTTTGTTGAATAAAAAAAACCTTTGAAAGAAGAAGATCCCCATCCACCTCAACACTGTCTAATGTCTGCAGCCGGGTCGGTGCTTCCTCCCACCAGTATCTTAGAAGTCTACCATGTGTTTATTATATTTTGTATGCTTTTTTTAATTGGCTATATGGCTACTTTTGCCTTATGTTAATAATGTGGACTTAATGTAGCAAGGTGCAATGATTTTCAACCATTGGAAGAGTGAGAGGGCGAATGAAATACAAGAACTGCCTATGAATGATCCTAAATACACAATTACAAACTCTTAAAGAGATCCTATTATACTACTTTTCTGGCCTTCATTTCTTGTTAAAAACTGCTATAGAGCAACCTGACACGAATCACATCACAAAAAACTATGTAGATTTTCGGGACACTCTTCCTCTTACCCTAGCGAGCACAGCAGTCTCTCTCTACACACTGCTTTGAGCTTCTCCGCCCCTCCCCCCCTGCTGCAAACCCCACTCCGTTGTGATTGGTTACCTTCCTTCCAGCAGCGGGAAATTTTCAGGAAGGTGGGGGCATGCAGCCGGAGCTTGCCTGAGCGGCAGCATTACCAAATATGGAAACATGACAGAAACTATCCGGAAATGTGAACGAGTTCGGCTCGACCGGCTGCCATAGTGTTCAGTGCTCTGCATAGCCACCCCAGACGGTCAGCAGGGAATACGTCGAAATGCATGTACGTAATTATTTGATACTCTAGTATGGTTAAACATGAGTATAAATCATTATAACAACGTTTATAGGTCATAAAAGTCGAAAAGTATCATAGGTCCTCTTTAAGAAATAAATGCTAATGCTAATTTCTGCATTTCCGCTGACATTCAGCTCCTTTCAACAACAGGCCAGTGCTAGCCTTGACCCGGTAGAAAGGGCTTGGTCGCTACTAAACACCTTGGGGTCGTCTCCAAACTGTGCAAACTGGACGTCGTTGAGCAGACTGCGGGCCGTCTTGATGATGTCTTTGCACTTCTTGGGCGTCTCCTCCACTTTGCCGGCTAAGAAAAGGCAGCATCCTCCAGTCACCTAAAAAAGGTACACACACGGTAAGGAACTATATGTATTCCATTATACCTGAGAAATATGTTGCTAAGGAAGATTTGATGACATGATAACATATAAAACAGAGTATTATAGTCAGATGAGGTGCCAAACATCAGATGCTAGCCCAACATTATACTTGTCTTGCAAAAGCTAAATATTCTTGCAAAACTAAATCAAAGTTTTTTGAAAAATTGTGTTTTTTTGGTCAACATCAGTTTCACAACAACAACTACACACTGACAGTATGAATCAAATAGGATTGTTTGGCTTTTGCTTTTTCTGTGTGCATGCATCGCCATTGAAATAATGTTACATATAGTAAACACACAGGTTTTGAATATTGCACATACTATTAAATTATTATTATTTTTGAATACTTACATATCTAGGAAACTGCTTGAAGGAGTGGAACATGTAGAAGCGGTGGAAGTAAACGATCCCAGTAGCCAGTGTGTCATAGTGTCTGATGCCGCACAGGTTAAGAAGAAACTGCAGAGAGTGGTTATTTATCAGCCAAAACTCAACAAGACCACATCAGCCAGCTATGAATGCCTTATTATTATTATTATTACAGCCTGCCACAGTACCACAACTCCTAAACATTATATCAGTCTTCCTTGTCTATAGTGAGCATTTAAACCTGAATATGTGTGACTAGTCACGTTTTGCACTTGATTTTCACCCCCCTTTTGTATGCAATGATGGCTACACTAGATGTGATACAATGTGGCCTCTGCATGCATCATGAAACATAGTGGAGTGATGCTTTGCTAATGGCTTCAGATGTACAGTATGTAACCAACCAATCAGTGTCTGTAATGCAGTTTCACAATCATATTTCCCAAAAGGATACAGGCCGAGCCGCGTGCCCACGTCGAAGATGAAGCGGGCCCCCTCTCTGCGGTACCGGGCCTCGGTGGCGGGGTCCATTCCCTCGGACTGGGACGGCGTGTGGGCCAGGTCCTTCTTGTCCCAGTACCAGCATGGCTTTATGTGGTCCAGGTTAGCGGCCGGAGCGTCCTTCCTGTTCCACAAGAGGAGGGGGCCGAGAAGGTCCAGGGTGGACGGGTCCCGTTTGGTCCCGCTGGTAGCAGGACCTGAGCTCAAATGTCCTTCTACTGATTTGAAGAAAGCTGCATTTATAACCTGGCAAGCAACTGTTCCATTCAGAGGCACGGTCCACTCTGTGCTGATAGAGCAATGGAGGCAACCAAAAACAATGTAATTACCAAAGGTGAAAGTCTGCTAGAGGTATCCCATTGAGGTGTTTTATTTATATTTACGTAGCTTAGTAGTAGCCGTATACTCCAGCTAAAAAGCGAGCCACTTGATCCAAACAAAGACCACCGCGCGACGTCGGAGACGCATTCAGGACTGACACCTCTTTCAACCAATCATTGAAAACCAAAGATGACCATATATGGTAGTTTCAAGCTTTCTAAAAGTATGCATCCAATCGCAAGGCGCAGTGGGAGGGGAAATGTGAACGTCAGTTAAATCGATTGTGTTGCGCGAGCGTCCAACGCGATGACCAATAAGGAGGCCAGAATCCAGTGTCGTATCTCATGACTCCGCCAATCCCACGCGCGACTGCTGTCAAGGTTGGTTTGTGTGCAGAGTACAGAGGAACTGCTGCTGTCACTTAAAAAAAGGTATGACTGAAACGGAGAAAAAAAAGAGGCTTATGCCATGTTTTTAACTAAGTTCTCACTGCCGTTTTGAGCGCGTGCATGGCGGAGTGTAGGCAGTTGCATTTAAGCCGGGCGAGGCAAGCTAGCCAACCAGTCCTTTCTAAAATAAACTCGGACTGGCTCTTTATCACTTGACAGCTTAGCGGCTAACGTTAGCCTGGGTAACGTTTGGTCAGTGCAGCCAGGGTGGGGGAGTGACTCCAGTCAGAGCTAGCTGTTAGCCGCTGGCCTAGCAGGACAGGGCTAACTCTTTTCTATACAGTCTATGATGCTAACTAGTAGTGGGCTGTCTGCCTGCAGCCAGTTGGAGGATAACGCCTATGCTAACCTCTCACTTAATCCATGTTTACTACCTGCTCTAGAAAAGCTATAGAACGGGTCACTGTTTAAACTGAGTCATGTCAATGTTCAGTGTGCTGCATGGAGAGAAAAAGAGTCTGGCTTTAGTGGGGCATCGTGACAAACCACGCAGCTAACTGTGTGTCACTAACTAGTGTTGGGGATTGGGGAAGCTAATGTTTCAGCATAGCTTTGCAAACTACCAATGACTTCACACTGGAAGAAGTTGAACTAGAGCAAAGCTTCCCTACCCTAGGGAGACCTCAAGTTTGGTTAACTAACGCTACTTAGAAAGCCTGGGGGGAGGAGGGTGGATGGGGAATTAGTAGCGTTGTAAAGCCTATATTTATTTATATATATTTAACAAAGTGATATGAATTTATAACAAAAAATAGGCTTAGTCCTAATACTGAAACTTAAAAGTGCCATTTTTTTCCTCATGGGTCATATATGAACTAAAATAACAACATTTAAATAGCATTTGTTGTTAAATAGCAAATTGCAACACTACAGGTGGCTGCCTGAAAAAGGCATTACCTAGGCATGCCTTCAAAGTGGTCAGGATGAAAGAAAATGGGTACATGGCTGGTCAATGGGAGTAGTTGTAGTTAACAACACAAACACACACACACACACACACACACACACACAATGGCAAAAAAGTAATTTAACTACCGGTACTTAATCAGGTGAATATGAATTAAGTTGACTTACCAGCAAGTTACTGCGAAATGTTGTTTATTATATGTAGTTCTGTTCACCACACCCTTTCACTGTCACTAGCTTACTGTAGGGCTAGGGGAAGGAAAAAGCTTATTCTAGTATTGCATGGTCGTTTCATGTGTAGCCGAGTCAGCTTTAGCCAGTCGTTTTACCGAGAGGTTTGTCTGCTTAAGAAACATGCATACTTTTTCTTTTTACTACACTACATACTAAAGTACAGAAGAGTTTAAGGGGCCACAGGAGAGAAAAAAAAAATCAGATAAGGAAGATGTATTTTCATTATGTTGAGAAATGTCAGGAATAAAGACAAATACTCCAAAATGCTATTGGAGTTAGTGGGGCAATTGTTTATTTTCAGCATACTACAATTGAAGTGCATGTATTGGGACATCCTTAATCCTTTAATGGCATACTAAATAGTTGGGAAGTATGGGGATTGGAACGCAGGGTGAGTGTCAAAACAGCACTCATTAATACATTGACATCAAAGTTGTCTCTGAAAGGGCTTGCTCCTAGTAATGAAGACGTCTCACCACACTCACACTGCTGTCCATATTTCAGCTCTTTGTCATTTCTGCCCTTAATCATCTCATTTCAGTAATAAAGCCAGTGCAAACTACCTGCACACCACCACATAGCAGTCATAGAAAGTAAGCAGGCAGCCTCTGAACAAGCTGAGGAGCCACATATTTGTTGAAAGCAGAACTTTTAGGAGAGTGTATATTGGCCATTTTCATCCACGCCACTCCACATGAAAGGAGTTCATTCTAGTGTTCCTCTGTCTGCTGTATGCATACAGTATATAAGGAATTGTTTTTGCGAGGGACGCTGGCTTCTGAATGTCACTGACTCCATGCAGCTGTCTTGTGTGTGTGTGTGTGTGTGTGTGTGTGTGTGTGTGTGTGTGTGTGTGTGTGTGTGTGAGTGTGTGAGAGGGGGAGGAAGGAAGGACTAGCCACAGTTCGTCACCTGGTAGTGTGAGGTGGATCTTCAAAAAAGCATTTTGGCATAAAATATTTCACTCAAAGAAACTGCCTGAAAGGGTGCAGAAAAGGTGGAGCTACACACTGTCGTCCATTCATTGGTCGAACCACAAACCCTTCTGATTGGATGAGAATGCATTTGGACTGTTTTAATACAGGATGCAATACTCTCATCTTTGCCATTCCATCTCGGCTTCCAGTCGTGTTTCCTTGAAATGACTAATATTCTTGACTTTGACCAAATCTTATGAATATCCCAACGGCTCTCACTAGTTGGTATGAAAGCAATGCTAACAGTAGTAGTGTTGTGTGTCCTCAGTCCAGTTGTCCATCCAGCACCATGGGAAAGAAGAGTCGAGTGAAGACTCAGAAGGGTGGGCCAGGAGGGGCCAGTGCTGTGGTGTCACCTAAAGAGATGCTCAACCTCATCTCTGAGCTGCTGCAGAGTAAGTTGTTTAAAGGGTTTTTTACTGGGAGTTTTTTCTCAGCCGAGCTAAGGGTCTAAGGGCAGGGTGTCATACTGTATGGAATGTAAAGCCCATTAAGGCAAATGTCTATTAGTGATATTGGGCTATACAAATAAAACTGATTTGATATGAAGTTCAACTCCTGCTCCTACACACAGTAGGTCCTGGGGACATATCTGTTCTACTAGTTATCACACACTCAATGGAAATGTCTACAATTATAAAAAATAAATACAAAAATGCTGTATATATTTTAAAAAATACATCTGACCACCTGTATTTGAGCTAAGCTAACTTAAAGTGAGTGACCTTTGTCAATTTCATCTTTTAAAAATGCATGCACGCACAGTTAGGGAGTGGTTTGTCTCGTTTTGAACAAGAGAGCGAGGCAACAAGCAAAAATAATACAAACAAAATGGAGCTATTCCTATGCAAATCACTGAGAACATGACTGTATGTAGAAATGTACTGTATTATAGTGTTTATCATTTTTTGTATTTCCCAGATTGTAAACTGTACTTTCTCAGTCGTACCATCTATTGTGTTGCGTTGCAGAGTCTTTCTTTTTAAAGGCTCAACTAGAGACAGGGCATTGCTAATTAGCTTTGGCTATAAATGACGTGGTGTGTAGCATTGGTTTATGCTACACGCAGTAGTCCCTAATATAAATACACAGATACATTAATGATGACCATGTGTTTTCCCAGAATGCAGCAGTGCGGCGCCCTCTGCTGGTAAAGAGTGGGAGGAGTACACCCAGATCAGAGGCCTGGTGGAGAAGATCCGCAAGAAACAGAAGGGTTAGCAGCCATGTGCACACTCACTACATGTGTTCTAATAATATATAGATAGTTTTAATATTACAACAAAGTACTTACAAACTGGTAAGCTGTATTAGATGTCATGTTTAATACATTAGTGTGTGTGTGTGTGTGTGTGTGTGTGTGTGTGTGTGTGTGTGTGTGTGTGTGTGTGTGTGTGTGTGTGTGTTCAGGTATGTCCATAGTGTTTGAAGGCAGCAGAGAGGACTACTTCTCTTCGCTGATGTCGTGGGCTCAGGAGAATGGCGCGTCCTGTGATGGTTTCACCGTCAGTGACTTTGGATCAGAGGGCTACGGACTGAGGGCCACCAGAGACATCAAGGTCAGCACACCACCATCTCATCTTTTCAAAGTTTATCCAGCTACTTAAAGGAATACTTCAATCGCTAATATAATATAATGAATGAGGCTTTACTTCCCTCAGCCTTCCCTCAGTCTTCCCTTGGCCCAGCTGTCCTGTTAATCCTTACCTTACATTTTCCCATGTGTGATGTCACGCATGGGAAAATGTAGGGTTAGACAGTGATACCATAAAACACCCTTTCTGCCTTTTCTCAGGCTAGGGTGAACCAATTTAATTTTTTCTGCACATTTATTTATACTACACATAGGATCTCAAAGTTCAATACACCTTCATATCCCCCCCCCGGTGAAGTAGGTCTTTAATCACTTCATTGACTTCCAGTGCAATGCATACTCCACCTTAAAAGGTTACTTATCTATTAAATCAATGAATAGTTTGGTTCTTCAGCGCACATGAAAGGAGCTCTTCCTCTTGTGGAAGCAGAGGCTGAGCAAGTTAGCGTCATTGTGTTGAATAACCCTGGCTTTGTGTGTGTGTGTGTGTGTGTGTGTGTGTGTGTGTGTGTGTGTGTGTGTGTGTGTGTGTGTGTGTGTGTGTGTGTGTGTGTGTGTGTGTGTGTGTGTAGGCAGAAGAGCTATTTCTGTGGATTCCTAGGAAGATGCTAATGACAGTGGAGTCGGCACAGAACTCTGTATTGGGTAAGCACTGCAGATGATCAGTATGTATTGTAACGTCAAACTATTGAGGAAACTTCACACTTTAACATAACTTGTGTTTAAAATGTTATACTTATTCTATTTACTATACTACATATGGCAGCTTTGAACAGGAATGTGTTTTGCGTGACTTGCCTCAGTAGCCTACCTACAGTAGCGCTAGGCTACATCATCATCAGGGGTTAGGGTTTTGGGATGGAACCTTGTGAGTGCAGGCATCAACGCTAAACTAACATGGACTTTTGCTGAGTGTGTGTCCAGCCACTTCCAATCTCTGTCCATTCAGATTACATTGCGACATGGTAAAGCCACATCATCTGGGATTTATTTTTCACAAGAGTTTATTCCATTTTTTAAAAATTTTCCTTGATTGTATATTTTCAATTTTTTTCCTGCGACTAATGCTACACAACTCTTCACGCGATTTGACAGTCGCAGACAATCTTTCAATGTCGGACTAAAATCACGGGAGTCTTGCTGGAGTTGTGGTGCGTGCCCGTAATCTCAGTCGTTTGGTGTAAGGTAGTCATCTGACCCGATTTCAGCCAGTCTTCTTCTCGTCTTGACGTTCCGACATTATCAAACAGGTTTGATATTATCGTTAGTTTTAAGGGGTTGGCTCAAGCGAAATGACGAAAACACTGTCACACTCTCTCCAGCACCAGACACGACGCAGGAGGAGCGGCATTAGTCGCGACTTGTGTCCAGCTGTGAGGCACTTTTTCCGGACACTTTCACGTTGAAGCCTCGGCTGGAGAACCAGGCTGTCACGCGCAACCTTAACACTTTACTGTCAAATACAGGGTTAGGAGTGAGAGTTATTCGGGGACGATATCAGCATATACATTTGGTCAAATAACTACAGGATGTCCCCCGCTTGGAATATTGAATTAACTTTTTTTTAATTAAATATAATCACAATGGCGTTTACAGTCAACGTGATCATGCATGACAAAGCCTACGTGATAAGGGCAGATAGTTGTTTATGCACCCAGTTCATTTTACCTGCAAAAAAAAACGTTTTATTTCACTGAATTCACTTTTAATCCCCCGTAGCAGGATTGGAAATGATATTAATTTCAAAGGAATCTAGTTGTAGTCTTGCAATATGAGACCCCTGTCTTTTGAAAATCTCACTCTGTGACTGAAAACTAATGACTAGTTGTCTTCAGGTGTGAGTTGATTGTCTTTAGATGTGGCAGGGTGTCAGTCTTCAGTCTTTTCAAAGTCTTTTAAAAGTCCTTTAATGTAGTTAAATTTAGTGTAAACCCAGCATTAGTGACAAATGCAATCTTGTCAGACTAATGAACTTTCTGGTTGACTAAGGTTGGGTCCACTAAGGAGGCAGCCCTAGTTGCCTTACAGATGAAGTAGAAAATAGTTATAACCGGATGTTAATACGCTGTACCGAGGTGGAATTTGGGTAAGGTTAAAAGTAGGGGTGTGAAAGTTTACAAAAATGTCTAAACGGTTACACAACTGTCGTTTTTTTGTTTAACCGTTTAATATGGGGGAACAAAGTCATTGTCGTTCATCCCTCTTACCGTTGCTGTGACTGTGCATGTGTCTGTGGCCTGTCCGCAGTGCTGGCTGACTCACTCACTCACTCACTCACTCACTCACTCACTCACTCACTCACTCACTCACTCACTCACTCACACACTGTGCACACCCCTAGTTTAAAGGGATGGAAAATGGGATACCATCAAACCCTACCTTTTTAAACTGACTGTCACCTGTGTATCTCAGGCCCTCTGTACAGCCAGGACCGTATCCTCCAGGCCATGGGCAACGTGGCTCTGGCCTTCCACCTGCTGTGTGAGCGGGCTGACCCTGCCTCAACATGGCTGCCCTACATCCACAGTCTGCCCCAGGAGTATGACACGCCCCTCTACTACCAGCAGGACGAGGTGCAGCTGCTGCTGGGCACACAGGCCATCCAGGACGTCCTCAGTCAGTACAAGAACACTGCCCGCCAGTACGCCTACTTCTACAAGCTGCTCCAGGTAGGCACTAGGGGGTGTCAACGTTAACACAAATGTCTAAACGCTGACACAGGGTAAATTAAGTTGTGTACACGGTAAACCATGACGTCATTGTCGTCGGGTTTAACCCCCCTGCTCGCCCGGCTGAATAGCCCGTCTTGTAGCCTACGCAAACACACATACACGTTCCTTCGCCTGTACAAACACACACACAAGTTGGTTCGCCTGTACATACACACAGTTGACGTGAACTACGCTCGTACACACACACCAGGCACACATTCGTTGGCTTATCATTTGTTCACCGTATTCGCCTTCATTCACTTGCTGATTAATATAGCCTATGGCTTCCTACATGTCCATGTTTATGCAGCTTGAACAGGTGTTATAAAGTTCGGGCTTTTTTACTGTTGAAGGTTTTATTGCGCTTAGGCTACTTAACAAGCGTCAAGTCAACTGGGAAACTTTAATCGTTATCTTTCAGGATAACGATTTCCAGCCAGGATCATTGTGAAAAAAAAGGTTAATTCTGAGTTTTGTCGTGAGAAAGTCAAGCAAACGGTGATATTGTGTATAGCATCAGGTTTATTTTCAATCAAAATAGCAAGAAGACTCTGCAGAGTGGTCACTGGTTCCAACACACGTGGGTATGTTGCAAATAGTGACAATATGTCCTTCAAATCATGTGGTATTTAAGGACATGTAATTGGGAGACAGACAGGTAGGGCTGGGTGGGGGGAAGGAGGGGAAGACAGGTTGGAGGCAGACAGGTCTTGAGATATACATTCATATTATAATCGTGGGTGGGGCGGGCTGCCCCAGAACAGCAGGAGGCTGTCTGCAGGAACATTGTCACCTTTCAAATGTATAGTCAGGCTGGCTCCACACGGGAGATTGAGGGGGGATGGTGGGGGGGGGGAGAGAGAGGGGCTGAGTGGTTTGTTGGAAAACACATTCAATATATCTATATATCATGGTCTATACAGGTCTGTAGCAAATGTTTACTATTGCATTATTAAATATTCCAACATTCCAGAGTCCAGAGATCTATCATATGCAAAATCTGCTACCACACTTCACTCTTTTTATCATATATGATAACATAAAAGATAGCAAACCACAGTAAGGTAAATGAACCCTAGGGGAACAAATAAACCCCAAAACAGTCAAAATGTAAGGAAAAAGGAATAACAGGGAACAATAAAACCGCGCAAGGAAAAAATAAACCCAGGACAGGCCAAAATTAACACAAACAGAAACTCGATCAATGGGAAAAAACCTCAATAGGCGTTATAGAGGAAAACATTAAACCAAATCTCTGTGTAAAAGAAACAAAACAAAAGTTTAAGGCCAAAGAAATAATGAAAAGCTGAAACCAAAAAAACGATAAGGCAAAATAGTCCTAGAATGCCTGTAAAGTTCAAAGAGCCCCAAGGGTAGCAGAAAGGCACGGACAAGCAGCAAAAGCCACCACTGGAGGCAAAAATCAAGTTCATCGCCATCCGAATAAGGACAAACCTTCGCTTAAGGTCATCTGCCCGGGTGTAGGGGATAGGGGAGCTGTGGAGGATGTGGGGAGCTGATGGCAAATCCAGTCATCAGGGTGATGGCTGCGTAGTCGGAGGAGTGGGAGGGGTTGGGGTTGTTGGTAGGGAGGGGGGGGGGGGGTTGTGGAGCGGGGAGGGGGGGGGGCAGACATCTCCATCAGGTCTGAAAGCATGGAGGGCGCACACTAGTGTGAGTGAATCCGGGGAGGGGGGGGCATCCGTGGTGCAGGATAGGCGGCCATTGCTGGGGGAGGTGGGGGTCGTCTGGCTCTCCTTGCGTCATCTTCCTCGTCGCTGCTGGTGCTGGTCCAGCTGATGTCATCTGGTCCATGCTGGTGGGCTGTAGTCCTGTAGGTGTCTCTTGATCTGTCGGTCTGTAGCTGGCAGCGATCCGTTCGCAGTGACTGGCATGGATCCAGGTGGTCCGTCTCTGCAACCTTCACGGCCGTCATGGAGGAGAGGAGGAGTTGAAAGGGTCCCGTCCATCGCTTGCTTAGTCAGAACTTTCGTCTGGGAGCCTTGACCACAAACCGATCCTCGGGTGGTGGCTGGTCGTGGTAGTGCATCTTTCACCAGTCTGTGGAGAGCAGAAAGAGAGGACAGGGGAGTGACCGTGACAGTGACAGTTGACAGTTGACAGCAGGCGTGCTTAGAAAAGTTGTTTGTGGGAAACTCAAGTTTTTTTTGTTTAATGGCAGTCATAGCCGCAATGGCAGCCAAAAAGAAACAGTTTGTAAAGGTATCACATATGCGCCCTGCAACTACTTAGGGTAGGAAAAATAGCATCAAAAGGGTTGTCACTAATATGTGTGTGATGGATGCAGAAATCACCGTGAAGCCAACTTGGCCTTGCTCTGAGGCCGGATGCCGTGAAGCAGAGTCAACCCCTAAAGCTCCAGGTTTGGATGGGACAGTGTAGGCTTTTCCAGAACAGGACAGGACAGGGGGAAACACTGCTGCATACACTGTGACGCATAGACGAGAGAAGGATATTGTTCAAATATAATCAAAGAGACAGCGACATGAGGTATCAACATGGCAAATTGAGAAAAGCCCACTAAATCAGCTTAAAAGGGAAAGAAGATATCACTTATAGCAGAAAGTCAAAGCCATAAATAACAACAATGTTGACTTGTCAAATAAACAAAGTGATCTTACCTTTTGGATGCAGTCATCAAGCAAAACGTAACCATACTAAACTTACCGATTGGACCTGCAAGGCCAACGATGTAAACTGTGGTGAAACATCAACAAGTTTGCAGCAAAATGTTGATAATGTGCAGCAAATAAAACAAAACAAATTGCAAAGTTAGTTGTGTTAAAATGAGTTGTGTTAGGTTTTAGGAAAACCACAGAATGCGAGAAACAGTACAAAGAAACATAAAAGAAAACAGGAATGGGAATAGAATGAGATGAGCATATTTCCAGGGAAATATTAGAAAGCAGCACCTACAAGAAAAGTTTGGAAGCAAATTTAGCAGTTAGAAGCAAAACAAGAACAAGTTTAAGCAAAGATTAAACGATCGCTGCGCGCAACAGAAAAACTGAAATACACACCCAAGTGTACAGAGTTAATCCAAACAACAACAAAAACACAAACATACAAAAATCAAGCATTCAAAAATGCCGGCAGCAAGGTGACCAATTTGGCTAATGGTCAGACAGATGCCAGAGATTCCACACAAAAACACAGAGAGAGAGAAGGAGAGAAAAACAAGCCAACTGACTGATTTTTTTTTTTTGGCAAAGCCAGAGATCAGAACTCTGTACCCTCACACATAAAACACACCTCAAACTCAACCAAACTATAACAACAACAACCCTCTCCCTGTCTCACATGTGCTGTGAAGCACACAAAATCCTGCAACAAAGAAAACTAAAATCTCTCTCTCTCTTTTTTTTTTTTTTTTTTTGTAAAACACAGAACTCTCCACTGTCAACAAAAACAACCAAAATAGAGGGCCAACTCTGCCCTTTTGCTTTGTTCACAAGAAGGGAAAAGTTTTAAAGGAGTTAAAACCTGCTGGAGAAAAGAAAAATTAGTACAAATGAATGCAATGTAGGAAAAGCTTGGAGGGAATTTGCTATACCGTAAGTGGGCTATCAGTGGGCAATAGCTTGTGTGATGTGCAAAAGGTGTTGGTGCATCTGTGAAACAAAGCCAAAGCCTGGAGGGAGGGAGGGGGGGGGGCATTTACATCAAACTGTGGCTGAAATGGGCAGTAGGCTAAGAAATGTAAAAACATAGGTGACTGTGCTTTTGAGAAGTAGAATGGGCATGGTGGCTGGGCCTAGAAAAGGTGGATCTAAAAGAAATGAGCAATCAAGAAAACAATACAGCTTCTTTAAGAGTGGCTGTGCATGTTTAGCTGTGGCTTAAAGAGATGTAAATGAGGGAGTTTGGCTTGAACCAGGACATGTAGTATTTAAAGCAGAAGAACTAGTCCCTTTTCTAGAAGGAGGCAAATTGTAACTAAAATGAATGCTAGAACAAGGCAAAAGTGACAAGTGCATGGAGACAGGCTAGTCCAGCCATGACTGCAAAAATGAGAGTAGCCCTTTTTGCTACAGAGGATCCATGTACACAGGAGGTGTAGACAAAGGCATTTGTTAACAGAGTCAACTTAGGTGGCAGTGTCCCTGTCGTGCTGAAGGGAGACTGAAAAACAGACAGAACAAATTATTTTAGAGATGGGAAGAAAACAGCATAAAATCAGACAAGTTTCATTGGGGGAAAACAGGCAGAGGGAAAACACAGTCAATTCCAGCAATTTACACATGGTGAACACAAGACAAAAGGCTATGGTCAAAACGGAGGATTAGACAAAAGGAAGATGCCAATGATGAGATGGTTGAACTAAGCAAAACACAGGGAGGATACTCACACCTTGGAAGTGGGCCACAGCAGACGAATGATAACAATAACAAAAGAAATACTCTAAGCAGAAGGTAAAAATGGGCACCTTGGTTGCCCCAAAAGTGTTTAAAAGTAAATTGGTAAACACAAAAATGTTTAATCAAATCAGCATTTTCCTTATGCATACCGTTATAGTAAGCGTTTCGTAAGTGAGCTTCATAGGCTGTAACGGGTCCTTCGTTCAGATTATCTGGGATGGGAAGCCCACAGAAGTCCTTATGGACTATAGTTAGACGAGCAAGATAAGAGGCTGTGGTTTCGTCATCTTTTTGTTTACAAAGAGAGATTTTCATCATGTCAATTTTGGGTGGAAAAGCAGAAATGCAACGCTGGGCCAAACCGTTTATTACCTTATAGTAGTGGGCGTTGGAAACGTGATCGTAGTCAACATGTACCAGTCTGACTTCTTGTAAAGGGTACATGTTTGAAAGTTTGGCCCAATCGCTACCTATCTTTTTCATCAGTAACCGCCGCAACTCTGCGGTGGAGGGCCTAAATTCTCTGCAGAATTCTAAGATGGCATCAGCGAAACGTTTTCCCCCCGCGTCTTTTAACGCGGGAAGGTGGGCCATTGTTTTTTCAATATCATCCAAATTCCATGGCCGGTGGACTAACATGGGACCCTCCGGTCCCGACACTTCGATCATAGGCAGGGTGTATTCAATGTTATCGGGGCGATTAGAACCAAGTGGGCTTAAAGGCAAAGCAGATAAGGCACATGCATCGTTAGTTGTGAAAGCTGGATTTGTACTCACCTGGGAAAACGGGATTGGCTGTGGTTGGAACGACAAACCTGAGCGTGTATGAGAAGTGGGCACAATGGGTGGCTCTTTTTCGGGCTTTAGCCCTCCGCTTTGGTGGAGCTGTGCCAGAGGATACAGTGGCAATGCATTGTTGTAAGGCGGTGGTTTGGGGTTGGCAACGCTGATGGTGACGGTGTTGCCGGCCGACTCTGTGAGTGCGCCCGCCGAGGGAAGCACTGGGGCCGGAGCCTCTTGTATTGTAGGGACAACCGCTGTTGGGACAGGGTGGGTCGGTGCTGCTGATGTGAGGTCTGCGGGCAATATCGCCGCTGTCCGTCGGAGCGGGCCAGGGCTCCTGGTATCATGTAAATCGTCCTGTAATTTAAGGCACTGGGAGACACAGTTAATCTTATCTGCAACGGCTGGCTGACACTTATTAGCCCGCCGATTTGCTTCTTCTGACCAGTGGGTAAATGCCAGCCAGTCGGCCCGGAAACGTTTCGACTTCCGTTTGTGACTACTTTGTGCTTCAGCTCCTTGCAACTGTGCTTTCAGCAGCTTGAGCTGAGCGACGCTAAAACTACCCCCCATTGGGAAACCAAAGCGATGCCAATCTTGCATCTGTGTCACAGCCGAATCCCCATAATTCGTTCGCATATATTGTATACAAGGCGAATTTGGAGTGACTAATTCAGCCCGTTTGCTAAAAATCGTCCCCATTGTAAAGGAAAACACAGGAATTGGAGCACAACACAATTTTTCTTACCTTTTTCTCGTGGCGCCCTGGCTAGTTAACACAAAGCAAAACAGAATGAAAGAACAACAAGACAATACAAAAACAACAGGACAAACAATAAAACACTTATGAAATTTCAAAATTCTTGCTATTGATCGAAAACAAGCCCCACCAACACAAATATCTTGGTCTGTAAAAGCGTTAACAATTCTAGTTTAATCTCCCAGAGGAGGACCCGTTTAATAACTAAGGCTTCCCAAGCCGAATATTTCGCCCCAGTCCGTCAACTGGACAAATAAACATTAAAAAACAACCAACCTTCCTGCCTGCTCTGTTCGCCTTGAACAAATAAAACTAATTCGTCAATCTAGTCCTGTGCACGGCAGAAGGTAATTCAAATGCATTAACAGTCACAGCTGCACCCAGGCCGAAGCTAACCCGCGGCTGTTCACTTTGGCGTTCTAGCTTTATTACACTAATGGTTAACTAATGTTCATGCTCACTTCCAAGTAAATTTAAACGGGAGAGTTTCGCTCCGACTGTAGTGTAAAAGTTCCTACAGAGATATTCTTAGAAGTAATCCTTTAACCCAATTGTTGTTGCTTTAAAACAAAACAGATTCCCACATACCGATTCTTTTTAGGAGGAGATGACAAGAGTTTTCCACGGGACGGTCAGCAGAGGTCCTCTCTGTCCCGAAATGGAAGGGCTTCCGTGAGAAAAAGGTGATCAATCTTTTTGCAGTCTGTTGTCCGGTCCCGTGGATCCACTGTCGGTAATCCTCCTCCTGGAACTGGCTCGCCAAACTGTCGTGAGAAAGTCAAGCAAACGGTGATATTGTGTATAGCATCAGGTTTATTTTCAATCAAAATAGCAAGAAGACTCTGCAGAGTGGTCACTGGTTCCAACACACGTGGGTATGTTGCAAATAGCGACAATATGTCCTTCAAATCATGTGGTATTTAAGGACATGTAATTGGGAGACAGACAGGTAGGGCTGGGTGGGGG
This sequence comes from Hyperoplus immaculatus, assembly GCA_949357725.1. Classification (NCBI taxonomy): domain Eukaryota; kingdom Metazoa; phylum Chordata; class Actinopteri; order Uranoscopiformes; family Ammodytidae; genus Hyperoplus; species Hyperoplus immaculatus. Next base: position 4,759,319 of record OX442363.1, on the reverse strand, counting down.
GAAGGAGGGGAAGACAGGTTGGAGGCAGACAGGTCTTGAGATATACATTCATATTATAATCGTGGGTGGGGCGGGCTGCCCCAGAACAGCAGGAGGCTGTCTGCAGGAACATTGTCACCTTTCAAATGTATAGTCAGGCTGGCTCCACACGGGAGATTGAGGGGGGATGGTGGGGGGGGGAGAGAGAGGGGCTGAGTGGTTTGTTGGAAAACACATTCAATATATCTATATATCATGGTCTATACAGGTCTGTAGCAAATGTTTACTATTGCATTATTAAATATTCCAACATTCCAGAGTCCAGAGATCTATCATATGCAAAATCTGCTACCACAGTTTCATTAGATTTGATGCGACCTCGCATTAGCCATAAGCTTATCTTGAGTGTAACTGTTATGTCTCTGTTGTGGACCTTGAAGTATTATGACTTTTGAACCATTAAAATTAGGTGGTCTAGCCTCTGGGTTGTAAAAGGAAATTTAGCTCTGAAAAAGTACTATATGCACTGTGCCATGATACAGGAAATGAAGGATGCAACACATTGCAGATGAATGGAATGGTTGACTGGTGAATGGTTATTGAATCAAATTGTGAGATCGGTGGAGATTGACGCCTATTGAGCCGCAGTGGTAAAGAAGAGTTCAATCCTGTTGCCTGCGGTGCTGCTTATTGACCAGGAGGGGGAGACATGGGGACAGAATATACAATCAAAGGAACCACTACACACTTTATGCTGTGGAAACTGACCCTGCGTTCCAAATCGCATACTCTTTCTTTATTTCTAGTCTACATACTACATCTGAGCATAAGAATAATCTAGTTAGGATGCAGTAGGCATACACTTGGGACATACCTTTCTTTCTTTCTTTCTTTCTTTCTTTCTTTCTTTCTTTCTTTCTTTCTTTCTTTCTTTCTTTCTTTCTTTCTTTCATCATATTAACATTGCACCTTGATCTTGCCTCTTGCTTTTATATGTGTCGCATCCCTGTTTGTTTTCATACGGAGGCTCCGTCGATGTGACGTCACTTCCGGTGAGCACTGGATTGTGGGTCAGAATCACCCAAATAGCATGCTGATTTCAACACTATAAATCTCCGCCGGATGCGGTAGACATCCAGGGTATTTCTAACCATCCTGAATCTGGCCACAAGATTCGGGACATCCTAAATCTTTCTTTCTACCAGACTACATAGGAGATAGTATGGGGATTGGAACTCCGGTTGACATTTAAGATCAGAAGTGGAAGTGAAGGCAGATGGTCTGATGGTATAGCAGGCTGAGCTTAAAGGTGACGTAAGCGATTTATTTATGTTAGTATAAGTGTTAAATCAGCTCTTTATTCATACAGTGATCACTTACATGGTGTGCGCGTTTCATAAAGCCGATCTCTCAGTCACTCGCTCTGCATGTAATCGGCAACTACTCCCACTACTGATAACCAATCAGAAGAGAGAACGCTATAAACCGGCACCCGTCTCACTGCCGGTGCACGTGCAGAGGACAGATGGGTGAATGTGTATGCGCCTACAATGGCGGAGTAGGTCAAAATCCTTCCCAATGTCTGTTTTGGTGGTTTTTATCATGTTTCATCACACTTACGGATCTGAGATGATGCTAGATTACTTGCTGCTTAAAGAACACAGTGCATTAATGTGGGGACGAGGGAGGGGACTGCTAACTGCAGTCACTGACAGGAAGTTAGCTAATCTGACCATTCTGCTTACTGCACCTTTAAGGATTATGGTCACCGATTGTCCTTCATTTTGATTTTGACTGGCATATAAACTTCTTCTAATCATAATGTGATGTATCACTTCAGTATGCTGTTTTTACATATCAAGATCAGCGTTATGCAAATTCAATTTAAGAACGTGTCAAACAAGATTCAAGTTTGTGAACTTTTTTTTTTATATTATCACACAAAGCCTTTTTTCAGTCCAGTGTAATACTCCCACAACTGGGAAGAAGATATAGCAAAAGGGTGATAATGGGTTATATGATGAAATATTGGTTAACAGGGCCAGACAGCAGATTGTGGGATATAGTAATCTGAAATATATGCAAATGTCCCATTGTTAATGTGAAGACTGATGAAATGTCAGCTCAGCTTTGATCACAGTCTTGCCCCCCCCTCTGAAGTCACACACAGATTATGGCGTATACATCTCGATGGATGTTTTCAATGTTAAGATAACAGGCCTTATATTGTGTTTTGAATGGTATATGTCCGTTAAGTTTTGTGTCATTAGATCATCGCTTTACGATATTTTAAAGCTTTTATTGGTTAGATGAACAGCATTCTTTTAAAGCAAGTGGTAACTACAGCTTTTTGCTTTTGGTTCCTCCTATTTGAAAATGATTTTACAATGCAATTTCATTGGACTCCGCTAGGTGGGAGTGTTGTAATGTTAATGCCCTATTGTATATGGACAGACCGCAGAAGAATCCCACTCTGCGTTCCAATCCCCATACTTCCCTACTATTTATTAGTATGCCAGAAAAAGATTTAGGTTGTCCCAATTCATGCAAGTCAATTGTAGTATGCTCAAAATACATAAATGCCCAACTAACTTCAAAAGCATTTTGGAGTATTCGTCTTTATTTTTGACATTTCTCGACATAATGAAAAAAAAATCTTCCTTATCTAATTTTTTTTTCTCCTGTGGCCCTAAAACTCTTCTTTACTTTAGTATGTAGTGTAGATAAAAGAAAAAGTATGTGATTTGGAACGCAGGGCCAGTTTCCTTGGTATGTTGTTGATACTTGGCACCAAGTATGACAAGTCGAATACAAAATATCTATTACAGATTTCATATCATCTGGACACATGTTGGTGATAGGGGAGAAAAGAATATAAGTTGAGCTTTTAGTCATTTAAATGCAAGAAAGAGAAACGTCAGGGTTTACAGAATCACAGTAAAGGTAGCATTGTACTGGGGTGAATGGTGAGGTTTGGATGCTAGAGTGAGGTGATTTTCTCATGACACTCACACACACACACACACACACACACACACACACACAGACAGACAGACAGACAGACAGACAGACAGACAGACAGACAGACACACACACACACACACACAGCTTGAGACTGAGCAAGGAAGGCTCATGGAGTTGTGTGTGCGTGTCCTGTCCCCTCATCTTTGATACATCTCCTGTCCACACACACACACACACACACGCGCACCCCCCCTCCCCATGTAGCCCCCTCGCTCTGTCCCTACCTCCTCAGATGACCGGGCTGGAAAATTAGCTTGTCACATTGGCTTTGAATTGAATTGACCTGAATGTACCTTCCTCAAAAACCGCTCTCACTCTCTCTTTCTCTCTCTCTATTGCGCTCTCTCTAGCGCTCTCTTTCTCCCTCTCTCTCTCTTCTCTGTTACTCACTCAATCAATCAATTACTTTCAACAGGTGTTAACATTGTCATTGTGTGAAATAAAAATTAAAAACAAAATATTTCCATAAACTATATAAACATTGCTCTTATAAAAGATATTTTTAAATATATTTGTTCTTTATGTATGTACAGTAATGCTGCTTTTCTGGACACCCACAGTCACCCAATTAACAGGAGGGATACCCATAGCATTATTTAATTTGTGGTCAATTCATTAATTCCGATAACTTTACCTGTACTGACTTTAACTTTGCCCATACTAGCACACACACACACACACACACACACACACACACACACACACTCTCCAACACTCCAAAGTGGGACATGATGGATGACCCTTGTCTTGGGACGCTAATGCATATAGAGCTCAATGTGCAGGACTGTGTGTTTGATTTCTACACCCATGTGTCCATCTCCTGCTGGCCCCTCAGTGAAACTGTAACTGAATATGTCTGAATGTCGGGCATTTCTCTTCTCTCTTAGATTTTAGATTTCTTTATTTAGAAGGGACAGTGCACATTGATAAAAATTATCACCGAAGTTCAACATAAATGTGCCAGATTTAGCCATGCAGGCTAATTTTCACCTGTAGTCCCTGGCAGGTTGATGGCTTAACCCTTTGATGACGGCTGCTGCGCGATGCCACATTTTTATCTCCTGCCTGATGCTGCGTCGCGCAGCATTGTTACTTTATCTAATTTTCATGGCGTGCGCAACATAGAATGCACCGTCATTGGTTCAAATACACATGAGGTGGGTTTTGTTGATTTTTTTTAAGACCACTTGACCACCCAAAAAATGTGTGGTTTGCCGAAAATCATTGCAATCAAAAAATTAATAAATAAATAATAATAATAAAAAATACACCAGCTGTGTCGGCGATAGTGTATTACAGAACAGTTAGTGGCGTTCAGAGCGCAGAATCAAGGTCTACTATAGGCTACTGACGAAAATCACACAACACATTGCATCTATTTATTAACAATATTTATGAATTTAGGCTATATTTTGCTGCTCCAACTCAAATTCAGCCCAGCCAGGCGATAGTTAAGTTTCAGTTTCGTTTTCATCTCCGTGGTATACAGCCGTTTGGACCAGCTGATCGGCTCCCGACAGCCGGAGTCAGTCTGCATTCCAGTTGTACTGGGAAGTCGGATTTATGGTGCCAGGGATAACTGAACTAAATAATAAAATAAAGCTATCTTCTCCTTCCTATATCTGTCTATCTTTATCCCTCCACTGTACACTCAGTCACTACTATACATGCTAAAAAGAAGCAGGATTATAACCTCGTTTAGCACATTATTTTTAAATATTTTATATTATTTATTCTTTTTTTTCTCCCCCATCTAATTTTGAAGATTTTTAGAAAAATTTTGGTTTGTAAGCGCTAAGGGAGCATGTTTAAATAAAACCTGTGAACCTTAACTTTTAAATGTATTTTATTTCATGTTTCTATGTGCTACACAGGCTTAGATATTAAGGTTTTGGTAGACTTGACAATTCCTACTATTTTTTCAGAAAACCCTCAGGCATTAAGGACATGCATCCTAGATTGCCATAGTCATCAATGGGTTAAAAGAAACATAAAAAAAAAGAAAATATAACACATAAGCGCAAAAACAAAATGACACAAGCACAGACAATCATTTTTCCAGCCCATATTTCCGAGGCCAGAACTGAAAAAGAAATTCAGTTCCGTTTTATGATGAATTATTAAGCAGCTATGGTGTCTTTTTGGACGTCTTCTACATAGTGTGTTAAGTTAGTTGGGTTAATTCTATTTTAGTCGATTGTACACAGGGCACATTGAAGTTTATTTTTTGCATATCCCCTCTCAAGTTTTCCACTTGGGAGGGGGTCAGAGCACAGGGTCAGCCATAGTTCAAGCGCCCCTGGAGCAGTTTGGGGTTATGTGCCTTGGTAAAGGACACGATGGTAGAGATAGTGGGCACCGTAGACGTAATAGCAGCCACCTCTACTTTTACCACGAACACCCTCCTGTCCGGTGCCGGGGATTCAACCAGCAACATCATGGTTACTGGGTGGACCCCCTTAACTCTCTAGGTCATTCTACCACCCCCTGTGGATGAGGTTAATGGGTATCATAGGGCGTATTCGCATCTGATGGTTTGCTCCAGAATGACACATTGGTTCATTTCTGACCAGGTTCGATTCTCTTTCACACCTATCGTTTCCTCTGGTCTGAATCAGTTGCTGAATTGAACCAAAATGTCAGCAGCATATGCCACGTGAGCATACAGCAAACAGTTGCTTATATTTCCACATCCAGCAGTAACGTAGCAACATTAGCATTTCAGACTTGTGCTTGCGACCGCCTGCAGAGTGTAGGTCCAATACTATATATGGAATAGAGTTTGTCTCTGTATTTTCCTAAGCTCAGGACGCTTTGCATGGCCAGGTAAAGGGCGTCTGTAGGTTTGAATGCAGAAACCGGTTGCATTGACATTCTCACACACACACACACACACACACACACACACACACACACACACACACACACACACACACACACACACACACACAATTGATGAGGCAGATTTATGATGGCTGCTGGCCACAACAAATTAAGTTGACAGTGATGTATGTGCGAGGGCGAGTGTCACACTGCACTAACGGACCACACACACACGTGCGGCACAGCGGTGGTCCCCTTTCTACACAGTCCTTGTTAGGCGTCCCCTGTCACCCAGCCCTCCCCCCCTTCCAATACCTCTTTAATGAAATTCCTCATTCTGAATTGTGTTTTTTTTTTTTTCTCTCTTTATTTCCTCTCGTCCTCCTTTCTTCCCTCCGTCCCCAGACTCATCCGGCCGCCAGCAAACTGCCCCTGAAGGACAGCTTCACATTTGATGACTACAGGTCAGTGTGTGTGTGTGTGTGTGTGTGTGTGTGTGTGTTGAAATGGGCCCTTTATTTTAGATTGTTCACATACATTGTTCCTCTACATGTTTATGGGAGCTGTCCCTTTAAGTCCAGGCACTGCAGGTGTATGGGGGAACATTTTTTTAACTTATAGATATCATCATGAAACTTTGCCAGTTGATTACAGCCTTTTTTTTATGAACATGTCCAAATAATGCATCTTCAGCATGATTTTTTTTTCTCACAAATCAGATTAATTAACACTTTGTGAAAAATCCTTTCTGTACTCAGCTTCAGAATAGTGCTAAATATGATTCTGTAAGGTTGAGTTGATGTAGATGCTTTAGAAGTTAAGATTTCTAGTTCAGGGTATTGAAAGAATATATGAGATATTGAGATAATTTCTGATAAAGATGGTTGTGTAGGAGTAATATACAGGCAAACATTAGTCAAATAAACACCTATATGCACATTTTGCCCCTCTTTTGACCTGTGCTTGAAAAAACATTGAAGTGAATCGCTTTTTCAACTGTTCAACTGCTTGTGTTCTTTTGGTGCTGGGTGGTATCAGCTCAACTCGACTCAACTTGGCCAGAGACTAGCGGCTTCATTCTGTTGTGTATATTCTCCCAAACTCTCCGGGACTTTTCGAGTGTATTTTGTATCGCCTCGTGCAGCCTTCTCTGGCTCTCTTTCATTTGATTTGCATCACAGTTCCGAAAAAACGTAATGAAATGTCCATGTATTCGCTAAGCTCACCCAGTTGTGTTGGTTGTTGGGGATGTGACTTTAAACATACTGTACACGACAGGAGAGGAGACATGTTGGGCAGCTAGCAGCTAGCCTATAGTAGCCAGCTGGGACAGAAATGATAGCGAGCAATTACATTACAAGCCTTGGACTGCACTGATTACCTCAATAAAATATTCAGGCTGAGACACAGCTTGCATTTGCAAACACGTATCCTGAAGCAAGCTCAAAACAGTCAACTCTATGATGCCCTTATTTACGTTCATAGGGATGTACGTGACGCATCCTGAAATCGGGACACCAATCCTCCCTTTTTAATGGCCCGTCGCAATATTCTTTTACTTCTTTTAGCAAACAGATACAAGGGGGATATTCCTTAAACATTTTCCATCTGTATCTTTGGCGGTTGGTTCAGTTAATAGTACAACAACTCGTAGTTTCTGCTTTGCTACTTGGTTCCGGAGTATAGCTCCGGCTTTCTGCCCCTTTGTATGACGACCCCGCCCACGTTCAGGAGGTACTATTTGCGGTGGATAACGACCCGTGCTGCTACCAAACCAAGTTGAGTTGAGTTGAGTAGAGCTACATGTGAGGTGGAAAAGCGCCATTTGATCCCTCTGCCTTCTTTCCAACAATGACTGTGTTTGTGTTCTGATGTCATTACAATGTGACAGATAACTGATTGAGATCCACATGGCACAACACCCAAGTAGTCCTGACCCTCACTTCTTCATGAAGCTAAATGATTGCATGCTGAAAGGAGAAGAGAAAGTGTGTGTGTGTGTGTGTGTGTGTGTGTGTGTGTGTGTGTGTGTGTGTGTGTGTGTGTGTGTGTGTGTGTGTGTGTGTGTGTGTGTGTATATATATATATATATATATATATATATATATATATATATATATATATCTGCATTCTCCTCTGATGCAAGCCTGCTCCCTCTTTGGCAATAGCACTGTTGATGGCGCAAAGAGGTGGTATGACTGAGTGCGGTTACATGGGACAACTACATTGGATTAAGACATGTACCGAATGTGCCACTCGAACGGACCGCGTCACTTGTCTGAGTATACATGGCCTTTCAAATATTCGATAAATTGCCAGAGCATGGCTGACTCCGCTACGCTAGGTGGCGCAGTGGCCATTTCAACAAGTGGTTATAGAGCCACGTCGGGTTCCTTTCCGGCAACAACCATAGAGGCAACAACACTTCTATTTATTACGTCGTCTCCTTCCACTTTTTTGTGAAATCCCCGACAGGGAAATCTCGAGCAAGCGCAGAACGCAACTGTGCGATATGCGATTCTGTTTACATGCAGGTAGAATGCCGACTATGAACGAGTTATCTAGGTGTTCTTATCCGACTTGTCCGTTAATGTTCCGATTGGATACAAGTGTTTACATACATTTTACAAGTCCTGTTGAAGTCTTATTCGTATATTTACCCGATTATGAGTCTGCATGTAAACACACTGTGTGTGCGGTAAATAAATGAACTGTAACCAAGCCCTGATTGGTTGATTGTCATGTGACAGGTGGGCGGTTTCCTCGGTGATGACCCGCCAGAACCAGATCCCCACTGAGGACGGCAGCCGGGTCACACTGGCCCTCATCCCCCTCTGGGACATGTGTAACCACACCAACGGACTGGTAAATTCTTTATGACGCACACACACTGCTACACACAAATCTATGCACAGACGCACATACATACACATGCAAAACACACTCATACACAAACACACACACCTACAGGCACACACAAATACATACCCTAACATGCCTACACACACTTTCACACAAACCTACAATCTGACAAACACACACACACACACACACACACACACACACACACTTACAAACATTGTATATGTATGTACAATGTTGACTCCTTCCATCATATACAGTGTTAATATGTCAGTGGGAAAACAATTCACCAGTAAAAGCATGCACCAGCCATTGTGGATTGATGAGCATCAAAGGGTTGAATTAGTAAAAATGTTTTGGTCTTTAGATCACCACTGGCTACAACCTGGAGGACGACCGCTGTGAGTGTGTGGCCCTGCAGGACTACAAGGAGAACGAACAGGTGAACACTCCCTCATTCACAGACAGACAGACAGAGCATCTAAGTAAGGTTATAGTGGGGATGTGAGAGAAACGGTCCATCCATGCTTCCCTTCCCAGCCAGTGGAGTCTGTGACTGAAGCTCCTGCCATCTTTGTCCCAACAATGACTCCTCTTTCAAAGTCTCTAGATCTTTTCAGCTGGCAATATTGATACCAAATCACAATCAACTGGACATCCTCTTTATTTTTATCCCTGCGCCCCAGCATTAGCCCAAGGCCAGGGATTGTATTCAAAGTTTCCACAAATGTCGACTCTGACACAAAGTTTTACTGAATTGATTTTGGAGGTCAAAGGTTACTGCGATCGCAGTGACGTTGTACCCTATTGCAGCTTCTTGGAGGCTTTACCTTCTTTAAAGCATTGCCTACCACCACTGTATTTTCAGTGTTTGGCAATGGTATGCCTCACAGAGCCATATAACCACCAGGGGCCATTTCTAGTTAAATTCTATTCCAATTTTCATTTTGAATATGTGTTAATGCATTTTCTGTGTGTAACACGTAGGGGGCTACAACTGCATTCCATTGTCAAATCCTGAATTAGCAAAACATAACTCAGGAAAAAAAATAACAATGTACTGTACCACATGCCAAGCTATCACAGTGACAGTGGCTGTAAATAGGAGCGAAACCTGGCACAAAGGGTCTAAAAAGCTGTGCTTCTTTTGGATCTTCCTCAGAAGAAGCTGCTAACTTAACGCATGCAATCAAATAAAATGTCCCAATAAACGGTTCCCCAATGCTGACCACTTTCTCCATTCCCTGCAGATCTACATCTTCTACGGCACGAGATCCAACGGCGAGTTTGTCATCCACAACGGCTTCTTCTTCCAGGACAACGCCCACGACAGAGTCAAGATCAAGCTGGGCGTCAGCAAGAGTGAACGCCTCTACGCCATGAAGGCCGAAGTGCTGTCCAGGGCCGGTATCCCCGCGTAGGTCCACCAGTCTATCCCGCTCACTGTTGTTGGGGGCATGGGAAAGTTTTTAAAATGTGTGGGAGCCCTGTAAAGCTTTAATATGGGTCAAGCGTTAGCAGTGAGCGCTTCAGGCTCACTGCTAACTCCGTGTACCTTTTTATATAGCCACGGTACACTCTTAAGTCTTCCAACAGTAGATGTTTCAGCAATTAGCCCCCCCCCCCTTTTCGTAGCCTAATTGAAACACAATCTAAATGTTGCAGCAGCTTTCTCTCTTCTCTTTCCCTTCCCCACCAAGTATTCAATTTACCATCCGCCTTCACACACTTTCATCACCAAGAAGCTTAATCATTTTATCATTAGCCCCCCCCCCTTAATTTTATGCAGCATTCTCCGGCTCGGGCATTTTTAATCAGACGCCCTTTTTAATCTCTTATTGATGACAGTTCTAAATCTCAACAGTAGGAAAATTAAATGAAACAATCCCCGTTGTTGCGGCGTCGCTCTATTAAACTGACAGATACGCTCCCTAGATCATTTTTCAAAGGGAAAACTGACTTTCGGATTTAGTGCGGAGGCCTCGCTATTATCTAACTCCCATTTTAAAACGTGGAAATCAACTCTCCTTTCATTTGACGTACAACTTTGTAATTAGCACCAACAATAACAGCAGTTTCTACCAAAAAAAAAAAAGTGAACGTCCCTTTAGTGTGTTTACAGTGTTGCTAGAGCAGCGGACAGAATCAGAAAAACTTAATTCGTCCCAAGAAGGGCAATTTAGTTCACAGTTCCACAGTCTCACAGTAAAAAGCAGTGAATTCCTCACTGAGGACATGGTCAGGCTTTCTGGACTGCATGTTTGTTCCACAATGAACGTGTGCTCTTCAAGCTGGATTCCAGTGATCTTAGAACAGATCTTTACAATATTATTTAAACTATTCTCGTCCTTCACTGACAGAATGTGACAGAGGGGGTTAATTGAATAGGAGCAATGCAAGGCAGCCGTAATGCGTTTGTATGGTGTGTGTGTAATAACGTCAACCCCAGCGCTGCCCATTGCCACTATCTATCACTTGGCTGAAAAAAAAAATGGGAGAAAATATTGTCTTGTCCCAAAATGACCTCCAATGTGTAATGTTATGATGGAGGAATGGACTCCGCTCAGTTTCTGGATCAACACTTCTTGTTTCATATATTTTCTGTCCTGAGAAATATTTCACACAGCAACATTCATATTGTGTTTTTAGAAAGACACTAGAAGGACAAGAGTAAGATTCGATAGGATCCAATGTCTTACATTAATACTTGCTATTGTGAAGAAAAAAATGTATTTAAAAGATCTCTGTACCCCAGAGTGAGAACAATCTCACAAGAAACAACAACACTATTAGTAATACATTGGTTTGGAAAAAATATATAAAAATAAACAAAATAGCATAAGGAATATCTTCAAGTCTCCACGTCTTTTTCTCATAAGATATTTTTTTTGGCATTTTTATGCTTTATTGATAGTGTAGAGATAGAGTTGAAATGGGTCAGAGAGTGACATGCAGAGAACGACCGCGGGCCGGAATTGAACCCGGGTCCGCTGCTGGCTGAGGTCCATGGGGGGACGGCCTACCGTATTGCTAACACTTTGCTCTGTATGTTTTCAGGTCCTGTATCTTTGCTCTGCACTGTAATGAACCGCCCATTTCAGCCCAGCTCCTAGCCTTCCTCAGAGTCTTCTGCATGACGGAGGGTAAGACATTGACAGGATCACACACGCACACACACACACACACACACACACACACACACACACACACACACACACACACGCAAGCACACACACGCAAGCACACACACACACTGTGAAATACCACCAGCAGCAGAGCATTCCCCGTGGATCCTCAAAGCCACCAACCTAGTTATTATGGCTGCCCCCGACTTCAAATTGTCCAGAGTCGAATAGAAAATGCCTGTTCATTCAAAGATGTTGACTGAGTGATACTATTTGTCTCTCAGAAAAGTGCAATGGAGTTAAGTTATTTGGCCTTCTGTCTACACGAAAACAGTGGACACAGTTTTAGATTAGCGAAAACAGAGCTTTTGATAAACCAGGGTTAGGGTTAGACAGGTTTGGCTTAGGGTTATACAGGGGGGTAAATTGTTACCAAGGTGATCTGTTTGGTGTTTAATGTGACTTATTATCGCCACTTAGGCCTGACATGACAACGTCAGTATTTTGCTTGTATCCTGTGTCATGGCAACGCACGATGATTGACAAAATACAATAAAAAGCAGACGGCTCCACTTGTATAAAAAAAACCTACATGGGCTGTGGGTGTTCGGACTGAAGATTTCAATCATGGACATTCAGGGAGCAGCCTTAGATATTAGCACACTCTAAAACCAAAGACGCTGACATTTCCAATGCTCCTTTAAGACCGTGAAGAGACGTCGAGGAGGTTTGAAGTACTGTACTACAGGAGAAGGAGAGGGGAAGAGCAAAGGCCTGTCCATCCCAAAGCCTGGTAATTGATCAAGGCAGGCCAACAGATGTGTGTGGAAGGAGCAATTCACCGGGGGGGTTTGCAATATTCATCGGCATGCAGAACGGCTCCGGTGTCATAAATCCCCCAACCACAAAGGCCACATCCTCCTCTGTCACAGGACTCATCCTCAGGACCCCCTCTCCTGATATAGTATGCACATTTTCTGCTGCATGTTAATTTTTAAAACGGCCCCAATGGATTTGTGTGTGTGTGTGTGTGGTGTGTATCATCTCTTGCACGTGTGTGTCGAATTTTTTTAACAGATGTGACATGATGGAATAGTGTGGGCACACAACCGTGGCACTGCAGATGACTTTTTTGCACCTTCCCATGTAACCAAGCCATGTTATAGTCCCCAGATCGAACACCCAAGGAAGAAAAAAGATGTTGACTTTTTTTAAAACATTATCACAGAAACTGAAATGTTGAGTGTTAATTAATAATGTTCAGAATATAACCAGACAGCGTTGGAATGTCAAAACTGTCTGGCCAAGTCGCATTAAGATTGGTGTGAAGGGTAAACTATAGTTTAGATTGTGGTTAGCAAACTAATTAGTTGTCAGATGGTTGTTGGCCTTAATGCTAGCAAGAAATTCTAGTTGGGGTTGGTCGGCAGATTTTTTTGGGGGGTTGGATGTCACATGTTATCCAAAGGCTGCAGCCAGAAAAGAAACCCAATAACAAAATAAATTGTCAAGCTGTATCCTCACTGACACCCCAGAGAAAGAAAGAATAGAGCAGGAAAAGGCAGCTAGCATGCAAAAGGAAAAAAGGGCAACAAAATCAAAACAACCCAGTGCATCCCAAACTAGACCAGCTGCCAAGGCTACAGTAAGTGATGTAGGCCATTTGTCAACTTGACAATGCAATTAAACTTTCCAATTTAGTTATGCTTTCTTGCCTTCTTTTAGGATTATTCCCAATAAGATAACATTGTGACAAACAACCCCATAGTGTGTGACAACCGACCCCTTGATGGGGTTGGTTGTCACAATGTGTAAGGGTGTCTTTGATGATTAATTTCTTCTTTATTACAATAAGATAGAAAAAGTGAGGGGTACACATTTCAAGCCAACACCTTAAGCTTCAATTTAATGTAGGAATGACTATTTAAAGATTTTACTCTAGTGAGATTAGCAATTCTCACTAGAGTAAAAAGTGTGCCTACTAGCCCCGGTCTCCCCTACTGTCGGCAGTGAAAACGCAAGCCAGATCAGGGTTACCGTTCCGTACCGAACCGACCTGCACTACTCGGTTGCAAATGAGGTATAATTGTACCTGACGCAATTGGGGCTTTGGATTCTTTTGGAAAGATGCTAATGTTTAGTGTGATTTCAGAGGAACTGAAGGACTACCTCCTTGGAGAAGGTGCCATCAATAAGATCTTCACCTTGGGAAACAGTGAGTTCCCCGTTAGCTGGGAGAACGAGATCAAGCTGTGGACCTTCCTGGAGACCCGAGCCGCTCTGCTGCTCAAGACCTACAAGACCACGTCCGAGGTCAGTCACCAGGGATTTGAGTTGTGTTAAAGGTTGTGTCTGGTACCAGAGGGTGTCAAGGGTTAATTTCTAGTTTATACAAAAGGTCCTTTTTATTTATTTTTTTAAAGATATTTTTGGGCATTTTTATGCTTTATTGCGTTATTGAGAGTGACAGAGAGAGACAGAGAGACAGAGGTGAAATGGGGCAGAGAGGGGAGTGACATTCAGAGAACGACTGCGGGCGGGAATTGAACCCGGGTGTGCTGCTGGGCCCGGTCTGGGTGGGGGGGGGGGGACGCCCTACCAACCTAAGGGTCCTTTAAACAAGTCTAAAACCAAAGCTGTTTATTATGACATATCCTTGATTTGATTTGGTTGTTGTTTTTCAGACTTGTTCTAGAACCTCAGCATATTGATTTTGTGCCATAACTCATTTATTTTTTGAATTCTTATTTTAAAAGAAGTTCTTCATGGTGTCATGAGTGAAATAATCTTCACTATTCTTTATTTACAGTGTACCACAATACGGCTTAATTGCCAAATTAAAGTATATTTACAATGTAAAGGTAACAATAACGTAATTAACCTGTCAATTGGTAACAAAAAATTAAACAAAAGAAAATAAGTCATAGCAGATAATTTCCATCTAGAATCGTTGATTCCACCTTAATTTCCGAAGAACGAGATCATGATCATGATTTAATTGATTTCCGACTTACCGACATGGTGACACCCCTAGTGTTTATACCTCTCTATGGCTACAATGGAAGGCAGTATTGTTGTAAGGTATATTCTGGAAAGTAAAATAAATAAAAATGTTGAACAATTTGACAAACACTTATTTCAATCTGTCCCTCCCCTCTGAATCTCCTGGTTCTGGTAGGAGGACCGCGCCATGTTGGAGAAATCGGACATGTCCCTCCATTCCCGCGTGGCCATCCAGCTCCGTCTGGCCGAGAAGCAGATCCTGGAGAAGGCTTCGGCCAACGGACGGGACAAACGGCTGCACTTCCAGCAGAAGTTGGAGGAGGACGCTCCGTTGCCCCGCTGCGAGGAGAGTGACATCGCTTTGCTGGAAAACGCCGACGCCAAACTTCCCATGATCCTGCGCAAGCTGGAGGAGGTGGAGGAGGACCAGGAGATCCAGATGGATGAGCAGAGTCCCCTCCTGAACGGGGAGAAGGCTTTGTATGGGACGGATACGGAGGCTAACGGAGAGCCGGCGCAGGAGGAGGATGTCGTCAGCGTAGATGTCGATCCAGCTTTGGACTCCAATGGAAGTCCCACCCAGGAGGGCCAAACGGAAGTGGCCGAACTAAGTGCCAGTCGAACTGAAGATAATCCCAAAGAGAACAGTGAATAAGTACATCCACTTACTTGCCACAGCCCGCGTTATTTATTTATTTTTTGCGTCTCTTAAATGACTCATAAATAGAACTTAAAAAAAGCTTAAAAAAAATTGTCGCCAGCGTGTCCCTCAGCCTTCTGTGCACAACAGGATGTGATTTAAAATAAGCTTTTGTTTTTTATTTGACGTTTGAAACGTAGGCTTATATTGACACATCTGGAGGCCTACAGCATAGAAAGAATGCAAAGGGAGGAGGTAAACACCACATACTAGTAACAGCTATTTGTTATGTGAAGAGAAAAAAATCAGTTCAGTCAATGTGATTTCCACCAAGCCAAAATCTCTCTAACTCTGCGAATTGGTTGGTTTATTACTACAGTTTGTCTCTATATATGTCTAGTATGGTATGAGTTGACAATCATATTCTCTAGTGCAGTTTGTGGTGTGCTACTGAGTCAACACCACCACTGCCCCACTATTCCCTTTTTTTCTGATTCAACCAAATTAACTCAAATAAACTTAAATGTCCTCATTAGCCCACAAAAAAACTCTTGTTTTCAAGTAATGGGAACTGTTATCATTACATACCCGCAGCCCTTGTAAGTAAACACATAATTTCTTTTTTTATTTTGTGTTTTTGAAAAGTAATCTTTATGAATGTACTCCGTTTACGTGGCAGCGCTAATCTACAGATGTCACCCAAGAGGGAGCGATTGAGTGACCCAGTGATCACTGTTGCCCCCTGAGAAAGCCATATTACAGCACTGATGATGAAGATGACAGTTAAAACCAGTTCTCCTGACGCAAGCTTTTTGTTTAACTTCTCTTGAAGTAAGGCAATTTCAGCATGATGCTTAGCATACTTTTTTTTCTTCTTTCCTTTTTTAAGTACCGTTATTCGGTTCTTAGTTTGTTTTCACTGTAGGGGAGACTGATACAAAGAGCCCACACTGTCTGAAGCCCTGATAGCCAATGCAGGAACATTTTGCTTGGACTCATGCAATACATAATTTATATAGTTTGATTAAAGAATTTCAAGTAAAGGTTAACCCACTGAGCCTTTGACCATATTTCATGCTCTTCATAGGAACATTATACAGCCCTACCTACACTGTAAAAAATAAAATAAAGACTCTTCACTAGATTTTTGAGTTTTGGGGCTAAAACCAGTTTGAAGGAAAAACTGCCTACATATCAGCCAACTAATTATCCTTGTTGTGATAACTTATCATTCATGTGTTGAAAATGTATATTTCATATGTATAAAAACTTCAAATGTGAAGTTGTACTTACTAAGGATTTCAAACAATTGAAAAAAGTTCTGAACAAAAAAAAAAAAAGTTGCCATAACTTACTTTGTTCCTAGTATGTAGAACTTAAAACTTGAAGTTACATTTACGTATGAATGATATGAGTTATCTCCACAAAATTGAATCAGTTGGCTCAACTATCTCGCCCCACCTGTCATCATGTGATCAAAGTGCCATATTTACTGTAGGTCAAATGATGATGTCAGAAAGAGCTATTGGAAAACTTGAGTGTACTCGATATGGTTGAAAACCCCACATATCACTAGTAATTGTTCCTTTAGCTAAGCTCATTTTGACTGTTCAAGGTTAAGAATGAACCTAAACGCTCTCGATTGATGCACTCTGGTATATGCAAAGTTCTATGCTGGTTCTAAAATCAAAGTTTCCGCATTGGATTACATAGTGTTATAACAGAGTGACCCATGCACTGCTGCTGTTCCTTAATAGAGTTAATATTTGGTGTGTTGTTTGGAGAAATTGGAGCAATGCATAAAACACAGATTTGAAATGTCATTAAACCTACAGTAAACTTCTGTCTCCCTTGTTACATTTGAGCTCACCCATACTGTACAGTTAAATGTTTTTGCAAATGAATAATAGAAAATCATTGAGAAGACAATTTTGTCAATGACCATCCTTTTTACAAATGTTTTTGTAGCCTTGAGCCTCTCACAGTCCACTCACTTCCACACTTGGGGGGAGGGGGGAGGGGGAAGGGGGGACAAAGGGAACAGTTGTATTCCTTTAATCAGAAAAAAAGCTGTGATGACACTGGCTCTGCACATATATCATATACCCATTTAAATATATAATTATATTTGAATTAAGAAACTCAAATTTGCAGTTTAATAGTAATTTGATAAGGATAAAAAAAAATATTTAAAGCCATACTTTGTTCAAATATTAATATGTGCAATAGTGCAGTGATAATCTCAAGGAATGTTTCAACATTTTGAGAAACCTGTATTTTCAAGACGGCCTCTTCTATGTGCATTAAGTACACAGCTGGAGTCAGGAGGCAATTAGCTTAGCTTAGCATAATGACCAGAATCGTAGACCTACTAGCATTTCTAGAGCTAATTATGAAACGTATCTTCTCACTAGACAAATACAAATGTAAAAAAGTTATCATTTTGGTTCTAGGGGTTTTTCGCCTAGCCTAAATGTATGCTAAGCTAGGCGTATCACCTGGTTTAGCTCTCTTAACACATAGGCAAATAGAGTTGTATCATTCTTCTCATCTAATATTGAAGTAAATCAATCATTTCATTACACGTTGGGAGTACAGCTGAAAATTGTTGGGGAAACCGTCAACAAACTGAACTAAAGCGTCACAACTGTCCCTGGGCTCCCCTACTTGAGATTAGTGTTTTGCCTAAAATACGTGAGAAGAAACCACAGATTATTTTTTTTGACATTTTTGAACTAAGCCTATTTTAGCTGTGGTTGTGTCAGCAAAGCTTGTCTTCAGCATGGTTGATATCAAATCCACCAGCTAAAGTTGTCCTCACTCCAGTTAACCCCACTACAGATTGAAGAGTTAGCCATCCTTGCCCATGTGGTTAGCTAACAGGCCTGATGCTGGTGTCAAGGGAAAGCTGGTTCATTCTCATGGCCACAACCCTCCCCTAACCAAAGTGGTATGCATTAATATAACCGAAACTAGGTTGAGTATTAATGACCACTTTGTACCACACAACTCTCTTGTTTTCTATCACGTTTGATGTGTCACTTGTCTTTTTCGGTGGCTTGAGCACTTTTTTCCATCACAAATCTGTATTTTTTTAATACAATCATGTACTTTTTACCAACCTTATTGGTAACATTCAATCTGTTTGCTGCTTTTTTCTAAAGACTTCTGTACCATAGTGTGTGTGTGTGTTTGTTTGTTTTGTGTGAGAAAGTGTGAGTGTGTCGGAGAGAGAGAGCATGAAAGCTTTTACCATAAACGCAACCAGTCCTTGGCGGATACATTGCTATCCAGCTGAGTAGGGCCCCCTCACATTTTCACTGCATATCTGTAGTTCTGGCTTTTCTGTAGAAGTAAGAAGACATGGAGTGTACACAATACAAGCTAGTTAAAGGAACATTGTCCTGAAGCTGTCAGAGATTAAACTTCATCTCATTTCTCACATCCTGTGTGTAGTGTTGTTTTTCCAACTTTGAATCTATAAACTTCTCCCTTCTCTCCTTTATTTTTACACTCCCTTGTCCTTTTGTTGGAGTTATCAGTTTTTTTCATGTCTGTCCCCTTTCTTTGCCCCTGGTCCTATTACCAATTTATATATTTATAAAAAAAAACATTATCTTGAATCATTTAATTCTGTGCAATTAAATTTTGAAATGTCCCATTCATAATTCATGGGTGTCTAAGATAAAAAGCCCTTTTAATCCTTGAATATATTATTATAATAGGCATTGGGATGGGCAGCGGCGAGCAAGGCATGTCCAGTGTTGTTAGCGCTCGCTGTGTCAGTGCTGGGAGAGCAGGCCATGGGACCAGCACTCACCAAGTAATCCAGTGCCCCATGAATTATGAACTGTCATCCATATTAATACACAATGGCAGCAGCAGCCATGGGGCAGGAGTGCACCATTGTCATGCTAGTGTTTACCG
The DNA here is from genome assembly GCA_949357725.1 of Hyperoplus immaculatus. Classification (NCBI taxonomy): domain Eukaryota; kingdom Metazoa; phylum Chordata; class Actinopteri; order Uranoscopiformes; family Ammodytidae; genus Hyperoplus; species Hyperoplus immaculatus. The sequence continues at coordinate 4,739,936 of OX442363.1, read as the reverse complement.
GTGTGGCAGGTTAATGTCAGGCCATTAGCATGTCAGTAAGTGAGCGTGGAATTGAAGCTGATTGACAGGTAAGTGCATTGCTGTCACACTAGTGTTGTTTTTGGCGGCCTGTTTTAAGTTTAGTTTTAGTCTAGTCTTTGTGTCAAACTGTCATTTTAGTTTGTATTAGTCTTAGTCACATTTATACTCATTTTAGTCTAGTCAAGTTTCAGTTGACTAAAAGTCTTGAGCTTTTTAGTCTTCTCTTAGTCAGAATTATCTGTGACTATTTTCATCTAGTCTTAGTCAACAAAAACTGATGACATTTAAGTCTTCGTCAATGACATTTGTATTTTAGTCTTTTTAGTAATGCAATTATATTTAACCCAGTTAATATAGTACAAGTACCTAGTATAGTACAGCCAAAATCAAAATGTTCTTTAAGTCCCCCATTTCACAAGTCAAACAAGGTTATCTTATCTTATTATATTATTTTTACCTTATAGACTCAAGAATACATGCAATTCCAGACACGGAAGACGCTCTGATTGATTTTACATCGTATTTATTTGAGCTACCAAACATGTAAGAATGCCGGATTCCTCAACCTGAACAGCAGTCTGGTGGAGCTCGGACAGCTTCTCTTTGTTTTTCAAAATCTCCTGTCTAATGACATACGTTTACATAAAATAAATAGGCCTAAATAAAATAGCTTTAAATGACAATGCCAGAAAAAATTGACATTACATTCAAGTTTAATTAAGAGGAAAAAAAGGTTCTTGAATGCCAGAGCTACAATAACATAATAACAAAGTGCAAATAAAATGTTTGTGTATGACTTGTATTGCTTGTAAACTGAAGTCAGATTTTGTATTACAAGATATAACACAAATGGTTTGAACCATGAGATTGGAAGCACAGACAGCATACAGTGGAATTCGTTGACATAACTTATTACATGGCACTTTGAAAATCCTATGTAAATCACGGCATTCTACAGGTCTGTTATTTCCAGCAAGACAGACCTCTGTCAAGGGTATAATGACCGTTGCTAAGGACCTACGTCATAGTTTTGATGGATAGACGTCCACAAACAGGGCTACTACTCGTTCAGAAAACAATGGAATACTTTTTCGACATGACTCAGGAGACGTGAGTTCGTTTGGTCACATATTGACAGTTAGCCTAACTTCAGGCTGCAGCCCGTTAGTCGTTAAAGTTAACCCACCGCCGCAGCTGCATCTTCCATATTGCCGCGAGTGGGGATTGAGGAAGTAACGTCACCTGCTAACTTCCTGCTATTTCAAAATAAAAGCCAACTCACGTTTGTCTTGTTAAATACTCACGTTAAGCCAGTGAAATGCTTTTAATCTGAAGCCGTAGCCTGTTTGCAGCCCCGAGACTCAGGAAACAGAAATATTGCAAAAATAATAATAATGGCGAGACAAAATAGCGTTATAACATTTCGTGTCCTCTCGTTTTTGTCAATGAACATGAAGAGACTACTTTTCTTGTGTGCACAGGTACACACACATTCTTGTTGTTCTGTCTTTGTGAGGACCCTCATTGTCGTAATGTCGTATTCCCTAGCCCCCTAACCATCCAAACTAAATACCTAACCCCAACCCTCACAACAACCCTAACCTAATTCTAACATAAACCTTAAAACCTAGTCTTTACCCTAAAACAGGCCTGTGAAGAAGAGAGGACTGGGCAAAATGTCCTCACTTTCCAAATATGTCCTCACTCCGGTGGTTCAATGCTAAAGTCCTCACAAAGAACCTGTACAGGTACACAAACACACCCGCTTTCAGGCCTTTAGATTACACACTATGATGGAGCAGTTCCTATGAAGCAGGATTACATGTCCATCCTCCTCTCCTTGTCTCTCTTTTTCTTCCTCTCCCTTCTTCGTTATCTGACCTAGAAACACACACAAAAGATGAAGAGAGAGAGAGAAAGGGATGGAGAGAAATGGAAAGAGAAAGAAGAGTGACCAACAACGTTGCCTTAACTCCATTTGATTTAAATCTAAAAGGCATTTTTTTCTCTCTCTCTGTTGGTCCCCATCTCTCCGCTCAGGGAGAGGGGAACATCACTCTATATTCTCCAGGTCAGAGAGGGAACAATTAAGTGTGGAGGTTCACTCCCAGGCGCAGACAGGTGATGAATGGCCGGGCCGGCTGTGGCTGACAATATGCAGACAAACCAGATAATTTGCAAATGGGCTGCAGTGGAGATGGAGCTCTGTGTGTGTGTGTGTGTGTGTGTATAGAGGCGAGCAAAGTCAGGGGCAGCCAAAGTGGTAGAGGAGAGTGAGAATGAGGCAGGCTGTGTGTGTGTGGGTTTGTGTGTCTTGGAGGGGGGGGGGGTTAAACCTTTCCAGGATAATTTCTCACCAAGGAGAATAGTTGGTGGAAGAGAGAGGCTCATTTGTTAGGAGCCCACTGTGGCTTCCAGACAGCACACACATGCCCTGGGGAATACACTGCGTGCATCAGTAGCATCATCACATCACTATGTTGACCAACAGCCTCCATACAGTACACAATTCACAGTCAAAGTCACTCCCCATGCATGGCCACACTGTTTCAGCTAAGGTTATACAAATACTGTGTGAATGGGTGAATGTGGTAAGACATGTAAAGCGCTTTGGGGCTGAGAAAATCAGCGCTATATTAGTCAAGTCCATTTACCATTTTATTGCACTCTAGATATTCTTATTGGTGAGTTATACAATATATACCAAAACATTTTCTTCTGTGTTGTGTTTCATGTATATAATAAATTGCTGGATAGAGGTTGGATACACTGTCAGAATAGCATGTGATAACACTGTGTATGCCATCCTGAAAGCTCTCAGGAACTCAATTCCACATGTGCTGCAAAGCCAAGAGCATGAAAAACTTCCTCGTATTACGTTTTTTCACATGATATATATCTTATTAGCCTTTATTTAACCAGGTAAGTCTCAATGAGTTTCAAATGTATTTTTCGGAGAGAGACCTGGCCAAGAAGGACATTAGGAGACACGTGATACAACATAATAACTTGGATAAATTACTCTTTGAATTCTACCTATCATCTGCAGCTTAGCTCTTTAACTGCTCTCCTACACTTCTGAAATGTCCTTTTACCAACGTCCCAATACAGTTCCATGGGGTGAGGGTGTGTGTGTGTGAGGGGATATATATTCATATAGCTGGGTTCCAGCTTGGAATCTTAACATTCTTATTGTTCCTTTTCTATGTAGTGTGAGCTTTACTGTAGCCTACGTCTCTCAAACAAGGGGATCTTTAAGTTTAAGCTCCCATATTATACACTTTTCGGTTCTATTACACCATATTATATGGTCTTAGTGGTCCCTAATACGTTTTTCTTCAATTGTTTGCTGAAAAAAACTTTCAGATAATTTATTGTACTAACTATGCTGATGTTCAGCTAATCTCACAATGGCCTATTTTTTAAAAAGAGCTGCAGCTCCCCTCGTAAATATACAATCTTTGAGCTCCCCCCGCCCCCTGTCCGGAAGCGAAGCCAGATACGCCTCGCCCTCTGTCTGTTTGTAAACAATGATGACGTATAGCCTGTTAGCACAGTTAGGTTTAGCCTAAACATGAGAAGAACCAAGTCTAGTGCTAGTAACGCACTTTGAACAGTTTGACATGACCTATCCTTGTCTACATGAAAGACTATGTTCATACAGATGCACTGACAGCCACACGCTAATGGAAACGGCATGTTCACAATAAAAATGCTGCAAAAGATGGTGGCTACTGCAAAGCTAGCTCGGGAGCTAACTGCTAACAATACCACTAAAATCAGCGAAAAAATGATCTTCAAAGTCGGACTTCTTCAGTATACCTTCCAATCCTTTGTCCTGTTAAAAACGAGGCATTTCCAGACTGGTGTGGGGAATAGAAATATGTTTTTATGAGCAAAAGCTGAATGCTTGTCCCAAAGCTAATAGCTATACACCAGTCAGGCAAAAATACCAATAAAAACATTTATTTCAGTTTCACTGTTTGAAAAAAAGCACAAGTAGCTTCCTATCCGTTGTGTTATTAAAAACGAGGCTGCTGTGGTTAAGATAAATTAGTGGATTATGCAACATTCATCATGTTTTGCCGTTCTACAGGCATCTTGTCGCTTAGCAACAAGCAAACAACATGGGGGTGAAGGAATATTTTTCGAGAGGATCTCGGGGCCGTGGACCAATAAGAAATAGGGGGGTGGACTGCACAGTGGAAGCTTCTGGCTTTCTAGTTTTTGACGTCAGAAACGGGGAGAATTCTGACTGGAGTATATTGGGTGGAGAGGTGGAGGGTTTCAGAAAAGGGGAGAGTGAGAAAAGGAGAGAGCTTTCTTTTTTTTGATACTTTGGCAGTCTGTAGGCACACCATAGACCCATAATTATGTTCTAAAACATCGGAAAAGTGCATTTGCACAATATGGGAGCTTTAAATGGCAGCTTGTCACTGATTTTCTGCAAAAAAATAAAAAAGGATGTGGGTTGGACACTGTTTATAATGAGCAACAACATAGCAGGCTATATTTGTATGTTCCCCCAACTGGCCACATTTTTTATTCTAAATGCAGGTTCTCTTTAGGCCTATGAATTGATTGCTTCCTTCTATGAATTGTACATGTATTTAAGGTCATACGGGTAATTAAGATAGCATTTTTACACACTCAAACTACGTTACCCAGAAGTCCCCAAAATGTTAGAAAAAATATGATATGTGTCAAACTAAACTCAGATCTATATAACTTATTCAATATTGCTTCTCCCCTCACCTTATTCACCTCTCAGCTCTCCCTGTCTTATTCACACACACGCACGCGCACACACACACACACATTTCTTAATTGACCCGAGGTGTGGACAGAGGCACCACTTAGTCACCTGACATGTAGATCAATCACTTACTTTAGCTCTAATACCCATAACATGGGGTGTCTGCACTGGAGGCCATCTGAGTCCCTCACACACAGGCACACACACACACACACACACACACACACACACACACACACACACACACACACACACACACACACACACACACACACACACACACACACACACACACACACACACACAGGCAAGCACAAAATCTGCTGTCCTTGTTTTGCATGTGGCAGACGTTGATGGATCTGCTGTTCTCCAGCTGATGGAAGCCAAGAGTACTCCTCCTTGTCATGTGCTCTGTACATATATATATAAACTATATGTGTTTTCTGTGTGTGTGTGTGTGTGTGTCTGTGCGTTATGGAAAGGCTGTACTGTACTTATACAGTTAGTGTACGTGAACTTAGAACCTGGTCAACGAAAGAAAGAAGGCCTTATCATTTTAAACCCCGCGTATCAAGGTTCATCACTTTGATCTTTTAAACAGCTAGTCTCATTGAGAGACCTTTGTACAGCTCAAGATAAAACATACAATTAAGCAACAATGAACGCAAACATACTTAAAGGCCTACTTCACTGGTGGGAATATGAAGGTGTATTGAATTCTGAGATCCTATGTAGTATAAATGTGCAAAAAAAAATTAAATTGGTTTATCCTAGCCTGAGAAAAGGCAGAAAGAGTGTTTTATGGTCTCACTGTCTAACCCTACAGTTCTCTTACTGTGATGTCACAGTAAGAGAAATGAAGAAGAGCAAAATTAAGAAGAGCATTTACATGTTTGACTATTGTTACATAAGTGCAACCTTTTCAAATGTTCAAGTGACAGAAGAGAATATAACTTCACATGTTGTTGAACAGTGGCGTGCACAGACATTTTGGGGGGCAGGTGCTCATTGCAAAAAAAAGAGCACAATATATTCTATCGATGAATGACCAAATCATTTTAAGGGCACTTGTACTTTAATCCCCCCCTGGCCTAATGACTTTTAATACCCGGCCACACATAGAGTGTTTCTCAAAGGAATTTGGGAGACTGTGTTTGGGACCCTGGACCTTCTAGGGGTGTCCGGGGGAGCATTCCCCCGGAAGAAAAATGTGAACCTTTTAAAGTAAAATTCATCAATCAGTTGCACTTTGAGAAGAAAGCTAAGGCTAAATCACCTGTGTCAATGTGGGCTATTTAGTACTATTTTCTGGAATAATTTGGAGACACAGAATTACCAAAAAGCAGAAAGAAAACATTTACATGTTTGAAAAAAAAACAGTCAGCTTCGGATTTTTTTAAATAATCCCTTATCCCGAATTCTCTCTTTGAAGTCTTCGTTAGGCCCCTGATCTCCGTACTAACAATATCCTATTAAGGTAAATACAAGATTACTGCAAGTCTTGTAACATAGAAATAACTTATGGTTGGGACAAAATAATATAATTAGCTTATATAGCTTCATGACTGATTTAGTACCACCAACCCACTTTGCGTAGTTAAAATAAAATGTGTGGACAGCTTTAAAGATATTTCAATAACATTTGAGGAACAGTTCAACATTAAAATCTGAGCTTTAAAAGGCCCTGAACAGTTAACATGACTCTGGTCTTGACTCTGACCCTTCATCTTCATCTTCCTCCTTGCTGCTGGTGGATGCTTTCATCCAGGAGAGCAGGGAGCTTGGTTACATTACAACCAGGCACAAGGCTACATTGGGAATTGCCTGTTTGTCATTTAGCAAATAAATTACTGCATGTGTTAATTATATAGCCTAAAGTTAACCTAAACAACACTAAATATTCAGCATACTGATAGATTCACATGCTGTACCAATGACAAACTCCACCGACATTAGTTGTGTTCATCACGTCATATCTATTTTTTGGGGGGGCTATGTCCTAGCAGGACAGTCGGCTAATTTATGCTCAGCTGTGTGGCGCTGCATGATAGAGGCTACTTTAAAACAGAGACAAATAAATATAAGTTATAGCTTGGCAACTGAGGCTTAGGGGGGCAAACAATACACTCTTGACTCCTTTCAATGTATGTGTTACCTCGCTGGTGGGGCAGGGCAGGGCAGGCCGGGGAGTAGGTGTGTGTGTGCAGCAGCTGTGAACTGCTGTGGCAACGCGCCTCCGTTTGTGTCCACTCTGCGCGTTCAACGTTGACAAAGGAAGTGTGTGCGGAGGAGGAGGGGGGGGGGGGGCATATTTATTGGGGCATTATTGTCAAAAGTTTTTAATCGTTGAGCATTTATAGATGACAATGTCGGCATGGGCCACATACACTGTAAAAAAAAAACTAACGAACGAACGAGATTTTTATATATATTTTTTTTTCAAAAGGGCACTTGATTGGGCCAGGGGAAAAGGCCAGGTGCTTCAGCACCACTTCAGGTCTACCTGTGCACGCCACTGTTGTTGAAGCTCATTCCATTTGTATGCAGCAATGTATTTGAACGTATTCTCTTTCCAAGTTCAGTTTAATCATTCTCCATTTTTAATCTTTATATGAATTGCATATATGGGCACAATATGTACAGGAATCATTTTTATTTTTTAAATCTACATATTACTATTTATATATTTATTTTGAAACCATTTTTGTCATTTGGCCTTTGTCTTTGCATCATCGTTTTATTGGTCAATTGTCCTATTTTGTCTTTTTGTGTCATTTTGACATTTAAACAGTCACTGCTGCTGGAGAGTGCCACACTATATTTTGTTGTGTATTACAATGACAATTAAATCCTTGAATCTTGAATTCAGTGTGAACAGGAGTCACATCTAATGTTAAGATGTCCTGTCACCTGACATTGTGAGGGCCATGGATACATGTGAGCACAGAGCAGAGTCAGTCACCAGGCACTTTGCTTTATTTGATCTTTTATTGTCCTCTTCTCTTCATATTGCTTTTGTAAAACAACTGCCCTATACTGACACATACTGTATGCATTGTGTTTATAAACATACTCAATAGACTGCCCTTCTCCATCTCTAAAACACACACACACACACACACACACACACACACACACACACACACACACACACACACACACACACACACACACACACACACACACACACACACACACACACACACACACACACACACACTTGTTTCACTAATACAAAAAAAAGAATGCCTCTTATATTTAACATTATATGTGGAATAATGTTCAAATGGTTAAGACACTAAAGTGTAGCAGTGCATGAAGCCATTTGTTGCATAGATTTAAACATGTTACCTGAAATGAACATACACCATGTGAATGCATGTGTACAGTAAGACTGGACTAGTGGATCTGGATTACAGGATGTAAAGTAAGCAGCAGCAGCAGTGTAGCCGCAGTCATTAACACTGGGACATCTTGTGCCCATTGCTTCTCTGAGTGTAGCATGTCACCAGAATATGCCAAAACAATTAAGCATGGCTCCTAAAACATTATCTGCAGAGTTTTCCAGGCCATAGACATACACTGGATACCCCCCCCCCTCTCCACACACACACACACACACACACACACACACACAATCTCCCTGGACTTTATGGTGTGACGGCCTGTCAGGAGATGGCTCCGAGAGGGCAGAGAGACGCCAAAAATCACCTCAGATCAGACCTGATCCCCTCACACACACACACACACACTCTCTCACACACACACACACATGTGTCCAGGCACAGTGGTGTGTGCTGACCAGCGAGCGGCAAAGAGGCCCCAGTGTCGGTGTCCTACCTCATCTTCATCAGACCTCCTGAGGCCTGACCCAGAATCCTCCAGCCCTGCTGCCCGTGTGTGTGTGTGTGTGTGTGTGTGTGTGTGTGTGAGGGTGTGTGTGTGAGGGTGTGTGCTGCTTCTGACCACATTTATGATTAGGGTGGCCCTGCCTTCTCAGGTGGACAGAGAGAGAGAGAGAGAGAGAGTGTGTGTGTGTGTGTGTGTGACATGATGGCTTTTGGCACAGCGGGGCTCTGCTGCCCTGTAACCTGACTGTCAGACCAAATATCTGAAGGAGTGAAGGAAGGGACGGAGGAGAGAGTAGGTGGAGATGGAGAATAATGAGTTCACTCTAAAAGTCACAGAGGGCTAGATGTTCTACAACATCTTACTTTCTGAGCTCCTGGATCACACACACACACATACACACACACATACACACACACACATACACACACACACACACACGTACACACATGTTGATGATTACGGCTTACAGCTCAAGAATTTAAAAAATCCAGATTCTCAAAATATTACAATGTTACATGAGGCCAATCAAACAAAGGATTTATAATACAGGAATGTGAAGAAAAATGCTTATTGTAGATGTATTTAGAATAAATGAAAGTTTAACTTTTTGTATTATATTACAGAAAAAAATTAACTTTTCATTGATGTACAAATGGGGTTTCCAACAGTTTCAAATCCTCTTAAGAATGGCTAACTATTGTAAAGTGACACCAGACCTCTTAGTAGGACACACAAAGAACAGACAGAAACTCCAACACTGCTCCACTGTGAAATCAGCACTTCCTCAAAACGTTGTAGAATTCCAGCAGTAGCAGAATGCAATAAGACAATCCCTGCGTTCCAAATCTCACACTCTTTCTTTGTTTCTAGTTTACATAATACATCTGATCATAAAAAGAATCTAGTTAGAATGCAGTATGCCTACAATTGGTACATACTTTTACTTATTTATTTCATCATGACACTGCGCCTTGATCTTGCCTCTTGCTTTTATATCTGTTGCATCCCTATTTGTTTTCAAATGGAGGCTCCATCGATGTGACGTCACTTCCGGTGCACACTGTTTTCAACAGTAAAAAAATCTCGGCTGGATGTAGTAGACATCAGGGTATTTCTAACCATACTGAATTTTGCCCACAAGAATCGGGGCACCCTAAATCTTTTTTCTCCCATACTAAATAGTAGATAGTATGGGGATTGGAACGCAGGGTGAATGTTTCAATATCTTCTATTCTACAGTATTCAGATAGAGTGACCAGGAGAGGGCAGCGGAGGACAGCTAACCAAGCACAGTCAGCTGCTCAATGGACTGCGAGAGACACACAGAGATACAGAGCCTTTATCTGCATAATACAAAATGATTTAGAACCTTTGGGAAGGCAAGATGCTGCTGGTGAATGGGGTAACATTTGAACATTTAGATATATGATCATAGAACTATGCTAGTTGATTTTGTACATTAAAAACAATACTTTTTCGTGTTACAATTTTTTTCAGAAATGTTTTAATAAACATGCAAATTTGGCAATATTTAAAGGTCCTACTTCACTGTCTCACTGTCTCACCATACATTTTCCCATGTGTGACATCACTCATGGGAAAATATAGAGTTAGGATTAACAGGACAGCTGGGCCATTTTGGACTATAGTTGTATGAAAGAAGACGTGACCTAAAAACACAAAAGTTACCCATGCTCGATGCAATGTTTTCACAAAAAGTTTTTTGCGTTAAGTTTTTGAGGTGTGTGAAATTGTATCATTTAATTTAAGAATGCTGTCATGACGACAGGCCTTCTTGGTTTGGAGTGATTTCTGTCTCTCTCTCTCCTTCTCTTTCTCTCATATATCAACGTGATAGATAGGCCGGACTGTCTCTATATCCACCCCGACACAGGAGTAGGCCTATGTGTTGAATCTAAAGCAGGGGTTTATCCACTGACCCAAATGAACAGGTACAGTATTAAGTTCAGACCTTCTCACACACACACACACACACACACAC
>OX442363.1:4721805-4726805 GCA_949357725.1 Hyperoplus immaculatus | reverse complement strand
GTAATTGTACTTAAGGGCTTGTGTGCCCTCCGAACGCACACGCTCTTCAACCCATGTGGAGACTATCATCGCTGCCTTTTATTCACTTAACACCGCATTCAGAAAGGCTGTAATAATGAGCCTGGTGCAATGCTATTTTTAATAAAGCATTATGACACCCAATGAGGGGCTTATTCAAAGTTATGCAAGGTGTTGAAATCAATCTAATGTAGAGAACACACAGCACACACACACACACACACACACACACACACACACACACACACACACACACACACACACACACACACACACACACACACACACACACACACACACACATACACACACTGGAACTCTGTGTGTGCGCTTGTTTTTGTTCCAATGCAGAGGTAGAATGTAACTCAATACATTTACTTAATTATGTTAAGTTAAGGTTGAGGCACTAAATAGGCACTTAGGCAACTTAATAATTCTAACTCCACAACAATTCAGTGGAACATATCATACGTTTGAGCCCACTTGATGTATCTGATCAAGTTACTAGTCACTTTATGTATTTTTTTTGTATTATTTTTACACACAGAACGTTCATATAAATATTACATCATAACGGTATGTAGGCCGAAACATTAGTCCTTCATCAATAAGTTGATAGGTGAAGATGAATTGTCTGATGACTATTTTGATATTAGGAAGTCTATTGCAAAATTCCAGCTTTCTCATATTTGAGAATCTGTTGCTTTTACTTATAATTGATCTCCAAGCAAAGAATCAATCTAAGAAACCAATTAATACATTACTTTTAAATCCACAATGCAAATCCCATACGGAATGAGCTCCACCTCATCCAGCTACACACTTGCTTTACATGATACAGGATTAATGCATGAATAATAATAATTCCATAACAGTACGCTAACATCACTCTCACTGTTAATACTTTCATGACATTTTCCTGATTGACAGTTTTTAAAGGAATACTTCACCCATACAGAACCAGTGTTCTATCATTATAAAATCGCTATTGTAATATAATGAATGAGTTTTTTTCCCGCTCAGTCTTCCCTTAGTCTTCCCTTGGCCCAGCTGTCCTGTTAATCCTGACCCTTACTGTGATGTCACAAGAAGGAAACTGTAGGGTTAGACAGTGAGACCATAAAACACTCTTTCTGCCTTTTCTCAGGCTAAGATGATCCAATTTTTTATTTTTTTTGCACATTTATACTAAATAGGATCTCAGAGTTCAATACACCTTCATATTCCAACCGGTGAAGTAGGCCTTTAACTAACTAACTTCAATGCAGGATTTTTACACGAGTCATTTTAAAAGTTTAGTATTTGTACATTTGCGTCTTTGAGCATTATACATTCCATACGAGCTACACACACTTGATACTTAAATACTCTTTTTAATCAGATACCTTTCTACATTTATTTAAGTGGTATTGTAATAGGTGACTTGTAGGTAGTCTTTTTTAATTAAGGTTAATTAAGGTATGTCACTCTTACTCATGTATGGTTTTCAAGTACTCTTTACACCTCTGGGCACACAGACACGCACACACACACACACACACGCACACACACACGCACACACACACACACACACACTGGAACACACTCCGAGGCTCTTGTTGTTTTTACATATGGCAGTGGTCGACCAATAGAGGGTGGTGTTGCATTGTGGGTCTGAGCACAGAGGGTCATCCCTCACAGCGCTGCGCTCCCAGCACACATCACCTCCTGCCTCTCCTAATCTGCTTTCCCCTGACTGATGCCTCGCACACACAACACACAATCAGCCCGTTAATGGATGAGCCTGCCTTTAAAGAGGAACTCGGAGTGCATTAAAATGTATTGGGAAACGGGTAAAGCTTGTACAAAATGTGCATATGTGTTTCTTTATGTGTTATCCATCTCAACAGCTATGGAACCTTCACATCTAAAGAAATGTTTGCTTAAATATTCGTCAAAATCTATAGTCAAAAAATACTGTGTCTTTCGATCGCACCGCGGGATCTTTATAAGCTTAGCTCCTTTACGTGCAGTTTTTAAAGCCAAGAATTACCTTTGAAAATACAGGAAGATTCTTAAGAGTAAAACTACATTTCAATGACAGAGATGCTAGGCTGCAAAACTGACCTTGTGGAGTTGTTTCCCAGGTCAAGAATCTTGCCCTTTCTTTCTAGTTGCTGATTGGACAGAAACAGGCCTCATATCACCTAACCAAAACTATTGCTTAATACAAGAGATTTTCACTGCATTTTATAGGCTCCATCACACTATATAACCATCAATACAGGCAGCTCTATTGTAACATTGTAAAGGAGGCATTCAGCAGAACGCATCTATCCACTTTGGAAATGCTTTAAAAATCCATCTCATTAAGCATTCCTGTCGTTGCATCTCTTTACAGTGAACTCAAAGCACAGATTTGTTTTTTTCCTGCTTTTGTCTCCCAGCATGCATCTGAAGGCATAAACATCAATATTAACAGTTTAGCGGCGAACAGTTGTTTGTGTGAAAGTGATCTTAAAAAACTCCAAAGGACACCTCCACGTTCCTCTAATTAAAAACTTAACCGCCGAGCCGAGGCGATTGGAGGGGACGGGGGGCTTATTTAGCATTAACATAAAAACAAACAGCCGCATATATATATGCAAATGAGGCAAGGGCAAGAGCAGGATGCCGGGAGCCGCGTGCCTATAACTCACGCTGATGGCCTTTAAGTGAGAAATCGCCTTTAAAAAAGAACGTCCAATCAGAAGAGGTGTGCAACGATGCACCTGTCGGCCATCCTAACTAATGATCCAATCAGGTCGCAAGGACAAGGAGCAGATCCGGGTTGGTGGTGTTGGCATGGAGTGTCACTTTGCAAAGAGTGCACAAGCTCTAATTCTGTGTATTTCTCCTATACAAGCATCTTTGACGGGCATTATCTCAACATTACTCCTGTTTTTTAAATGTTTAGAGTACTCTGAACCAAAGATCTCAACTTCTTAAGCACGTGAATCAACTAAACTTTCCATAATCATTCCAGGCACTATTATGAAGGTTATTCCGGAAGGATTTTGTTCATATGTTGTTAATAGTCTGATTTATGATACATTTTTTGTCTTGAAAGCATGCTGAAAATGCATTTTTTAAGACCTGTATATAGTATTTTTTCCATATATAAAAAAAAAAGGCTAACATCTTTTCTGGACAAATTCTGGACACTTATGTTGTAAAAAATAAAATGAAGATTTAAAATCTGTCTTAATCCAACATCTAGATTGGTTTTTTATAAAGAGATGAAAATGTACTTTGCCAATTTTTTCATCAACATTCCTGAAAAGAATTGTAATTTAAAAAGTAAATGTACTCATCACAGTAATTTCATGATGACATCTATAAGTTAAAAAAATATCACCCTGATTCACCTGGAGTGAGACATTAAAGCTGCCATGCGAAATGGTGTCCAACTTGTTGTAACATTAATAAACAGGGCTCAAAACTGTGTACAGCGAACAACAAACCTGTATTATGTGTTTCAAGGCCTCCTTGATGTTTGTGAGTGTGTGTGGACTGAGAGTATAAGCCACAATGGAGACAGCTTCTTCTCCCCGGTCCGTCTCAAAGCAGCTTTTTAATCCCATATCCCCGTGAACAAGAAAACACTGGCAACTGAGACGCGCCTTAAAAGAATACACTGACAATGATTTACATTTCACCGTATATACCGCTCTGTGTTGGGCATGCTATTGAGACAAAGTGCCGCGTATCCCTCTCCCCAAATGAAAAGTGGGTGTTCTGTTGTGCGCCCGCCACAAAAGACATTTGGACCAAACCTGCCATATTCGCCTTTTCTCTTGTAAATGAGCACGGGGAAAAAAATAAATCTATTTACGTCCTCCCACTGTATATAAACTAGGTGGAAACATAAGGAGAGAGAAGAGCTTGTTTTGGTGGGGCTTATGTTGGGAGACACAGCGCAACAAGGAGCCAAAAGGATTGAGCCCCGCGTGAAGATATATACAGGAGAAAGGGAAGAGACAGAGGAGAGAGAAGAAGCGGTAGAAGCACTCCAGGCAATGCAGGAAATGGGGGGGGGGGGGAGAAAAAGGCGTTCTCGTAGGGTTGATCTGGTGCACTGACAAACACCTGGCACCAGGAACCAAACTACAGGCTTGTCTAGATGCTTGGTATTAGAGGGAAAGAAGGGATAAAACAGCACCCCGAGGCCTGCTGCCCCCACCCCCTTTTCCCCCCACCCCCCACCCTCCCTGGCTTGATTTGGCGAGCCCAGCCAAGAGGCAGCGCGTTGAGGATAGACACGCAAGGCGACCGACTTGAGACGCACAGACATGCAGATAAACAAGACACCAACAATTTTGTAGAAGAAAAAAAAGGAGGAGTATGATTTCTGGAATGTGATATAGCAGCTAATCCTGAAGGCTCAGCTACAGAGGCATGCTGTATGGGGATATGAAGGGGGCTGGCAGTATGCACATGGACACTGGTTCAAATCTCTACTTTAAAGAAAACAACACCACTGATGTTCCTCTAATCTAAATGTGAGCCAGCCACGTGGGGTTTCTCCCATACCTGTGGTTGCCCCAGGCCCCCAAAAAGACTAAATCTGCCCCTGCTCACACACACACTTTCTGTTTGTACACACACACACACACACACACACACACACACACACACACACACACACACACACACACACACACACACACACACACACACTCACACCTGTATGTTACTCCAAGTCACCACATTTTTACTTGTGCTTTTGTCGTCTCCTTCTCCCTCTCCCACAGGGACGCGCCAGGATAAAAATCAGACGCTCCCTGCTTTATACCTGCCTCTCTCTTTCTCTCTCTCTCTCTCTCTCTCTCTTTCTCACATACACACACCCACACCCACACCCACACACACACACACACGCACATGCACACACACACACACACACACACACACACACACACACACACACACACACACACACACACACACACACACACACACAC
>OX442363.1:4716805-4719305 GCA_949357725.1 Hyperoplus immaculatus | reverse complement strand
CAGAAAGTTTGGTCCTAGTGCCTCGTTCCAAAGGCACGTCTTTCGTCTTTTTTATACAATTCTAAATTTATGACAAATTAAGGTAAAGGCCCTGATGGATTTACCTGATTATTAGGGTTTATTAATAGGCCGCTATTATTAGAAGCACATTGACACATTGAGCACAGACAGTCTCTCACTTTTTCACGGAGAACTCGGAAATATTGAGACATGACTTATTTCATGATATCGTTTAAATTCAATTACACTACAACCATTATAACCATTAATAGGGAAAACATAAAAGACGATTCTTTAATTTAATAATGTTTTAGAAAACATAATTTAGCCAACACCACAAAATTAAATCACTTTTGACTTTTGTTTCCTTCTTTGCCCGATTGACATGAGCTATGTTCAGTTCACATTTGAAGGGACACGCTAATAACTACTCACGTATAAATGATTGTTCATAGTAATATATTCTCTTTTCTTCTATCTATCGTTCTACTTTATTTTATCATTTTACAAGAAAAAATATTTTATAAATAAAAAAAGAATCGTTCGTCGATCTAGGGACTATTTTCCTTTTTCTTTACTTTAGTATGTCTCCATGCACTTTAAAGGAGCCTCCGCGCGGACGTACACTTTTTATTTGTCTATTTTTCTGCCGGTTATTGTCTCTTTTTTAAATAGACACATGATGACCGCCTCTCTGGATCCGCTTTAATTAGTCCGTCCTGTTCGCGGTGGTGTGTTTTTTCCTTCTTCTTGCCTGGACGCAAAGCTTTCACCTCTCTCTCTCTCTCCTGGTTGTAATATTTATACTCGATGTGGATTATTTAATAGTTACAGTATGCACGTGCCCCCCCCCCCCCCCCCCCCACCCCCGACAGCCACCCCACCCCCCCCCCCCCCCCCCCCGACAGCCAAAACATTAAATTGCTTCCCCCGCTCTGTTTATGCCTAAACGAGAAGTGATGGCACGTAATGCGAAAAATACCTTCAATTCAAGTTATATTCATCATTCGGCGGATTTATACCATGTTGATTTCATGTTGGAAAGGGAAAAAGTGTTAGAAAACAAGTTGGTTATAGTCAAAAGACAAAAAAAAAACTTTACAGGCATATTATCAATGACTTCGTATAGATCTTTTTACAGGGATACCCTTTTTTTTCTGACAGACTGTATAGGACTGTCACATAATCAAGAATGTTTATCGCCATATGGACAATAACTACAGCAGCATGTCGTTGGCAATGCAGTTCTTAAGTCCCAGGCTCCTCTCAACAGTTCAATACAGTTCAGAATCCCAGTGAGGGACACTCAGTGGCATGACAGAAATCCAGGTACACGCACATGCTATTGATTTAGACATTGAATAAGTCCAACTCATTCTTTAAGTTATCTGGAGGTGCTACATGCCCACTATCACATGTTAAGTGTACTCCTCTTTCAGATCAGATGACTCTCATAGTGCGAAATAACAATAAAACATACACATCAGAGACATCTTGTAGTGCAAATAACAACTACCATCGAGTAGGTCAAATCAATAGCATTAGAGCAAATCTAAAATGACAAGGGTTTTCATAGTAAAATCAGATTGGGATTTCTCAGTTGCGGTCTGGCCCAAGGGACTCTGAATGAAATACTGAATGTAATGGGTGTGAAAGGGGTCTGCGATAATGCCATTAGCCTGCATGTGTACTGCTCATGTCCAATATATTGCTGGAAGTTCTTTCCTCTACTTCGAAGGATTTTTTAGGAGAGATTTTTCTGTATGAATTGAGATGATTTTTTTTTTTTTTTTAGGCCACGCTGCCTTAAGTCTTCAGGTTCCTCCTCTTGCTTTGTGTGAGGCCTGGGCTTTTTACTGCTACGATAACACACACACACATACACACACGCACACACACACATACACACACACGCACACACACACACACACACACACTCCACACACACACACACACACACTCCACACACACACACACACACACACACACACTCACTCACACACCTAAAGGCTAAACTGCATGTGGCTTTCAGTGTCAAAAAAAACATCTCCTGACTTGTGAGAGGTACGATTGCTTAACAGAGGTACAACTTACAAGTGTGTGTGTGTGTGTGTGTGTGTGTGTGTGTGTGTGTGTGTGTGTGTGTGTGTGTGTGTGTGTGTGTGTGTGTGTGTGTGTGGGTGTGGGTGTGTGTGTCTGTGTGTGTGTGTGGCAGCTCGTACGTAAAAAGGCCTATCTATGCATGCGGTGTGCACTCGGTTACCTTTGGAAATGGGTCACGTTGTGCACGCTGCATGCTTTGCTGTGGCCGTGTGTATTCTGACAGATAAAAAGACAGGTGGACAGGTAGACAGACAGACAGACAGACAGACAGACAGACAGACAGACAGACAGACAGACAGACAGACAGACAGACAGACAGACGGACAGACAGACAGACAGACGGACAGACTGACGGACAGACAGGTGGACAGACAGGTGGACAGACATGTAGACCAAT
>OX442363.1:4706805-4709305 GCA_949357725.1 Hyperoplus immaculatus | reverse complement strand
GTGGTGCCCTCAGGAAGGTGCTGGAGCCCGTGGAGGTGGGCATCCAGGTCACCCCAGAGGAGGGGGAGGGCGAGCAGGGGAGGAGAGGAGACAGGAGGACGCCAAGTAAAGGGATTTTCCCCAAGCAGGAGAACCAAACGCCGTCCGGTAAGGCATGAAGAACACACACATACACACAGGCAAGCACGCACGCACACACACACACACACACACACACACACACACACACACACACACACACACACACACACACACACACACACACACACACACACACACACACACACACACATTGCCAGATTGCCAGATACAGTACAGGTGAACCCCCCTAAAAACCACAAGTTGTATTTTTCCACTAGGTGAACAAACTACATCCCAATGAACCAATCATATAGGCTATCCACATCCTGTCTCCAGAACCATAGTTTCACTTTCAGAAGGGAAGGCGACACTAACAACAATGTTATTAAGTGGGGCAGCGGAACAGTGCCGAAATACATTGATCTATTTTGTTTGACCAAATATGAAACCATGCAC
Organism: Hyperoplus immaculatus; assembly: GCA_949357725.1. Classification (NCBI taxonomy): domain Eukaryota; kingdom Metazoa; phylum Chordata; class Actinopteri; order Uranoscopiformes; family Ammodytidae; genus Hyperoplus; species Hyperoplus immaculatus. The sequence continues at coordinate 4,708,768 of OX442363.1, read as the reverse complement.
AAACACTGAACATTTATACCTATCTGAGCTTCCAGAGATAGATACATAGATGTTGGTGTGATGAGAATGAGTGTATAGCACCACATCGGTTGAGCCAGGCCCATCTACAACTCACAGCCCTGAAACCCCCCTCAAGAGACTGGGCTAGTTGAAACAATTTGTGTAAAAACCGTAACAGAGAGACTCACCCAGACTTTCATGGAGAAATCCAGCCAAAGCCATCTGCTTGTAAAAAGGTGGAGAGCCCATTAGAATTCAAAGAAGCAAAGGAGGCAAAAGCAAGAGGAAGAGGGATTATGAAGAGGATAGTTTTCTGCCCTATTCACAGGGGCACACAGGCAGGGTTTTCGGGGGGGGGGGGAGAGGGGGAGGGCTGACTACTGAAGGGAAATGAACATTGAGCAGAAGTAGGTATAGATGGGCGGTGCCAGGCAACATAAAGGCAGGTCCTCGCCAAAAAATGTAAGGTGATAAAATGAACCACGAGTCATTTAGAAGGACATCTGTAGTTCCACAGGTGATGTGTTGCATATGTGTTGAAATAAGACGTTGGTAGGTTTGGGTTGGCTCTGTGTTGTATACCCAGTAAAGATGTTTGGATTGGGCTATGTCGATCTGGATGGTTATGAGGTGACATGGCTTTGCCCTTTTACTGCACAGTAAAGCAAACCTTGGCTTTGAATATTCTTAACAAAATATTCCCCCAAAAAGTTTTTCTTCAAATGCATGCATGAAATCAGTTTTACAGCTCGGCCTATATACTGATCAATAGCATGATCAAGTCGGACAATTTTGCTTGCTGGAATGTTAACGTGTACCAATGGAAGACATTCCCTGCGTTCCAAATCACATACTCTTTCTTTTTACTACACTGCATACTAAAGTGCAGAAGAGTTTTAGGGCCACAGACAGGAGAGAAAAAAAATGAGATAAGGAAGATTTATTTTTTCATTATGTTGAGAAATGTCGAGAATATAAGACAAATACTCCAAAATGCTATTGGAGTTAGTGGGACATTTATGCATTATCAGCATATACTACAATTGACATGCATGTATTGGGACATCCTAAATCTTTTTTCCGGTTTACTAAATAGTATGGAAGTATGGGGATTGGAACGCAAGGATTTAATCTTTTTTCCATTCGTGGATAAGAAATGCCTCTTTCTTTGTTTTTCCAATTGGCAGCACAGCTTTAACAGAGTGTGTAGAATTCGCCTTAAAAATGTGGACATCATTTCTTTGAACTTACTTACTATACTCTAGTTGGCTTGGAGCCAGGTGAGGAGAATGCCCCCCCCCCCCAGGTATCACAGCTCTCCTCTCAACGTGTGTCAGTCTGCGGTCTGGCCCTGGCGCTGTTAAACATTGTGTTTATGGGTCTGAACTTCATCAATATTTAACCACTGAGCTCGGCACCTGAACCTCTGAAAGCAGGGGCAGCACTTAGCTCTGTAGCTCAGCCACGGCCGCTACATTTTAGCTCATCCTAATCTAAGCGTGCCTACTGTACAAGTATATAGCTCTGATACACTCCCACAGTGTGTTAGAGCCAGCCCTCAAGTGTGTGCGCTAATTGATTGGCGTTTTGGTCACGTTATTAGCACCCGGCGTTATTCATATTTATGGGCAGGAGTTTATTTATTTCCTCCACGTTTAAATGCTTTGCAATATATTTAACTGTATGCTCCCCTCCTGTGAAATCAGCCTCCACATGTAGGCTGCTACAGTGTTGTGGAAAAAGGGGGGCTGGGACATTATTATTTTTTTTTTGTAATTGCACAATATTTCTTCATAACAGAACGAGCAATCATTTTCCCATTAAAAAGGCAAAAACATATTAGCGGCTCAATTGGACGTGCACCGCGGCACACTGTAAACTATATTGCCGGCAATAACGTTTTTATGTTTCCAAAAAATTACCCCTCGGTATTTCAACAATTTTTTTCCTACGTGAAATATGT
>OX442363.1:4696805-4701805 GCA_949357725.1 Hyperoplus immaculatus | reverse complement strand
TTTGGACAAAAGCGGTAGTATTTTTACGACGCCAGCTGCCGTGAAGCTGTTTTCTAGCTCGTGCCGGGCGTGCGAGATTCAAATGATCAGGAAGCAATATGGTGCATGTCCGTGTGTTGAAAGTGTGAGGGCACCGGACTCTTTTCGGCTCCGTGAGAGTGGTTAGTGACACAGCATCAACTAATGCCAGTCAGTGCTACAAACACCTGATTGCAATGAGTTGATGCAGTGTCACCTAACTACTCTCTCTCACGGAGCTGAAAGATTACGTGTCCTCACAGAAAGCGAATGAACGAGAGACGGCAGTTAGTATGGATCACGATGAGGTAATGTGTTTATGTTGTTGTAAATAATGACTATTTCAGATGAATAATGGTCATCTGATGATGCTGGTGAGGCAAAGTAAACTTTGTTTTAGTAGGCTACCGCTCATTCATTTAGGAGTAAACACTGCAGTCTAGTTCGCTCCCGTGAAATTGTGTATACGTTGCTTGGCAACACCCTCCCGCCCGCCTATCACGCTCCCTTTTAGCTTTTCTTCATTGCATTTTCTTTTTTTTCTTTGATGGTTCAGCCCCGTTATCAGTCATTATGACGACAAACAACTGTCTCAAACAAGGCTCCCGCTCCCCTTCCCTCACCTGGAGGGATAGGCTTCTCAAATCGCGTTGCTGCTCCACACTGAAATCTGCGACCAATACGGATATGTGACCATAGAGCCTGCACGCGTGAACCGAAAATCGGACTGGGTGTGCAGACCAAACGCAGTAATAAAAACTATATAAAAACGTCTTTCTTTGCACTGATGGTCTCGTTTGCTGTTAAAGGTAATTTATGATTATGAGAGGAAACATGAGGCTGTTTAAAAGATATTTAAATGTTACTCGGAGCTGCTTTAAGTGAGCGCAAAAATGGGTTTGATTTTTCAGAAGCTTTTCCATTTATTGAACAACGCTTCTCCCTCCAGGACCGGCTCATTTGGATTCCCCACAGGGACCATCAGGTTTAACAAACCTCACTGCTAAAAACACACACACGCATGCCTCCAGAGTTCACCCTTTTATTCATGGATTTCTTTAAAAAAAATATTCTACTTCTTTGTTGGGCCTTTTTTGCTTGTGGTTTTGGCATGGGAGCTTTGAATGTATGTCATGTGTGTTTTACTTCGATTGCTCAAAGAGAAAGAAAGATCCAGCGAAAACTGAGAGCTATACGTTGAAGAAAAAAGGAGAGAAAATAATGTGTGTTTTAACTTGGTGGTCTCTGATTCATTGGAACACATTGAGCTATTAGCGGTACAGAGAGACAGAGAGAGAGAGAGAGAGAGAGAGAGAGAGAGAGAGAGAGAGAGAGAGAGAGAGAGCAGGGCGACGGCCAAAGCAAAGGCATTTCCAATAGGACAGACATGAATCACAGACAGACATGGATAATAAAGCTCTTAAATGGTAATACTGTTTGTTTGCCCTCCATTTCAGTGGTGAATGAGAGGTTTTGTCCCGCTGATCAGCTGTCAATCACTCTCAAGCCTCTTTTCCTCTGCTGACTGTGTGACACTACATCAGCTCAGCCTGCGCTAGCTCTACCTGATCACTGTTAACTCACTTAAAGGAATACTTCACCCATACGGAATTGGCGTTCTATCATTATAAAATCAGGTTATTCTGCCCTCAGTCTTCCCTTGGCCCTGCTGTCCTGTTAATCCTAACCCTACAGAACCATTTGTGATATCTAGCTAGTTTCCTGTATGTACATAATGTGTGCATGGGTTATCTTTGTGTGTGTGTGTGTGTGTGTGTGTGTGTGTGTGTGTGTATGTGCGTGTGTGTACCTTTATTTTAGTTTTAATTTGGAACATGTGCATGTCTCTGTTTACAATGCAATTCTTCTCAATGTAAATTTGTATCTTGTATTTGTGCTGCAGTGTGTGTGTGTGTGTGTGTGTGTGTGTGTGTGTGTGTGTGTGTGTGTGTGTGTGTGTGTGTGTGTGGGCGCGCACATGTTTACATTGCAATTGTGTCATAGTAACTTCATGACAGTGGGTGTCACATTTTTGCATATCATAAAAAAAATCCTATACAGCATATACTACTTATATCCAGTATAGTATATACAGTATATGTTCAATGCAAAATGTGATGCAGCTGGCCATCACCTACTCTCTGTCACTCTGGCTAGCAGCTCTTCTTCTCCTTTTTTGCTAATGCCTGGAAATATAGGAACACCCTGCCATTGCAACTACTGCATACAAACAGGGACTGAGACACTGGAATTATTCATTGTTGTCTGTGTGGGATTTCTTTCTACCAGTTTTAAGCCTTTCCTTGTGAGTGTCTATCTGCCACACACTGTTGTTTTCACTACAACTCTGCATTCAAATTGACTTGATTTAGAAAAAGTTTGAAAAAAAGGTGATACTCTATGTACGGTAAACGTTCCTAGCCTAGTGGACATGACAATGCTCCGGACAAAACAGACAGAAAGAAAGACATAGATCTAGAACTCCAAAATATCTCTCTAACTATTTTGTCAGTACACAATAGCAGAAGACAGCGTAGCGGCCGTTGTGGACAGGATGGGATTAACACAGTGTTTCGCTGCCCCCTCTCTCTCCCTCTATACAATAGGTGGCTGTCGACAGTTTAGCAAGCGGCCAAATCACCCACTTAACAAAAGCTAATTTCTCACTTGGTTAAACTGGGAAAGGATTAGGAGGCCCTGTGTTGAAAACGGACCCGCAATCCATGTTTTGGTGTTAGAGTGAAGGGAAGGAGAGGAGAGGGATGTGAGGGGAAAAGGGATTTAAAACCTCAATTACCAGAGAACGATTGGGGCTTTTTGTGTGTCCGTGGCCAAGGTGGCTACGCTGAGGTTTAGTGACTCCGCTGTGTGCATGTGTTTGTGTGTGTGTGTGTGTGTGTGTGTGTGTGTGTGTGTGTGTGTGTGTGTGTGTGTGTGTGTGTGTGAGTGTGTGTGTCTGCGGACGTGGATGTAGCCAGCGGGTGTGGTGTAGCCTGACAAATACATGTTGATCCCCTTGTTTAGGAGGGTTTAAGTTCGTCCCCGGTCTCACATGCTAACACGGGCTACTAAGGGCTATACGCTACAAAGGAAGGGACGACTCGCAAATCTTAAAAGCTTATGAAACAATAGCCATATACACAGAACACGTTGTAACAATGAAATAAATATTTGTGAAAAAGTGTGATATAAAAAAAGAATTGTTTTAATGCAATACATCTAGTTTCATGATGATATAAGGTAAAGCAAATATTTAACCTTACTTAACTGCAATATCTCACCTCAGAACAGACTAATGTAGCAGCCTGTAAGACCTCAGAATGCTTTCAATGGAGCTCATTTTCTATCATCTGACAGTGTTGAAACCCCATCCACCAACACTGTTCTGCTGTTGGAACACACTAGAGTAGTCCCTTTGCTACCCATTGAAATCCTCCAGCATCCCGTAGCACTGCTTAAAGCCCTTTACCACCTCTTAAAACCATTTAGCACCAACTTCCACTCAGCTTTTCAATTCACACAATATTAAAGCAGATGCCGCTGTATATTCAAAAACACTTATTCTTCTATGTGTTTGGTGTGAGGGGACATTCTTGGTGACGAGACATAGCCAAAACCAGTAGGCTACAGCCGGCTTTCTACCAGAACCACATTTTTAAGCCGTTTTTTTCGACCAAGAGTGGTAGCCTATAAGGAGGGGTTAGACATCTCTCCCCCCCCACCCCCCCTGAACACCAAACCCTTTGGCTTGTATCAAAGCGTACGCCTCACCCCCGCTGACACCCCCTGAATTATTCACTTAGAGGAAAAAGATAAACAAAGCTTGGTGAGCTATATACAGTTGTTCTATTGATTTCTCTGGGCAACAACATCGCAGATAACAGAGAGAGAGGGAAGGCCGGAGGAGGAGAGGAGCGGAGAGGAGCTGGGGCTTCTGCCGTCTCTCTCTCTCTCTCTCTCTCTCTCTCTCTTTTTTTTCTCTTCCACATCTGTAAATAAATCAATAACATGCATAGAGTTTTTTTCTTCTCCTCCTGAGAAAGCAACCCCCGTGTACCGTTTCCCAGGAATAGCAAAAAGAATACATCTAAATGATATCTACTTTGTTATTAGGGTAGTTAAAGAGTGTGTCTGGCCCTGGCCATGTGGGAACAGTCTTTTTCTACCTGTTGGTTATAAAAAGCTAAAATTGCACAGAATGGCGGAGGGTAATTTGCCGTGTGTAGCGAAGGCTGGGGGTCGGCCAAGTAAACAATGCTGGCAGAGGGCCAGAGTCTAGCAGTACAACCCCTCTGATTAGAAACAGGCAAAACCTCTCTCTCTTTCTCTCTCTGTTTGTCTGTCTCTCTCTCTATTTCTCTCTCTCCCTCTCTCTCTCTCTCATTTGTACTGGGAAGATGGAGCAAGAAAATAGAACTGCTCTTAACCTGTTTTCGCATGACTAAAAACACACCATTGCATTACTGTCATTGCTAATTTCAATAGAGCTCAACAGTGTGCTTCTGAAAGTAAAACAAAATCCCATTCATTTTCTCCATAGAATATGTGATTATTAGCCATAATGTCATAACCATCCAAGGTATATTTATCATGAGCTACCTAACTGTGAAACGATGGTGTATGCTCCTGTAGCTTTGAATTGTATCAACCCCGTTTTAAGAAAAACATGGTTTATTCGGATCTCAGGGAGAAGAACTACGTTACCCACAATCCTACAGTAGATTTGGTGCCAACTGCCATAAACAGGAAAGAAGAAGAAGAAGAGATTTGGCGGTTGGCTTCTATCAGTGCAGGGAATGAATGATACATGAAGACAGAAGGTCTGTGTACGTTTGTATAGAAGCACTCTAAGCTATCGTTGTTGGAATCGCAATGGATTGTGGGATAAGTAGTGCCTTCACAGAAATAAATGATGTACACAATCTTGTACCTTTACTCTTTTTTCTCAGTTTTTCAATACTTTTTTAACACAGAATAATCAC